>OW203768.1:1268315-1339867 GCA_934045905.1 Leuctra nigra
TAAGTGTAACTTTGTTTATAAATCTATAAAAATTAAACTAGAGGTGACAGCGATAACAAATTAGTCTTCTTTTTAGTCTAAGAATAGTCTAGTCTTTAATTTTTAAGATGATTTTAAGTTCTTTTAAATTATAGCGTAAGTTTTAGATATCATCACATTTTATGCTAAACATCAACTTAAGCTCGCAGGCATTTTCCTGGTTAGTTTCCAAATTACATGAAGCAGATAGTGACTCAGGGGGCCAAGTTGGTGAGGACATGGAATTACTGATCAACATTCGGCTCAACGTATTAGCCCGAAATAGGCAGCAAAGTGCCCCAAGATGGATAATTAGTGGTCAAATAGGGACAAGAGCTGGTTTAAAATAGGCATGAAACTGACCAAAAAGCGATCTTATATATTTTAGTCGTAAATCATAGTGCAGGATTCCACTCGGCTTGCCTTCAAGACAGGTTGCAAACGCTGCTATATAATTTTAGAGGTATAAAACTGAGTAAAAATTAGCAGTAATAAATAGAAAATCAAAAAGGAATGCAGGCATTTAGAAAAGGGTTAATATATGGCAATAGAATGCTTAGTGAAAAATTTACGCAAATAATAAAAAATTGTGGCCAATGAAAGTAGTGGTCCTACAAAACGATAAGTATTAATTATTAAAAAAATATAAAAGTTAATTACACGTAGAGAAAATGTGTAAGGTGAATAAAATCCACAGAAACGGCTCCATTTCTTGTGAAAAGTAAGCAGTTTTTTCAACTTGTATCTTGTCAAAAACCACTCTAAAACAAGGTAAACTTTGTTACTCGCATGAAATGGAACCTCTTATGTAGATTCTATTCAAGGTGTCGAAATGACTTGAACACATAACTCATCGCATCGTGTGCTGGAACTATAAACGTCACGGGAAACATAATATTAAACACATAAGAATGTAAAACCCAACGAAGGGAAGAGGGAGCCGTCAAGAACATCACGAGAATTATTCAAATGCGATATTTAATTTATCACTGCGTTTAGCGGACTGCATGACGTCATTCTGAGAAATATTTCAAATGTTCCGCCCAAATCCAGCCGTGAATACAAATACATACAACTTTAGCGAGTACAACATTAGACCTCATTCCAAAGGATAAAAGACAGACTGAGAGGTTATTCCACTATTTGCAACGTTGCCAGATGATTAGTGGCATTGGCAATCTGTAGACTCTGGATAGGGCATAGAAAGAAAAAGTCTTACCAGAAATCAAGGTGCATTATTGACTTCATAATTCAGAAATTATCTGGATGGCTCTGGATTCTAATGAATTTCACATGCTGTATGATTTTCCAGACGTGACCTATTCTTATAATAAAACACAGATAAATATTTTGAAATCCAAACTGAGTGTGAATTAATTTTGAAACCAGAGCCACCCGGATATTTTCTGAATTGGTCAATTGCAGATTTTACCGGCAATTCAGGGACGTGGGTTCGAATCGCAAAGTTAGCACATCTTTTTATTTTGCAGTTTGTTTAATTTAATATTATTTACTTTGTATATTAGTTTAAAAAGTCATCACCGCATGAATTGAAATATAAACACGCAGAATTCACGGGTCCTTGTAACTTTACAACAAATCACCGGGAACAGATTGTTCCACTCTGTACACGAATAAATAAAGAAACTTGAAACAGTAAAATGTGCAAAACACCTAAAATGGTTTATTTTACGAATAATGATCAATAATAACGATGGAAACCCAATGAATGACAGCTGAAATCTTTAAGAGTCCTGGGGACCGCTGTAGAAACTGACGGCTGCGTCAAATTTTCCCAAAAAGAGACATACATCCCAGGCTCATTATTTACTCCACTGTTATGCAACTTTGTGATGTAGTTTTGATACACATTTTCTGGGTATGCTATTGAGAGATTTAAGAAATATTTAAAGGAAAAAATAAATATTTCGTATCTCATGAAAAATACGAAATATCAAACTTTTTTCATTAAAATTTTGAACTATTGAAAAAATGGTTGTCCCTCAGCAAAATAAACAATATTGATATCTGTCACCATAGCAACCATAGCGATGCTATTGTTCGTCTCTGAATCAACGCAGTCTTGGAGCAACCTGCTGCCGTGTGGAATGACGTCTACGCCGGCTACATTCCACACGTCTCTCCACGGTTCACCTCCTGCAGTAACTCGCCCCTCATTAGGAGGAGTCCTGCATTCATTAGCTGGAACACCAGGCGGAGTCATCATAATCATGATGCATGTCATAAGCATGGCACCGCCCCCGCGTGTGGGGGGGGGGGGCATGGGAACTATCCCGGCGCGCCAGTGTAGTACTCGAGGCACGTTCACTTGTTGGTTTCATCCTTTTGCTGTGGGCACTGTCCAGGTCATATCGTTCAACTAATCGACCTGACATTTTGCACACAGACTAATGTCATATAAGCGACTGCACACAGTTTTGTGAGAAAAATCCTACGTTTGGTTGAAAATTGAAAATAGCCGTTCGCTGCATGGGTTGAAATTTTGCATGGTAATTAGGACAAACATTTTAACACATTTTACTACTTCTCATTAAAGGTCAAGAATGTTAAGATTTTTGGAAGAGTTGACAGATATTGACCTATAAAGTAATTCACCTGCAAATTATTTGGTTTCGTTTTCACTGCATATTGTAAAGATCACAACTCAGGCACAACGCGTTGCACAGAGCGTTTTCCTCGTCATCGAGTTTAAATCACGCATAACCAAAGGGTAAAGACGGTTTGAAAAGTGAACAATTCCTCAAAGTCATCGCGTGCATTTGCAGTGAAACCCCACTTGATATCAATGGCAGTCGTTTCACTCCACTGCCAAGCCACCCCCCTGCAGTTGCACGCGGCTAGGGTGGCCAAGTAACCATGGCAACGAGATGCAGTTCCGCATAATGAGCCGCGTGGGCGGGGCCAATGCACCGGTGACGTCATGCATCAGTGACGTCATCCAGTGGCGTCACTAGAGATTGATGGACCCCTGACAAAATATTATTCTGGTCCCCCCACCCCAAATACATTTTTGTTAGATTTTAGTACAAATATATTTGAGTTCAATATACTATATTGAATGCTGTACAAAAAAAATATTTGTAAATAGACTGCCAACCTTCTCACCTAAAAGTATTGAGATCTAAGGGTCTAGCAAAACGTTGTTACTTAAAACATGTTCGCACTTAAAATTCGTGAAATCATTTAGCCCAGATTCTGCCGCCAAGCACTACATTTAACTTTGTGCCTGACTTTGACATAAAATAAGCCTCCAAATGTCAAACATAAGCCGTAATAGAATCAGAATAGAATCAATCAGAATTTTCGGGTATTAGAACCCTAAAATTTAGTATTTTCGGGTTCTTAACACTTGTTGGACAAAATAAAACTAATAACTTATTCAAAGCTATGAAATTATTTTCATTGAACTGTTCTGAATTCACGTCCATAGCCCTATTTTGTTAACAATTACACTGGAAAAAGATATTGATAAAAATCGATTAAAATCTTCAAGGTCAAACTCACTATACCCAGCCGTCTTAAAACATTTTGCTTTATTCGAGAAGTGTCCGTGGTGCCCCCCTAGTGCCTGGGCCCCTGGCATTTTGCCGGCCCAGCCACCCGGAGTTACGCCACTGGACATGCACCAGTGACGTCATCGCCAGCTCGATATCCCGATCGCTTTCAACCGCCGACTAAACACTCTGAGATCTCGATCGCTACTTGATTTACGAGCGTATTGTTCCTTTAATATGCAGACACTGAGGGAAAAGAGCGAGATCACGCGGTCTATATTTAGACATGCAGGAAATAGGGAGTAATTGTTTCGCATCTAGCCGGTAATTAAAATATGTTAATTGTTTAATTAGTAACTGTGGAAGATTCTATACGCGCTACACGAGATTGTGCTATTTAATAAATGCGACGCAACAACTTTTCTTTCTATGACGTATATTGTTTGATTTCTCGACAAGTCGGAAGTACTTGAAGTTGCGGATCAAGTTGGCTCAGTTCCCCGGGTTCGATTCCCGCGACGGTCCTTCTGTTTCAGGTTTCATTGAAGTTGACTCAATCGAGAGGCAAATGCTGGGAAGGTTCCCTACCTACCGCCTCCTTCCCACCGTCCATCATTACCTATTCTTCATCATCATCTCCCAATCATCATCATCGAGCAACTTTACCGCTTGTTGCAGGCACTTTTTTGAATACGATTGGAGACAAAATGGGTTGACGAAATGATTTGAAATTTAACCATGGTTAGATAAAAGACAATCTTAGGGTTATCACTTGGTACATTTTAAATTTTTTGCTTTGTTAATCACGTAATAATTAGTTGATATTTGGTGAAAAATTGTATAATATCTTCTCTTGCTGGGTGCCGTATGAAATTTAATTTTAAAAATATGCCAAGTGATAACCCTAAGTTTGTCTTTGATCTAATCATGATTAAAATTTTAGATAAATTCGTTAACGGGTATGGTCTCCAATGGTATCGGAAATGTCATAGTTTTGAGCGGTTTTGTTGAATAACCGGCGCCTAGTTAACAAGGCACGAAGCAAAAATGAAAAGGGCTACTAATATACACTCAGACTGATCATGTGAACATCCTGTAAAAGTTACACCCACTTATGCAATGACTTTTCTCTCTCAATTTTCTAAAACGGCCGAGCGCTTGTGTCACCTTAAACATACTAAAATGGAAAGAGGAAGCTTTGCACGTCGCCTGCACACAAACTGCTTTAAAATTTAAAGTTATCCCAGTTATAGTTTGAAGTAGTGTGCAAGACTATTAAAAATGTATATGTCCTATTAAGATGGCAATCTTGTCGCAGGACATATTTACCGCATTAAATTGATATTACAATTTTGAAAACATGTTTATATAGCTATATTGCTAATTTATTTTTTCCTTCAACGTAATTTATTTCGTTGAAAGATAATAAAAATAATAATGTGTATAAATAAATTCATTCCGGCTAATTTCAAGTTTCAATGCGAGGTCGTCCGTTTGGTCGCGTAGCCGAGTTGGTAGCGCTCTCGCGTGGTAAGTGAGAGGTTTGGGGTTCGAGCCCTGTTACAGTCGGACATGTTGTACGTCATTCAGCTCATCGTCATTACACTGGAAGTTATATCAAAACAATATCTCAGAAATTGCGATTTTAAATGTAAATAAAGTAATGCAAATTGGGCAAACAAAATAATGAACAACATACCAGGTTTGATGAAAATGATGTAAGTTGGCCCTCTATAAACCCGAGTTCGATTCCCGTAGCCGCATGCTTAAGGTGCTGCAAGCGCAAGCGATTTTGCTGCTTTTTGTAGACACTTTTTGCGATACGATTGGAGACGAAATGGGTGGACCAAATTATTTGAAATTTTAATCCTGATTAGATAAAAGACAAACTTAGGGTTATCTCTTGGTACATTTTTAATTTTTTGTCTCGTTAATAAGTAATAATTAGTGAATTTTTTGTGAAAAATTAGCTAGTTTCTCGTCTCCCTGGGCGCCGTATAAAATTAAATTTCAAAAATGTGCCAAGGGATAACCCTAAGTTTGTCTTTCATCTAATCATGATTAAAATTTTAGATCAATTGGTTTACGGGTTTGGTCTCCAATCGTATCGCAAATTTCATCGTTTTACGCGGTTTTGTTGAATAACCGGCGCCTAATTAACGATGCAATAAGCAAAAATTAAAAAGGGCTACTAATATACAATCAGACTGATCATGTGAACATCCTGTCAAAGTTACACTCACTTATGAAACAATTTTTCTCTCTCAATTTTCTAAAACGGCCGAGCGCTAGTATCACCTTAACTGTGCAGGTAAGGTCAGGTAAGGTTCCTTATTAATAAGCCTCCTTCTCACCGTCCATCCTTACCTTCATCATCATCTCCCAATCATCATCATAATCATCCATCCGTCGCCTGAGATGCCATCCCCTTTTCCAATTAAAACGGGGCCCTTTAGTTAAACCAAAGATTAGTTTTAACAATGTATATAGAAATGATTCCACAATATCATGTGGTATACTTACGATGCATTGACACATGAAAATAAATCGGCAATTCCTGCAAAATGAAGCATAAAAGTTGACATACCCACGCAGATGTGTGGGAAAGAAATTGCAGTCTCCAGATCGCAAAACACAGTGTTTATTGAGGTGAAAATAACATCCGACAATGTGGAATACAACGTTCTAATCTGGTCTGTATCATGATGTTGTCTCGCCTTATACGCGCAGGCGCCGATCAAACCGGTCACTTCCTCGTCACATGACCTCTGACCCGACTGACAGGAATAAATGTTGGCACACACACTAATGTGAGGGGTCACAAGTATAGATTTGTAGAAAAATCCTCTGATGATTGACTGAAAATAAAATAATAATATCTTTCGTTGCTTTACTGCTGCATAATCTGAATGAAAAGTAGTGTCCAGGTCTTCCATGGGATTCGACTGCTCGCTCATCAACGCATCACTCTGTGGATGTCTGGGTACCTATTCTCTATCATGTGTTGATCTCGTTTCGATCGAATTCATTTCACTGCCATTAAGATAGCATTACGTCGAAATTAACTCGTTCGAAACGAGATCAAAAATAGATACAGAATAGATACATAGAATAATGAAGGTGTTTCTTAATTCTATGATAGATACCCCGGTTCTCAAAATCAAAATACAATTTCCAGTGGGTTTCGATTTCGCTAAGTACTGTTCTGCAACTAGACTCTAATGGATGATGATGATGATGATGATGATGATGATGATTAGGATGATGATGATTAGGATGATGATTAGGATGATGATGATTAGGATGATGATGATTAGGATGATGATTAGGATGATGATGATGATGATTAGGATGATGATTAGGATGATAATGATGATAAGGATGATGATGATGATTAGGATGATGATGATGATTAGGATGATGATTAGGATGATGATGATGATGATTAGGATGATGATTAGGATGATGATGATGATTAGGATGATGATTAGGATGATGATGATGATTAGGATGATTAGGATGATTAGGATGATGAGGGATGACTGATGACTGATGACTGATGACTGATGACTGATGACTGATGACAGATGACTGATGATGATGATGATGATGATGATGATGATGATGTTGATGATGATGATGATGATGAATATGATGATGATGATGATGTTGATGATGATGATGATGATGATGTTGATGAACAAGGTTGGTGGGACGCTGCCTTACAGTTTAATTGTAAGGGTGATTAACTTCAGATGAATAGACCAAGAAATCCTTGTCAGGCAAGTTGTTAAAACACAAGAAAAACTTGATATTTCCTAACTGGAAACACTTTTTCAATGTAATCTGCTTGGAAAGAAAGTGAATTGAATAAAACTGTAACTAGATCGTGTAATTGCATGTAAGTTGGCGAGATTACCTGCACATGTCTGGCATAAAGTCTGTCAGCCCTGATGCTGTGGGAATCAACTCAAGAGGCGGGGGATTTTAGTTCTGTCTTCACATCATTTCATGTTCATATCAGAGCATCATTCTTTGTCGAGTAGCTTTCCAAAATTACATGACATACCAAATAATATCGTCATCAATCTTCTGTGTTTCCACTCTCATTTTCATCTACGCAATGGTTTCAACAACACAACACCATGGAGTACAATACAACCTCTGGTTTTTAAATAAAAATAATCTCTCATTTAACGTCTTGAGGGCAAACCAGGGACCCTATTCTAGAACTTTTAAATTCCCAATTCCACCAGAATTCAATTCCGTGCAATGTTATCCCTATGGCCGTGACCGGATTCCATCAGGATGGAATTGGGAAAAGGTTCTAGAATAGACCTCCAGGGTGTAATTCTTCTGGAAGTTGTACATTTTGGTTGCAAATACCACTTGAATAATTCAAGTGAAAAGAAGCATCCTTTTACAACTGATTGCAGAATATCCCCCAGATCTCGTAAGACGCTCAAGTTTGAAGAATTATTCAGAACACTGAGTGTATTCCCAGTTATGTGACATCACTAATTGTTGACGCCATCTCGTAGCTGTCACATCTGTGTGTTTGATAAATGTAGCCTCCAGAGAAATCTTTAAGTTGCAAATGAATCACACCTTTTACTAAAATTATAATTTTAAATCTGACCACAAGTGCTGACATAATAGCCTCCCTAAGGGACAATGAATGTTGTTTGCATTGGTGATGTAAAACAAAAGAAGCTATGAGTTTTGTCAATGACTATTATTTTCCAATCAGATGAAGAGCTTATGATGAGTCCCGATATCCCATGGCGCTAATGGATGAAGAAGTCCGAGTGAGATGAGCGTGTGTGTGAGAGAGAGGAGAGGAGAGCGTGACGGCTATCTCACACATGTCTACATGTCGTTAGGCCTAATCAATTACCTGGGCAGCGAGGTTCCATCTGTCCGTCAGTCCGAGTTACACAACCCGCTGACCGCTCATTGCCAGATACTTTAAGTCTGTTCGTTTTGCTTACTGCACTTTACTGCTCACTGCAAATCCGTTCGTTTTGCATCAAAATTGCTGTTCCGTCACTGCGATTGTGTTCGATTTGACACTGACAGTAGTTGCGCAGTGACTGCTCTTACAGCTGGGTAGGGAGGTGATGTAACTGCAGTAACTTTGCAGTAGGCGGCAAAATGGCGGATGTTTGAAATGTAAAATGTGTTTCTTATGGATGGATAGTGAAAAAACGCCTAAGGAGGAGGGAAATGAGTATTTGCTTCAGAGTTTAGTTTAGTTATATGTTATGAAATGATACATATTTATATAAAAATGCATTGGGATTAGACAAGAATTCTATAAATGCAGAACATAACCTCACTTATTTTTACATTCTTCCCGCCAAATTCACAAACCTCCCAACCAATAGGAAAAGGCCAGACTGCCATCCTGCTGCAAATGCGTTCGTTTTGTGTTGGTACAGCAAGCTACTGCAAGAGTTACCAGGGCCTACTGTAAGCTGCTGCTACTGCAACTGCAGTAAGCAAAACGAGCAGACCTTTTGTCAGTACACTCATAGGCCGAGTGCATGGCACGTCACTTGGCACTTGAAGGGTGCAGCGAAAGTACGCTATAAGTAATTTTATTGAAAAAATGGGCCATTGCATATCACGTGACTTTATTTCTCTACATCCGATCAAAAGAACGAGTTACCTATGAGTACATACCTTACATCGTTCATTGTTGAGTAATCCAAGGTGATTTATGAAGGAAATTCACTGCATACTTGAGCTTATCAATATTTGCAGTCAATATTATTTAATTTTGCAGTGATTTAATAATAAAAACAACACAAATATCGTGTATACGTACGCGTGTGAAGACTGTCAAAACCAAGTGCTGTTCGTTTAACCATTACATTCATAATAGTGGATATAATTAATATCTCAACATTTCGTTGGAAAGAGGAAGAAAGAGCGCATGTTATATATTCTGACATTGCGTCAGGTTTGTGATGCATATGTGCACTTTTATTAGAGTAATGTTTGCTGTTCTTGGCAACTCGTAGAATTTCCTTCAACTTCAGGTCTTGATTTGAGAATATTTAGGTGCAAGGAAGTAAAATCATGTAATACGTTATTTTCGCAGTTCTTTTCTGCGTAGATTAGTTCCAACAGATGTGTCATAACTTTTCTGATGAGGGAGAAGTCTTTGCTAAACTGAACCCTTCCAATAGAAAATGTGTAGCTTTTTGATTAAAAAGTCACGTGATATACAGCCACCTTAAGGTGTAATCTTGCAGTGATTTTTATGAGCTTTCAGAATATACCCTCGGTATTTAGAAAATTTTGCCACAAAGGTTTGAAAAACGCGATTGAAATATCGATTTGTATGGAAGATAGATACAAGTACTTAACATAAAACTTAGTTTATCTCAGTTTCATCCGAATGTGACTTACAGCATTCTTTCCCTGTATCCTCTTAATTGTCATTACATTCATAGGGCGAGTGCATAGACAATGCAGAAATTTTATTTTAATCAGAAATTTATAATTTTCCAGAAAGAAACAGACGCATAATCGGAACACTGTGTTCTGGTCTGGGGGCCCATAAGCCCGTTAAAACGTGTAATATCTGATTGATTCATGCAGTTCATTAGCAGCTTACGACATAAAATTCAATTTCAATAAACAAAAATATATTAACAGTGCAAAATTGTAGAATTATCTATAATTTACCTAAAAAAACGAAGAAGATTCTTTTCAAAGAGGGAAAGGATCCAATAAATGGAAGGGCGGGGGGTGGGGCCGTTTTATTATTGAAACGCCGATATCTTCTATGCCATATTTTCTTCATAATACACTAATTCAGCTGGGAAAAATCGTGGGAGCTGTTTGATTGAAGTTTAACAACAAGTAGGTCAAGAAAATGATCTATTTTAGAATCCAAGCCATGCATCGGACAAAATATCATGTAGAGTCCAGTGGAAGAAATCCCGAATAGAAACATATGTTATTATACCTACTTACTTTTTGAATACAGATTCTTTGATGACTCTCACAATAATATGTTATGTTTTACTAGATCCTAGATATACTTGCAATATTTCACGTTTTAATGGAACTCTTAGTTGCGACCTGATGGTTCATTCTCCCCTGAGAGAATTCTATTACATCTGAGGAGTTTGTATTCAAAAAGCAACATGTCCATTCACCTATTGTTCAGAAACAACGAAAAACTTGTAACTAATTGTCTGCAAATAGGATTGTATTGTGATTGGGTCAGCATTAAAAATATCATACAACAAAAAATTAAAAAAAAAACACTTCACAAAGAATTGTATCTAAACTGTACTGTTTCTCTATACTGACTAGACATATGCAATAGTTCCAAATCAAATTCTAATTGAGACAATTTCAGCCATGTCATTCGCCAAGTGTAATCACGCCTCACTAAGGCAGATGCAAGCCAAAGACAAGACTTGCGCGCAAAAAGCTTGCCGAGCACTTGATAAATAACATATCATATCTTTGCATTACAGATGTCCGTGGCTTGTTAATGTCCGCGACAGTTGATCAATGCGCCGGCAGCAGCAACTGCCCAGTGCATTATTCAGACGTTTTTGCCGTCACGTGACTCGTACACGGCCACTTGATTCGCCGTTAGGAAAGTTCGAAGAAGTTGATGATTGTTGAGAACTGAGTGAAATATATCTGATCTGAAAAACTGACAGTCCAATCATCAGTGTACAGACCCGTTGAATGTTTCTACACAAGGTTTTTACAAAGTATCCGAGAGGCTTAGGAAGAACACGCATCTAGGTCAGAATTGAGATGCATCAAATAAAGCTCGTTCATCAAATTGTTATCGGAATAAACCAATTTCATTGCCCTGAAATTCTATTTAAATGTCAGTTACATTACATTATATAATCTTGAAACTACTGAAAACTTTTAAAATAAAGAGAAAATTATTGATAACATATTGATTTTCGACCAATCGGGAGATGTTTTAATTTTTGAACCAATCAGAGGGTAGCTCTCAAAAACTATACACGATTAAGTTAGAATGATAATAGTGTGTAGAAAAAATTGAGCTCAATCGGAAAAAATGTGACCTGTGGCTTCGGGCAAAACACACACACAAAAAAACAGAGAAAGTGTCCAAAAGTGCAGAATGGAGTCGCTCGCTACGCTCGCTCAAAAAGTGGATACTTCCGTAACTTGGACTCCTGATAAACAGAGCTATGTTTTCACGATTATCTCGGAATGTAAAAGTGCAATATTGCGTTTTGTCCTACGCTCCTCGTTCGCACAAAGGCTATTTCCTGGGAAAACTATGCGCTTTTCAAGTCATCGAAAGATCATTGCGATTTTCGTCATAAGAGGACGTTTGAGAATTTGAGATGTGAAACTTCTCCGCGATATTTATGTGAAGATTATATTTGTCTGATATTTAGTGTGGATCCCTAGCGATAGATGGCGTGAAGTCCTCTCTTCATTGACAAATCAGACTGACAGATCCCTGAGATGATGAGATGAACAATAGCGTGGACAATAGCTTGGACAAAACCACAGCTACAGGTTACTTTACTTGGCTGGACTTGTTAATTAAGCCTCCTACGGTGCCGTTGTTTATGTTCGTAATTCTTTTTATCAAGGGACTTGTATTTCTATACTCAGATCATTTTTAAATGTGGATTAAAGTTAACATTCTCCATACCCGGCAGCACAAGCAGCTATAAAGTCATAAAACACCATAACATTTATATCATGAATAAAACAGTTTTATCTCAAAATAATAAAATCTCACGCAGTAAAATACCAACAGGAATCATTAAGTTTTATTGTGCGTCGCTAATGAGATGGACTGTCACTTGCTCTTGCCAAATAGGGATGCTGGAGATATCCCGGCCCATTGGAAGTAGTGTTGCCATGGCAACTCTGTGTGACGCGTTGATGAGCGAGCACTGGCAATAGGGATGCTGGAGATATCCCGGCCCACTGGAAGTAGTGTTGCCATGGGAACTCTGTGTGACGCGTTGATGAGCGAGCACCGGCATTGAGACGCGTTGGCGAGTGTCAGAGATCTTGGCAAGAGACACAACGAAATGCGACAAAGGAATGATAAAATATCTGAATTTCCTTCAAGAAATATGACAAATATTTACAACACGCATAGCCCTACAAATGTACAATTGGCCAAACAAAAATTGAACGTTCAATAAATCTGATAGGCTGATACATGTAAGGTCGCACCATCAGAAGTCAGTCTAAGCGATCTCATTGTCTCACTCTAGTAGGTGACCTCACATTTTAATGATAATAACAAGCTTTGATTGGTTATGGGACATGACCAGCAGTCATTCAAATTTGGTCAACGTTCAATTTTTGTTTGGCCGAGTGTACGTAAAATCTCGTATAACTTTTGAAATTAAAGACAGATTTGTTTAGAAATTTACAAAAATACCTAAAATTATGGTCCCGATGACCATGCAAAAGTTGAAGTTGATCGGTACGCTGCCAGTTTTATTTTTCAAAAAATCACAGGAACTTGTCCAAAATCTAGTATATGCACGAGACCACTATAAGATTACAATATTGTAATCTATTTAGATTCGTGCAAAATTACAGGAACGGTTCGATCTGGACACTGGCTGTCAAAAAAGGAACACATTTGGGATTAGATCTACAGCATTATTCATATATTTTTTAATTGATTATTTTAATTTCTTAAGTATAAAATAAAAAAAATATTGCTTTATTCCATTTTCTAATTTTTTAAATAGGTTTAATACCCTATTTACTTGGATTGCTTTAAGTCGGAATACTTGATAGAATAGTTCAAGAATATGGAATATTAAATCTACCTCCTAAAGTTCCAATTATAATGAAAATGAGTCTTATCTATATCTAATATATTACTAAAACTTCCTAATATCTTTGCTTATGGTGATGTTCTGACCACACAACAGCCGTCCACACGTATATTAGTCAGTCAACTTCCTAAGACAACTTGAGAGATAATTATAACAGGAATGATGCGGCAAAGTGATACTATTGCTAGAACGTGGGGACAACTCCCTTCAGGCACATTAGCATAATTCATGAAAACATCGCAGAATATTCTCAACTTTCAGGAGAAATATTGGTTTAACATGACGTGCTTTTTGTTGTAACATTGCGTTTGGCTGTTTCAGCATAACCGTTTTGTCAATGTCAATACCTAATGCATGAAAAAATCATGAAAATATCGGCCTATTCCTGAAGTGCACCAAAAAAAAATACATTTGGTTTATTATAAAAATGCATTGCCATTCAAAACGGCTGACACACAGAGAATTACATGATTATATACAATATTATAGGTTTGGTAAAAGAAAATTCAATCAGGGAACGAATTTGACTGACTGCTTGCTTGTCAGGTCCCCTAACAATCAATGCTTATTAATTCCAAAGAAATGAGAGCTCGCCATACTAGAAAGAGTCGAACTCGAATGGATCACGCACTGAATTCTGATGGTGTAATATCTAATATTTTTCAGTCTATCAGATTATTTGAGAAATATAATAGAAATACATCATTATAAACTATTTACGGACCATTCACAATTAGTTTAATCATCAGTTTAGTTAAGCTCCACTTTGGGAAATGTGGTGTTTTATCGTTATATATTGCGGCATAGTTTTAAAAACTGCAGTCATGAGATTAATATAAACTGAGTAAATAAGCCCCGGAATTAAACTGCAGTATAAAATGGTAATAAGTACACAAAGTTTTCTGAAGTGGAGTTTAAGCTAACTGTAGCTTAAACTAATGGTAGGCCCTTACGTATCCATAAGAATCTAACGAAAGAGTAATTTTCTCATTTATGACCCTTGTTATATTTATTATAATAAATATAAAAAATATGTGACTTAAGCCTGAATTACACGGTTCACGTTTCCTTGAAGGGGTTGAATTATACCCTTGATTTCAAGGAAACTTGAAAGAGAATTTAGACGATTTAATGTTTATTGTTGATTGAAGTTGCGGTGAAATTAACAATTGGTTGAAGTATTTCAAGACTTGAAGGAAAATAGGGCATGTTCTAATTAAAAAGGCTCAAGAGATGTCTTGAATTCAGGACTTCGGCACATGTTAAATGCTCCCAATGTTTTCATTTAGACAGTCCAAGTCTGGAATTCAACCCTCTTGAAAGGGTTGAATTCAAGGAAACTTGAACCGTGTAATTCAGCCTTTACAGTCCCAAGTCCTGTTAGGTTTCAACTCTACGTGAAATGCAATAAAATGATCGATGAACAAGACTTGCATCATAACCCACATGATGTTGTAAACCAACCCCCAGGCCGCAGCACTGTTCCCACTGCCAGGAGATTTCTCACGCCTCCTAACCAGATAATAAACATAAACTCGGGATAAAAACCCCGCTCGTAATCGTCGAGGAGGCATTAATTACATTTGTCGCGGCATTGTCTTGTTCAGCCACCCATAAGAAGCATTCCGAGTGGCAGAATGAATCAGAGATGTTGTCTTTGGATCGCCCCCTCCCTTCATGTCTCCAGGACTATAATCAACCCATAGCAAGCAGACACATGTGGCAGGTAAATCATCGCATATGGGACGCGGTTTCTGTCGAAGACTTCGTAAATGGGAGAACAAATTATTTTTATAAAATGTCAGTTTTAACATTTGAAGTTAAATAAATGATTGATCCAACTAGATTATGTTTTAAAATATGTTGTTATATATTATGTTTTGTCATTCACAATAGTTCTGGGATGAAATTGGGGTCGTGAAAACCCTCTAGTGTAAAAAATGTTCAATTTTTTAATTCGAAATAGATCATATTTACTGTTAATATATCCTTCATTTTATTGATGATATAGCTGTCAGAACACAGTATACTACACTTCTAAATCAGAGTTCTATTTGTATAATAAGTTTTTAGAGTTTTTGTCTCTGTCAATTTACGTCCCATTTACGAAGTCTTTGCCAGAAAAAATCTTGCCACGTCGCAGATGGACGGTGGGAAGGAGGCGGTCGTGGCACATAAGTAAAGCATTGCCTCTCGACTGAAACCAGTCATGAAGAGGGGTCGCGGGAATCGAACCCGAGACCTCGCTCAGGTCCCGAGGTAGGTCCCTTTCAGTTTGTTGAGTTTGTTGACCGTCTCAACTAACTTCCATCAATTAGTCAATACTCTGCTAAATCCAGTGGTTAAGTTTAAACGATCATTCAAGGAAATGTATTGGTAATTCCAAGACAAAGTTAACATCAACTCAATAAAATTGAGCAGAGTATTGAAAACTGGCCCTTAGAAACAATTAGCTTCTGCAGTATTATATTTGTATCAAGGAATATTACTTTTGCTTTAAAACACTTTCAGGATGATATGAAATCATGTATTTTGATGATTGACCCCTCCCTCCCACCACCCCCATATAAAACCTGGTAACGAATAATAAAAAAAATCTAATTTTACATGATTTTTTCCACTTCATCTACATAAAATTGCACAAACCGTTTCTTTGATTCAACTCAATTACTTCTTCGCCCAGTGTAACGCGTCCTGCTGAAATACCGTTCACCGTCCAATCACAATGCATTAGTCAGCTATTCAAGCAATCCCATTGGACATTATGAAGCTCGTAGGAAGTAAGACGTTTAATAACAGAGCGCCGTCCGACATAAATCGCTCAAGCTCGACTCCTATGCAATTAGACGGCATTCAAACAAATGCATCGGGTTCGAGACCCACTCCTGCAGAGACATTCCGTCCGACCATTATCATTCCCGTCCAAGAAGAAGAGGTTTAAGGTGACACAAGCGCTCGGCCGTTTAAGAAAATTGAGGGATAAACATTGTTTCATAAGTGGGTGTAACTTTGATAGGATGTTCACATGATCAGTCTGATTGTATATTAGTAGCACTTTTTCATTATTGCTTCGTGCCTTGTTAATTAGGCGCCGGTTATTCAACAAAACCGCACAAAACTATGAAATTTCCGATACGATTGGAGACCAAACCCGTTAACCAATTGATCTCAAATTTTAATCATGATTAGATAAAATACAAAATTAGGGTTATATCTTGGCACATTTTTCAAATTAAATTACATACGGCACCTAGTGAGACAAGAAAATAGACAATTTTTCACCAAAAATCAACTAATTATTACTAATTAACAAAGCAAAAAATGAAAAATGTACAAAGTGATAACCCTAAGTTTGTCTTTTATCTAATCATGATTAAAATATCTTGAATCATTTCGTCAACGCATTATGTATCCAATCGTATTCAAAAAAGTGTCTGCAACAAGCGGCAAAATCACTTGCGCTTGCAGCACCTTAATACTTGGCACATTTCGTCCGAGAAACAAGTTCCTCGCCGACGAAATAAATGCAAATGATCCTGACGGGGTTATTTTTTAGGGCAGCTGCGAAGTGCTGAGACGTTTATATGGTTTTGTTAATTATCCTAATTTGAAGAAAGTCGCTGACAATGTGGCAATTTCATGAAGCGGTGATGTTGAGATAATTAAATGTTGTGGAGTGAAGAATGAAGTCGGACAAAAGTACAGGTGTTGACGACTAGTTGACAAGCGCATGGGTAATAGGTACAAGTGCATGGCAAGGGGCCTCTTGATATGCCTTGGAATACCAAATGCCGACAAAATAAAGAAAATAGATATCCGTATAAATTTGTGGTGCGCGACAAAAGTCACAATTGAAGGCGTCCAGGGATGCACGGAATCAATGAAAACATTATGAAATTGCTGATTACATGCCCAAAGAGACTACTTTGAATCTAGGACTTAGATATATTCCCTTTTTATGGCCAAAGTCCCAGAAATTTTTGTTTGCAAATAATTATGTTTTCTTTGGTTAAGGTTCTCTTTTCTTTGGTTTGGATGTCAGATTTTACTTATCAAAGAGGTTCATCATTGACTTTTTTTTAATAAAATGAATGATTTCTCTCTTAGGGCCGGTCTTTGTATCTCTTGCTAAAGTAAGTTACCGGATAAAGTTCTTGATAGCGTTGGCAAACGTCTTTCAACTTCTTGATAGTGTTAGAAAAAGGATGAAATTAATGTAAAATTAGGTGCTTGCTAACTTGATTCGTTAGCTAGCTTGAAGAACTTTAGCAAGGTACAAAAACTGGCCCTTAAAGATTTTTCCACAGCCCCAGTTAACCATTATCGATCAACAAAATACAAAATAATAATATTGACAGGCATTCTGAAGTCTGTCAACAATAGTTGCATGACAGTTGCATAACTGATAGTCATGAAAAACATGAAATGTATTACAAACAAACTGATTCACCCGAGAATCCAGATTAGATTAGTTTGGTTTAATGGCGCGTCAACGACGAGGTTATATTGCGCACATTAATTGTTATATTTAACTTTGTTGATCATAATTGGAGGGCAAAGGGAGGGGGTCGACCTAACGGGCCCGATCCGAGGGAGTCCAGCACTGGTGGGAAGGCCAGGCCGGAATGGGGACGGATCGGTGGGTGTGAGGATTCGGGCCGGCTGAACCCGATTTCAGGGGGATCACCATCTCGAGGGGGGAGGCCGGCCCGAGGGGACCGCAAATTCAAGGGAGGGCATGGTTAGGCCGACCCTGGCTGCTCTTGGTCTGGGTCTCACCACTTATCTGTCCGGCATGGGTAACCCTTACACATGAGCATATGCTCGCCGGCGTAGCTGCAATGGATCATTGGCCAACACAAACCCCACCACCGCGATAAGGTGACAGCAGTCGGGGGGCCGAGAATCCATGTACAGACTATGAGATTATAGGAATCTCGCACGTTTGTGTGTTATGTGATTTCCATAACACAGCGGAGAGTGTCGCATGAAAAGTGACACGTAACATCGCGAGAGAATGTCGCATGAAAAGTGACACGGAACATCGCGAGAGAATGTCGCATGAAAAGTGACACGGAACATCGCGAGAGAATGTCGCATGAAAAGTGACACGTCTAACATCGCGAGAGAATGTCGCATGAAAAGTGACACGTCTAACATCGCGAGAGAATGTCGCATGAAGAGTGACACGTCTAACATCGCGAGAGAATGTCGCATGAAGAGTGACACGTCTAACATCGCGAGAGAATGTCGCATGAAAAGTGACACGTCTAACATCGCGAGAGAATGTCGCATGAAAAGTGACACGTCTAACATCGCGAGAGAATGTCGCATGAAAAGTGGCACGTAACATCGCGAGAGAATGTCGCATGAAAAGTGGCACGTAACATCGCGAGAGAATGTCGCATGAAAAGTGACACGTAACATCGCGAGAGAATGTCGCATGAAAAGTGACACGGAACATCGCGAGAGAATGTCGCATGAAAAGTGACACGGAACATCGCGAGAGAATGTCGCATGAAAAGTGACACGTCTAACATCGCGAGAGAATGTCGCATGAAAAGTGACACGTCTAACATCGCGAGAGAATGTCGCATGAAGAGTGACACGTCTAACATCGCGAGAGAATGTCGCATGAAGAGTGACACGTCTAACATCGCGAGAGAATGTCGCATGAAAAGTGACACGTCTAACATCGCGAGAGAATGTCGCATGAAAAGTGACACGTCTAACATCGCGAGAGAATGTCGCATGAAAAGTGGCACGTAACATCGCGAGAGAATGTCGCATGAAAAGTGGCACGTAACATCGCGAGAGAATGTCGCATGAAAAGTGACACGTAACATCGCGAGAGAATGTCGCATGAAGAGTGACACGTCTAACATCGCGAGAGAATGTCGCATGAAAAGTGGCACGTAACATCGCGAGAGAATGTCGCATGAAAAGTGACACGGAACATCGCGAGAGAATGTCGCATGAAGAGTGACACGTCTAACATCGCGAGAGAATGTCGCATGAAGAGTGACACGTCTAACATCGCGAGAGAATGTCGCATGAAGAGTGACACGGAACATCGCGAGAGAATGTCGCATGAAGAGTGACACGTAACATCGCGAGAGAATGTCGCATGAAAAGTGACACGTCTAACATCGCGAGAGAATGTCGCATGAAAAGTGACACGTAACATCGCGAGAGAATGTCGCATGAAGAGTGACACGTCTAACATCGCGAGAGAATGTCGCATGAAGAGTGACACGTCTAACATCGCGAGAGAATGTCGCATGAAAAGTGACACGTCTAACATCGCGAGAGAATGTCGCATGAAAAGTGACACGGAACATCGCGAGAGAATGTCGCATGAAGAGTGACACGTAACATCGCGAGAGAATGTCGCATGAAAAGTGACACGTAACATCGCGAGAGAATGTCGCATGAAGAGTGACACGTCTAACATCGCGAGAGAATGTCGCATGAAAAGTGGCACGTAACATCGCGAGAGAATGTCGCATGAAAAGTGACACGTAACATCGCGAGAGAATGTCGCATGAAGAGTGACACGTCTAACATCGCGAGAGAATGTCGCATGAAGAGTGACACGTAACATCGCGAGAGAATGTCGCATGAAGAGTGACACGTAACATCGCGAGAGAATGTCGCATGAAGAGTGACACGTAACATCGCGAGAGAGTGTCGCATGAAAAGTGACACGTCTAACATCGCGAGAGAATGTCGCATGAAGAGTGACACGTCTAACATCGCGAGAGAATGTCGCATGAAGAGTGACACGTAACATCGCGAGAGAATGTCGCATGAAGAGTGACACGTCTAACATCGCGAGAGAATGTCGCATGAAAAGTGACACGTCTAACATCGCGAGAGAATGTCGCATGAAGAGTGACACGTAACATCGCGAGAGAATGTCGCATGAAAAGTGACACGTCTAACATCGCGAGAGAATGTCGCATGAAGAGTGACACGTCTAACATCGCGAGAGAATGTCGCATGAAGAGTGACACGTAACATCGCGAGAGAATGTCGCGTGAAAAGTGACACGTCTAACATCGCGAGAGAATGTCGCATGAAGAGTGACACGTCTAACATCGCGAGAGAATGTCGCATGAAGAGTGACACGTAACATCGCGAGAGAATGTCGCATGAAAAGTGACACGTCTAACATCGCGAGAGAATGTCGCATGAAAAGTGACACGTCTAACATCGCGAGAGAATGTCGCATGAAGAGTGACACGTAACATCGCGAGAGAATGTCGCATGAAGAGTGACACGTCTAACATCGCGAGAGAATGTCGCATGAAGAGTGACACGTAACATCGCGAGAGAATGTCGCATGAAAAGTGACACGTCTAACATCGCGAGAGAATGTCGCATGAAGAGTGACACGTCTAACATCGCGAGAGAATGTCGCATGAAGAGTGACACGTAACATCGCGAGAGAATGTCGCATGAAGAGTGACACGTCTAACATCGCGAGATAATGTCGCATGAAAAGTGACACGTCTAACATCGCGAGAGAATGTCGCATGAAAAGTGACACGTCTAACATCGCGAGAGAATGTCGCATGAAGAGTGACACGTCTAACATCGCGAGAGAATGTCGCATGAAAAGTGGCACGTAACATCGCGAGAGAATGTCGCATGAAAAGTGACACGTAACATCGCGAGAGAATGTCGCATGAAGAGTGACACGTCTAACATCGCGAGAGAATGTCGCATGAAAAGTGGCACGTAACATCGCGAGAGAATGTCGCATGAAAAGTGACACGGAACATCGCGAGAGAATGTCGCATGAAGAGTGACACGTCTAACATCGCGAGAGAATGTCGCATGAAGAGTGACACGTCTAACATCGCGAGAGAATGTCGCATGAAGAGTGACACGGAACATCGCGAGAGAATGTCGCATGAAGAGTGACACGTAACATCGCGAGAGAATGTCGCATGAAAAGTGACACGTCTAACATCGCGAGAGAATGTCGCATGAAAAGTGACACGTAACATCGCGAGAGAATGTCGCATGAAGAGTGACACGTCTAACATCGCGAGAGAATGTCGCATGAAGAGTGACACGTCTAACAT
The DNA here is from genome assembly GCA_934045905.1 of Leuctra nigra. Classification (NCBI taxonomy): domain Eukaryota; kingdom Metazoa; phylum Arthropoda; class Insecta; order Plecoptera; family Leuctridae; genus Leuctra; species Leuctra nigra. The sequence continues at coordinate 1,289,778 of OW203768.1, forward strand.
CGCGAGAGAATGTCGCATGAAAAGTGACACGTCTAACATCGCGAGAGAATGTCGCATGAAAAGTGACACGGAACATCGCGAGAGAATGTCGCATGAAGAGTGACACGTAACATCGCGAGAGAATGTCGCATGAAGAGTGACACGTAACATCGCGAGAGAATGTCGCATGAAGAGTGACACGTAACATCGCGAGAGAATGTCGCATGAAGAGTGACACGTAACATCGCGAGAGAATGTCGCATGAAAAGTGACACGTAACATCGCGAGAGAATGTCGCATGAAGAGTGACACGTAACATCGCGAGAGAATGTCGCATGAAGAGTGACACGTCTAACATCGCGAGAGAATGTCGCATGAAGAGTGACACGTAACATCGCGAGAGAATGTCGCATGAAGAGTGACACGTAACATCGCGAGAGAATGTCGCATGAAGAGTGACACGTAACATCGCGAGAGAATGTCGCATGAAGAGTGACACGTCTAACATCGCGAGAGAATGTCGCATGAAGAGTGACACGTAACATCGCGAGAGAATGTCGCATGAAGAGTGACACGTAACATCGCGAGAGAATGTCGCATGAAGAGTGACACGTAACATCGCGAGAGAATGTCGCATGAAAAGTGACACGTAACATCGCGAGAGAATGTCGCATGAAGAGTGACACGTAACATCGCGAGAGAATGTCGCATGAAAAGTGACACGTAACATCGCGAGAGAGTGTCGCATGAAGAGTGACACGTAACATCGCGAGAGAATGTCGCATGAAGAGTGACACGTAACATCGCGAGAGAATGTCGCATGAAGAGTGACACGTAACATCGCGAGAGAATGTCGCATGAAGAGTGACACGTAACATCGCGAGAGAATGTCGCATGAAGAGTGACACGTCTAACATCGCGAGAGAATGTCGCATGAAGAGTGACACGTAACATCGCGAGAGAATGTCGCATGAAAAGTGACACGTCTAACATCGCGAGAGAATGTCGCATGAAGAGTGACACGTCTAACATCGCGAGAGAATGTCGCATGAAGAGTGACACGTAACATCGCGAGAGAATGTCGCATGAAAAGTGACACGTCTAACATCGCGAGAGAATGTCGCATGAAGAGTGACACGTCTAACATCGCGAGAGAATGTCGCATGAAGAGTGACACGTAACATCGCGAGAGAATGTCGCATGAAAAGTGACACGTCTAACATCGCGAGAGAATGTCGCATGAAAAGTGACACGTCTAACATCGCGAGAGAATGTCGCATGAAGAGTGACACGTAACATCGCGAGAGAATGTCGCATGAAGAGTGACACGTCTAACATCGCGAGAGAATGTCGCATGAAGAGTGACACGGAACATCGCGAGAGAATGTCGCATGAAAAGTGACACGGAACATCGCGAGAGAATGTCGCATGAAGAGTGACACGTAACATCGCGAGAGAATGTCGCATGAAGAGTGACACGTAACATCGCGAGAGAATGTCGCATGAAGAGTGACACGTAACATCGCGAGAGAATGTCGCATGAAGAGTGACACGTCTAACATCGCGAGAGAATGTCGCATGAAGAGTGACACGTATAACATCGCGAGAGAATGTCGCATGAAAAGTGACACGTCTAACATCGCGAGAGAATGTCGCATGAAGAGTGACACGTAACATCGCGAGAGAATGTCGCATGATAAGTGACACGTCTAACATCGCGAGAGAATGTCGCATGAAGAGTGACACGTCTAACATCGCGAGAGAATGTCGCATGAAGAGTGACACGTAACATCGCGAGAGAATGTCGCATGAAGAGTGACACGTCTAACATCGCGAGATAATGTCGCATGAAAAGTGACACGTCTAACATCGCGAGAGAATGTCGCATGAAAAGTGACACGTCTAACATCGCGAGAGAATGTCGCATGAAGAGTGACACGTCTAACATCGCGAGAGAATGTCGCATGAAAAGTGGCACGTAACATCGCGAGAGAATGTCGCATGAAAAGTGACACGTAACATCGCGAGAGAATGTCGCATGAAGAGTGACACGTCTAACATCGCGAGAGAATGTCGCATGAAAAGTGGCACGTAACATCGCGAGAGAATGTCGCATGAAAAGTGACACGGAACATCGCGAGAGAATGTCGCATGAAGAGTGACATGTCTAACATCGCGAGAGAATGTCGCATGAAGAGTGACACGTCTAACATCGCGAGAGAATGTCGCATGAAGAGTGACACGGAACATCGCGAGAGAATGTCGCATGAAGAGTGACACGTAACATCGCGAGAGAATGTCGCATGAAAAGTGACACGTCTAACATCGCGAGAGAATGTCGCATGAAAAGTGACACGTAACATCGCGAGAGAATGTCGCATGAAGAGTGACACGTCTAACATCGCGAGAGAATGTCGCATGAAGAGTGACACGTCTAACATCGCGAGAGAATGTCGCATGAAAAGTGACACGTCTAACATCGCGAGAGAATGTCGCATGAAAAGTGACACGGAACATCGCGAGAGAATGTCGCATGAAGAGTGACACGTAACATCGCGAGAGAATGTCGCATGAAAAGTGACACGTAACATCGCGAGAGAATGTCGCATGAAGAGTGACACGTCTAACATCGCGAGAGAATGTCGCATGAAAAGTGGCACGTAACATCGCGAGAGAATGTCGCATGAAAAGTGACACGTAACATCGCGAGAGAATGTCGCATGAAGAGTGACACGTCTAACATCGCGAGAGAATGTCGCATGAAGAGTGACACGTAACATCGCGAGAGAATGTCGCATGAAGAGTGACACGTAACATCGCGAGAGAATGTCGCATGAAGAGTGACACGTAACATCGCGAGAGAGTGTCGCATGAAAAGTGACACGTCTAACATCGCGAGAGAATGTCGCATGAAGAGTGACACGTCTAACATCGCGAGAGAATGTCGTATGAAGAGTGACACGTAACATCGCGAGAGAATGTCGCATGAAGAGTGACACGTCTAACATCGCGAGAGAATGTCGCATGAAAAGTGACACGTCTAACATCGCGAGAGAATGTCGCATGAAAAGTGACACGTAACATCGCGAGAGAATGTCGCATGAAGAGTGACACGTCTAACATCGCGAGAGAATGTCGCATGAAAAGTGACACGTAACATCGCGAGAGAATGTCGCATGAAAAGTGACACGGAACATCGCGAGAGAATGTCGCATGAAAAGTGACACGTAACATCGCGAGAGAATGTCCAACCTTCACGCTGCTTCCTGTAGAGTGCAGCTGCAGCGATACACGAGATGCACCTCAGTCAGGTGTTACGTCATGTCAAACTCATGTTACATACAGCAATACTGCAATACAAGATGTTTACAATATGAAAGGGAAAGAACGCTATAAGTCCATTTTTGGATAAAACTTTTTTACAGTGATTTTTATGAGCTTTCAGAATATAGCCTCGGTGACTAGAAAATATGGCTACAATGTCTTGAAAACGCAATTGAAATATCAATTTGTATGGAAGATAGATACAAATTTCAACATAAAACTTCGTTTATCTCAGTTTCATCCGGCGGTCTTTCGCTGTACCCTTCAAATATCACGGTCTATTCGTAAGATTTTGATACTATAGTCTTTTATATTGAAATATGAAGCTGAATATCATAGATCACAAAGATCTACAATAAGATGACATTTTTTTCAATGTGAAGCACACTATATTTATAAATGTTTTCATCATTTAATTTAAAGGTTATTACACAATTAAACAAAATAATAGAAAAATAATTTGCATGCATTTCCCATTCTTTCAATTTTTGGAGAAAAATATAATGTATTTCAAATATGTAGGTAGGTATATATTATAATCATCAGAAATTCGTCTCAGACACGCATAAGACTGACGGGGGGGGGGGGGGGCAAATGGAGGCTCTATTTTATGTTAAGATTATAACAGCCCTGCTTATTGCTAGTTTATTTATTTTGCCTAACTAAATGTTGGTGTAGGAAAATAAAATTGAGTATAATGGCAAATGAAAGGATACGACAAAAATATAATATGGTAGATTTGCATTACACAATTTCGAGCTTACTCTCTGAAAATTAAAATACACATCAATAGAGCTATAGGATGTTTAGGAGGACCTGTGACATGTCCTAAAAGGCAGGCAAATAGTACCTTAAAACTATTAAAAAAGGACCACAAAGTCCCGAAAAAGGACCAATGAAATGTTATGTTATCTAATACACTTTGAAGAACAAAGTACACTTTGAATTTCAGGAATGAATTAGGGCTAATTTTATATGTTTTGGACTTCAAATTTATGTGACTACAATAACACCCTCACCAGCACCATGTGACATCACTTACACCATCTCCAGCACCATGTGACATCACTTACACCCTCTCCAGCACCATGTGACATCACTTACACCCTCTCCAGCACCATGTGATATCACTTACACCCTCTCCAGCACCATGTGATATCACTTACACCCTCTCCAGCACCATGTGATATCACTTACACCCTCTCCAGCACCATGTGACATCACTTATACCCTCTCCAGCACCATGTGATATCACTTAAACCCTCTCCAGCACCATGTGACATCACTTACACCCTCTCCAGCACCATGTGATATCACTTACACCCTCTCCAGCACCATGTGACATCACTTACACCCTCTCCAGCACCATGTGACATCACTTACACCCTCTCCAGCACCATGTGACATCACTTACACCCTCTCCAGCACCATGTGATATCACTTACACCCTCTCCAGCACCATGTGACATCACTTACACCCTCTCCAGCACCATGTGATATCACTTACACCCTCTCCAGCACCATGTGATATCACTTACACCCTCTCCAGCACCATGTGATATCACTTACACCCTCTCCAGCACCATGTGATATCACTTACACCCTCTCCAGCACCATGTGACATCACTTATACCCTCTCCAGCACCATGTGATATCACTTACACCCTCTCCAGCACCATGTGATATCACCTACACCCTCTACAGCACCATGTGATATCACTTACACCCTCTACAGCACCATGTGATATCACTTACACCCTCTCCAGCACCATGTGACATCACTTACACCCTCTCCAGCACCATGTGACATCACCTACACCCTCTCCAGCACCATGTGATATCACTTACACCCTCTCCAGCACCATGTGATATCACTTACACCCTCTCCAGCACCATGTGACATCACTTACACCCTCTTCCTCTTTATGGGTCAGACCTAGAATAATGGGAAATTTAGTGCATATAAATTGAAATGCTGAAAAATGGTTTTTTGGGGTTTTATGGGCCGCCTGGGAACCCTGTATATATCATTTTTAGACATGTCTGAACAAAAAACTAAAAATGGATATGTCCTAAACATCCTAGCCCTATACACATCAATTCATAGCTTGCACGAACTTTTGTTTTATATCAGCAATGCAAAATTATTGAACTTTCCACCTGATGACGGACATTACGTTGGCACGTTGACGGGTCAGATTATAACTTTATTGAGGTAAATCGATGTATTTTTGTAATTTTAAGTTAATCCTCTTTGTACTATAAGATATCTCCGGAGCCTATACATTTTCCCAGGTACCCATTAAATATAAAATATCGTCAAAAAAGCAGAGAATCACCGCTATTCTGCGTGCCATCAAGATGGCGGCAGGCAGCAATGAGATGACATCACGTGCAAACTATGAATATTGTAAAGAATCGGTCTAATAAACTGGCATCTCCTCTGCACTGAGCTGTTGTTGTGGTCGATGTGGCTGCATGTTGATCGATCCAGTCGTGTTTTAATCGCGCCAGATGGAGCCATGAATCACGACCCACGCGCCGGGTCGAGATATTCATCATACGGCGGAGATTGAACAAGTCATTATCCGCCAATGACAGGAATTAATAGATCCTGGAGGAGCCTGGAGCGGGAGATTCAATTGCATCGAACACGTCGCATCGGCGCAGAATACAAAATACCTCGTGCACGGGGAATTTAATTAATATCAGATTCTTTTACGGCGTAGTAGGTAGGTAAATTAAATCTTATCAAAAAGGGTAGTAAAAATAAATTATACTAAAGTTCGTTCACGGGAGGTCGACAGAAGTTGTATTTTCTTACACTCTTGTATTTTATTTAAGAGAATGTTTACTCAACAAATAGAACAATGAGATAACATTATAGAAAGGCCAACAACCCTTTTAACCAACAACACGCCATCCATCTCATCAAACAGAACTAAACAAATATTCTTATTTTATACTGAAATGTAATTCAAATATGTAATTTTCTGTAGTGAATTAGATCTAATGTATTCTGCTCAATCGTATATTTCTATCTATTTTGGGCATCTCTTCAAAAACTAAAAATTGAAATAGGTAAACATAAATAATTAAGTAATCTCTATTTCATTTCAACATGAGTTATTTCAAGCAACATTTAAAATAAATAACGGTTTATTTCATTCTACGCCCGTGAAAGTTTTTTTTTTATATTTTGTAAAAATACAACATTTCTGATCTACAAATTATTAAAATAATAAACGTTAATAAAGGACCAAAGACATTGGCAACACTATAGTAAATACAAAGTAAGCTGGTTACAATAGCGTAATAAAGGGTTAAGAAACCTCCAATTGATTGCAAATGAACAGGTATTATTGGTTCGCTCGTGTGGAGATCTAACAAGCTCGATACAAGAGAAACTAATTAATTAGACTTCAGATGCATTCTTCTGCTAATGGAACACAATTATTAATTATTATTATTATAACATTGCGAGCGAGTGCCAAGAAAAATCTCACGTAAAATGCTTCACCACTCTATCTAGCAGAACAATCAAACAAGCCTTCATAATAATAATAAGTACAAAACCAAAGCGACCACATTTCACAGCCTACCATGATGCACGCGAAAAAATCCAAAATACAAGTTCCTCGTATAATGTTTTTAAAATCACTGCCCACTCTAGCCAGACGGCCACCTATTCCGTGCAGCAAGAAGGCAGAGTTGGAGAAATTTATCAATGTCATAAATTCTGCTCTGCGAACTAAAAATAAAAACATACCAAAAAAATAACAAGTACTCGTTTGAAGAAAATAACAATTATCATTTTTAAGCCGTGGAGATATTATAGCTTGTGCGAAGGATTTATTGCGGCACGCCAAATTATTTGCACACCAGCACCAGTCGGCGTTATTTATCGCCGTCTAAAGTATGATTATAATTGTAATGAGATCTATGCGGTGCATTAGCCGGGTCCAATGCAGCGGACGAGAATGGAATCAGAAGATGAAATTAGATTTCTTCATTAGGAAAGCCAATTACAGAAGAAGAAGTGTTGGTATCTATCAGCATTCCGACAGTCGCAACCTACAGATGATTTTAAACAGAAATTACAAATAATTTGTACAATTGAACCTGAACAAAATAGAAATAAATTCCATTATAGTACATACCTTTCAAAATGCAGGATATTTATTATATTTCCAGCTAGGAATTAAATTATGTCCTTCTACTCCGGTAATCTCAGGTGGATTGTACAACATGGCTTGGGATCAGAGCTAAGTCGAATTTATGTTGATGTTTCCGTTTCGATCTAGTAGGGAACTCTCTCTAGTTGTAGAATGGATTTAAACGTGACATATTGCAAGTATACATGCCAAGGATGCAGACAAACAAAACATTATTATTGTGTGATGAATAGTTTTCTTCGAGTAATTGATACAGAAAGATTGATAGACATCTCCGAATTTTAAAATATATTAACCTGTTTTAAAACAGTAATATCGGCATTGACGTCATGGGGCTCAGCATTGCCATGGCAACAAAGTCTTCACCATGGTAACACATTGTTGTGGACTCAGAAAAGACATATCACCGGGCAGTCATACGTCACACATAGATTTCCCGCCAAAATATCCCAAGAATTTTCAATTTGATATTTTATGAATGAATATGTTATTTTTTCGAGTAAAAAGTGTATTTGTCATTAATTTTAGTGTTGATATTTACACATTGATACAATAAATTTAGGAGACTTCTTCGGTGTACATTATTTCATTAATAAAACAATTAAAGTGCATACCATTAATTTACAATTAATATTATTGTATTGTTCGTTGCATTGCATGATTGCAGAACCCATTGATCCATAATTATCGTGATTTTTCTTAACAAAAACTATTTAAATCTAATTGTTTCCACAAGTTGTAGCAATGAGAAATGGCATTGTCAGCATAGAATGCGCCCTACAGTTTGAAGCTGAGGCAACGCGCAGCGCATCTGTTCGAGTCCCCGTTGCATCTGTGAACAATTGACTCGCCGTCTTGTCTCAATGACTCGGACAAGACATTGTGCTGTGACGGCAATTAGCATCTCTCATTAGCCTCGTCGCAGCATCTGCCGTGTACCAGACAGCACATCTCAAGCTGTCCCCGTCGCGTAGCAACGCCGGGTTACATCTCACGTGATAGCTGTATGGTGTTGGGAAGGAACATGATTGTTTTTTGTTTGAACATTTTCGTCAAGATTTATAAATGTTTTGAATTCGATTAATTTTCATACAAAGACAATGCGCCGTAATTTATATTGCAAAAGTCATGCATTTTAGCGACAATTGGAATTGTAAGGAATGGAAATTTACATCGATAAAATACCGATTTTAGTAAAGTTGGTCGGAAAAAATTACAAGTTTCAATTTTGAACACAGTACCATGGGTCACCACTGGTGACACCTCAAACCTTAAGTTTAACCAAAAATAAAATAACAAAAAAAATTAATGAAATTTTTCATTCATATTTTCAACAGGCTTGTGGCTTGATGAGAAGCTTCCCTACTTATACACCACGACCGCCTCCTTCCCACCGTCCATTCTAACCTATTCTTCATCATCATCATCTCCCAATCATCATCATAATCATTCATCCGTCGCCATTAGCCTCGCTGCAGGACAGTGCGACGTTAAAATAAATTTACACCGTCGGGGCAAAATTCGTCGTTTTGGTGGTATTTTCTAGAATATTTTAACAATAGGTAGGTAATTAGGTTATCTAATTTTATTCTGTATTGGAAATTAGTTTTCGGAGATACACATAAAAGTGTTAGATTCTGCTCTGCAACGTCGTAGAAAAGGAAGAGCAGTCGAAATGCCTATACAATGTCTACTTGCTTCACGTCAAATACCGTCTCGTCGGCGACCTTTCTACCTTTTAAATAAGACACAATCGGCCGGCTGACAATCCTCCATTACAAATTAATCTCAGAGCCCATCAAGCCCATAAATCTTACAACAAACAACAATTTAGTCAAAATACCTCACAATTTCCATCAAGTGCGGAAAAAACAAAGTCTATTGTTGCTCTCCACGGCATGTTGGATGTTTGGATCACGGCATGCTGGATGTGGCATGTAACGCGGACAGAACAATGCAGTGCATCTTCAGGAACTAATGATGAGAGAGGAGAATGCACAGCATCTTGATGGCTGAGATTAGTCCGGCAGAGGTCGCCAGTTCAGAGCCAGACATGTTATCTTGTCGACGACAATTTCACTCCGAGATTCTATTGAATACATTTCATACGGCAGTAGTCAGTAGATTAATGTTTCTATATCGAGCTGAGCGAGAGCTAGAGGTATATTGGGATCTTTGCTCTGTACATTTCAGAAAGTCATATAATTTGCCTCCAATAGGTATAAACACAGAGTCTAGAATCTCGTGAATATTTTTTTTTATAAATATCCTTGAGGTAGGACTGAGTGTGTTGAAATAATTTAATGTCTGATACACTTCATTTCAATTCAGAATAATCGTCCAAGAACAGAATTCATTGTATATGAGTTCATAAATTCCAAGTGAATATAATTAACAATTGTCAAGTTACATCTAAATAAATATATGTGATCTATTTTTTTTTAAAACATTTTACTATATTCACGAGGAAAAATTCAATTAATCTAAACTGACTCATAGAATTTAAAAAATCAAATAACCTATGTAACAATCCCATTCTACAAACTTAGATCGTTTTCCCCTTTATGTATGTTGTTGTTCTGTTGACAACCATCATTGTTAGACTATCAGTTATATTCTGTCATTACACTTTGTACTTGTCTGCCTACCTACTGTCATCAACAAATAAATAAATCTAGATCTGTTGAAAAATGTGTGCCCTTGTCCTTGCACCTGATAAACTCCACCCGGTATATCATCTGCTTCTCAACAACATGTGTGTAATCCATCATATTGCCATTTGGAACGAATTCTTCCCCCGCCACGTTGCAGCGTGATTTATCCGATCACGGCCTCTGCGATGCATTCGCTGCGGCCGTGACGTTGTCATGAGCAAGATGAATTGCACCGATGCAGTGAATAACCACATAAATACCGCCAGTTAGCGCGTATTGTTCACTCGATAGCAGGTACTTTGTTTTCATCAACTGAACTGTGATAATTCCACGCATGTCTATTGTCAACATTTTGTAAATATTACGCTAAACTAATACAAATAGCTTTTCCATTGCACAAAAGCATTTCGAATTCTGAGGAAAACTAAAAGGATGGACCATTCTAACAGTTTTAAATGCACGCGTTCCTGGATGATTTACTGAGCTATGAGGGTTTTGCTGTGCAGTTTTACATGTAAAAGTGTGTTGCCATGGTGAAACGGTATTCTAGAAATTCGTATTTCTTTTCAAATTTGTGGAAATTTCAAGAAGACCGTGATTATTTTGTTTACTTTTCCAAAATGTCCCATTGTTATAAATGTCATATTCTAAACCAATGTTTGAATATTTAGTTGAGTCCTTTATGAAAGTGTTGGCACGACACGATCTGGTGTTGTGCGCACCTCCACTGCGCAAGCTGATTAAGACGTGGCTAGTAGCAGCCCCTGGCGATGCGCGGCGCTACTTGCAGGTTAATTGCAGTTAACCCGGACATCCATCTGCACCCAATCACCGTGTCTGCTTCGACCACGTCATGGACTCTAAACACTAACACGTTCCAACAATTCGTGTGATTTTCGTGTGATTAGACATTTTGATTGTACAAAAACAAAAACTTGTATAGGTAAAGAAAGCACCTTCCCACCTAAAAAGGATTGAGATCTAAAAGAAGGGCCAAGCAATAGGTATTATATTGTTTAAACTTTTTCGCACTTAGAAATCGTGAAATCATTTCCCCCCAGTTACAACAGCCAAGCACAACACTAAAAACCTAACGTTGTGTCCAAATTTGAAGAAATCAATCTATGTGAACCATCATTGTAAACTTTAATAAAATTTAAAAAATTTAAAGAGATAAATACAAATACTTCGAAATTTAAAAATTAAACAAAATGTATTTAAAAAAATAAATGTTTTCAGTTTATTTAAAAGCACAACTTAAAAAATTAATTTAAACTCAAAATTAAAAAAAAAAGTGAGCGCATTGTGTCAAGAAGAAGGCAACATAAGAATATGATCAACCCTTCTTACCTCTATGATATGATGACGAAGAAGGATACGACGAAAGAAAGAAGATGACGATAAAGGAGCCGAAGAAAGACAGAAAGTGGGAAGAAGTTTGATGATGTCTGGTCGTTGTGACGCTCAAAACATTTATTATGTTTTTAAATAAAATTAGTTTTATTTTTAAATTTCGAATCGTGTATAAATTAATTTTATTTTGCATATTCCCTATTGTTGGGCCATCCAGAAAAATATTGCCGTCACATTTAATAGCTACCACAGCAATACATTTTTACCGTGTTTGCCCCACTGAGTTGGGCTTGTTGAAAATGTCTGAAGTCAGCTAAGTGAAGTCGTGCAAGGTGTGGATGTGATATGGGTCAGTCCCCACATGTCGGCTCTGATGATCTGCCAATGACGTCATCAACACACCGTGTAACTAAAACCTCGTTAGCGACCACAACCTGCGCAACACACGCGCATGCGCACTGCAGGTGACATCAGTAGCATGGGATGAGGTTACATAACGTAGATACGTAGATACGTAGATACGAGAAAACCAATCATTTAGAGGCAAACGGAAGCGAGCGGGAATAGCACGGTTCGTCAGAGCGTTTTTATGAAATTTTGTCTTCCCACTAAATAATTTTAAAAAATCAGATAGTAACGACCCATAACAGCCTAATAGACTAAATAATGCCGCAAACTGGAGTTCATTATGACCTCTGGTGCGACCTCAAAGTGTTAAATACGATATTTTTAGTAAAATAATAAAAAATAATCGAATTTAACACTTTGAGGTCGCACCAGAGGTCATAATGAACTCCAGTGTGCGGCATTATTTAGTCTATGAGGCTGTTATGGGTCGTTACTATCTGATTTTTTGAAATTATTTAGTGGGAAGACAAAATTTCAAAAAAATGCTCTGAAGAACCGTGCGATTCCCGCTCGCTTCCGTTTGCCTCATAAGCTTTGCACAATAGTAAGATGGATTGTTCCATTTATTGTCCCACCCACGGATTAGGCAATAACGTTCTGGACTACACTCCGGAGTTCCAGGGTTCGATTCCCGTCGCCATCCTTCTGACTGAGGTGATTTAGCGGTTTCCCTCAGTCGAGGGGCAAATGATAGGAAGGTTCCCTACTAATAGGCCACGACCGCCTCCTTCCCACCGTCCATCCTCACCTATTCTTCATCATCATCTCCCAATCATCATCATAATCATTCATCCGTCGCCATTAGCCTGGTTGCAGAACAGCAGTAGACAAGCTGAAATAATTTTCGAGATCACTTCAAAGTTACAACTTTTATTTCAATTTAACATTGCGACAATACAGAATAAGACATGCCGATATTTTCAAAAGTGTATTAAGACGGCTGGGTAGTGAGTTTGACCTCGAAGAGTTTTTTAATCGATTATTATCAATATCTTTTTCCAGTGTAATTGTTAACCAAATACTAAATTTTCGAGTTCTAAATACCTGTTGGACACAATAAAACTAATAACTTATTCCAAACTATGAAATTATTTTCATTGAACTGTTCTGAATTCACGTCCATAGCCCTATTTTGTTAACAATTACACTGGAAAAAGATATTGATAAAAATCGATTAAAAAACTCGTCAAGGCCACGCTCACTACCCAGCCCTCTTAAGCTGGTTTCTCACCCTTAGATTTCTTTGAAAAACTACTATATCGTGTATCAGTCAGGTCCAATACGTTATTCTAACAGTATTGCTCCTGGATGGTTTACTGGGTTATGGGTGGTTTACTACTAAATTTTGAAGTTTTCCTTATGAAAAGTGCAGTTTTTCATGGAAAATTGATTTCCATGGGTAATTTTTTTGCGGAAATGTCCAAGCTAAAGTCCCTCCTTAAGTGTCGAGTGTACTGCTAACCTCGAACGCACTAGCTCGAGCCTCCACTGGACATTCCCTCGCGACCAGGAACACGAAATGGAACGTGAAATGTAATTCCTTCCCGGCGCGTTATCGGCCAATCAGCGCACGCGAGCCGGTCACGTGGTGGCGTGCTAGATGCTGATTGGCTGATAGCAGTCGGGGACAACGTGGGCATCGGCTCCAGGGAATTGGGTGGAACATTATTTGAATACGGCGTTGATAATCGGGATCTTGGCTGTGCATGCAAGTGGGCGATCTATGGGCCGTGGATGCCAAGCGGAACGGCATTTATATATAAAAAAAACGTAAACGTGAATCGCGAGGACAACTAAAAAAAATCAATGTACACTTTGGAAAAAATTTAAAAAAATCACAATAAAACATATCAAATCAAAGAAATTGAAAAAAAACACAATAAAAAATTAACAATATTTTTAAAAAATCTAAATTAAAAAAAATCAATAAATCAAAAGAAAATTAAAACGTTTTAAAATGCAATTCAATTTTAAAAAAATCAGACAAATCAGAAAAAATCAATTCGAATGAATTGGATTGGCTGAAAAAGGTTTGATGTCATCATCCCATAAAGTCTATCTATAGCTCTAATTGGTGAGTTCTGATGTCATTGATAATAACATGGATTTATTGTCAAGGAACCTGACCAGCAGCTAATCCGTTTTGTTCAAATAACGTTTTTACTTGGTCCAAGTGTACACTATAGAACTTATAATCTACAGCAGTTACATTAAAATTAAATTATCACATTACATAGGAACACCAAAATTAAAATGTATATTTGATTTATTGTATCAGCCAGTAGTAAAAAATAAGTACCGAGACCATGGATTAAGATGTAAACCCGGAACCCCCGCTGGGCGCTACCGATCCTCCGTCCCGAGTGCCTCAACCCGTCCCCGACCTATACCAACCAGCGCATTCAACTGTCTCCAGTAGTCACGTCCCGACGTCTAATTGATGCGATTGTCCCCCGCCAGATCGTGCCTCGATCTCTATCTAGGAGGCTGTGGAAACATTCTTGTCAACAGTGTCCTCGTTCAGAAGACCGTGATTGTGCATCACGAATACCGTGGGTGCCCAGGAAGGAGTTGCGCTTACGTCATTACGTATAAAGGATATTAACTATGTATATAATTACGAGTAATGTTAAGTCGTTAATAACGAGTGGTGTGTTTTTGAAACGCGTCACGCTATGGAGTAACGATAACCCCGGAGGGCGTGCCACAAGGCGCGGTCCTGTCTCCACTACTGTACATTATACATAGCTGCATTTTGATTGCGTTGTAATTGTGACCAAGCATTTGGGTCCGCTTGCATTATCGTTCAACCTGCACGTGAAATTGAATTCACTTCGTTCACGAAGTCCAAGCTTGACTAGAAGTGCCTATACTTACGTGCATGCCAAGTAACGTTTATTGGTAAATAATTGTTAGATCCTACGCGTTCTTGCCCTGAGTGTTACTGAGATAAACTGTTCTTAAAAAATAGCCCTTACAAATTATGGGTTTAGAAAGACACCGGAATACATTCAACTGAACTTTCATGCATTTTAGAAAATATTAGTGACAAGTTTATTATGAAATCAGAAACATAAATGTCCATTAATTATTGCTTTCGAATGTTGAGAAGCTTTTGGGAATAACAATCAAGAAAGTCTTGGAGCAAAAAGCGTTTACGTCCACAGAAACAACCTGCATATATGATGATCTGTATAAATATTGCTTTATAATGTGAAAAAGTCTCCAGGTTAAGATGAAAATAGATTTTTTTAAATCTGTAGTCATGGTCAAGTATTTAATTTTGGAGAAAAGTCAATTTTGATCAAACATGTATCTCCGGTTGCATCATTTGGACTTAGCCACTTTTGCCTCCCCGATCATGATATATTAAAATTTTGAATCAATCTCTCATAATTTCGAGAAACATGACTGAAACCTTCCGATTAGTAATCCCCTTCTCAATCATTTCATTGAACATCTTTCATCGTGGACAAATGATTGGCCAGTGTGTCGCGAATCCGTCCATCTGTCCATGCCGCCATGTAGGGCAAGGAGTGGAGTGGACAAGTGCCGGTGACCATGTAGGGCAAGGAGTGGAGTGGACAAGTGCCGGTGACCATGTAGGGTGGTCGCGTAGCGCGGTAGCGGCCGAGGTCAGCGCCGTGTCGTGGCTTGACCTCTCTGCCGCGTGACCCCGCGTGCGCAGGAGTGCCGCGACGTCGAGACATTCGGCGCAGTTCGTCTTCGCGGGAATCACATTCGGATGGAACTGAGATAAACGAAGTTTTATGTTGAAACTTGAATATCTTCCATACAAATCGACATTTCAAGTCCGATTTTCTAGACTTTATGGCAATATTTTCTAAAAATCGAGGGTATATTCTGAAAGCTTATAAAATTCACTGCAAGATTATACATTAAACTTGATTTTTTCAAAAAATGGAGTTAGTGTTCTTGCCCTATACCCTGCAGGAACAGCAGGAACGACCATCCGTGGAAGATCAAGGAGAGAAGGTCGCGTACTGAGGGTGGTAGGCATTCGTTCGTGAACCGAACCATTAGAGAATGGAACTCGATGGATCTCCGGGAATTTCCAGCCGACTTGGCCGAGTTGAAAAGTTTAGTTTAGATGCTAGAATTATTGATTGTTAAAATTAGTGTTAAGAGTATTAAGTATTAAGAGTATTTAGAGTATTAAGAGTATTAGGTCGGCGAATTAACAGTTAAAAACGATCTAGCATTAATATTAATATTTAGTTATAGTTATATTTATATTTATATAAACATTTATTTTTATTAATTTAAACTGTATAAATTACTTTAACCTATAAGATTGTCTTTATTTGTATTTTAATTTGACTTAGATTCTAGAAATGATTTAGTAAGTCTTAGGTAATATCGTTATTGTTTTCATTGTAATAGGATAATTTCTTAATATTATCTTTTCAATTTATAATCATAGCTTTTAGTTTAACCAAACATTTTCTTGTTCTTTAGTATTCTGTGTTTTTTTAGCAATTTGTATATGCTGTACAAACAGATAATTGAGCGAGCGTAGCGAGCGTCACCACGGTACTCTTATGGCACTTTCTCTGTGTGTTTGTTTGTTTGTTTTTTTGTATTTTTTTTGTGGTCACACTCCAGGCCAAACCGCTCAAGCAATCAATCTGAAATTTTGTACACATACTAACGTACTCTATGCGGTCCCTGGGATCGTTTTTGAACGAGATCCCGTGATTGGTTCAAATTTAAAAAAAATTATCTTTCGATTGGGTTGTTTTATCAATTTGAAATTTTGACAAGTCATTACCACTAACATTTTACCCAATCATACAAAGTTTCAGCCAAATCCTCCCATTGGTTAAAATTTAAAAAAATCTTTCATATGATTTTTGAAATTTAAACTAGAACCGTACGACCGATCAACTTAAAACTTTGCATGGTCATTGGGACCAACATTATCTGTATTTTTGACAATTTTCAGACTTATCTGTGTTTAAATCCAAAAGTTATTGACATTTTACTGACATTTTGCGTGTTATCTGTCAAATTTCTCGAAAATGTTGATCACGGCTTCTTTGACTCTTTATAGTTCCAAGGTAGTTAGAGCAGAAACTTTCAAACGTATGAAACTGATATGAACAGATCGTCTAATATTGTGTAAGCACATACACTTTTATCATATGAGTGGTCCCAGGTATATTTTTTTAAATATATCCTATGATTTTTGAATTTTAACAAGGAACATTTTAATCATAAAGGTTCAATCGATCAACTTAAAACTTTGCATGGCTATTGGGACTAATACTTTAGGAATATTTTGAGATTTTTATACCTACAAGTCTGACGAATTTCGAGAATTATTGGCTTTTAATGATATTTTCGATCGACATATTTTCGGTTCGAGGTGTTGCGCGTGTCCGTGCTCGCTCATCAACGCGTTATACAGAGCGTTTTCCTAGTATTAAAAACAAAGGTAGCCAAAGTGCCGAGCTTTGAGGGACACCGAATACTTCAAGAGTCCGACTTAGAATCGACGTATCTCCGTCGAGGTGCGCGCGCACCTACATCTCTCAGGATATTGGACATCCCTGCGCTGCGGGTACACTTGAATAATTGAGCGAGCGTAGCGAGCGTCACCACGGTACTCTTATGGCACTTTCTCTGTGTGTTTGTTTTTTTTTTTTTTTTTGTGGTCACAGCCACAATCGATCTGAAATTTTGTACACATACTAACGTACTCTATGCGGTCCCTGGGATCGTTTTTGAATGGGCTCCCGTGATTGGTTCAAATTTAAAAAAAAATATCTTTCGATTGGTTGCTTCGATCAATTTGAAATTAAGCAAAAAGATTGCAACCAACATTGTACCCAATCATAAAAAATTTCAGCCAAATCCTCCTAATGGTTCAAATTTAAAACTATTTTTCCTGTGATTTTTTACATTTAAACTAGAACAGATTGACCGATCAACTTAAAACTTCGCGTGGTCATTGGTACCAACATTTTAGGTATTTTTGCCAATTTTCAGTCTAATCTGTCGTTATTTTCAAAAGTTTTGTCATTTTAAGGTCATTTTATTCCATAATCTTGAAAAAATGTATACTAAATTGTCATCCCTGCCTTCTCTAAGCTTCTGCTCCAAGGCAAGGCCTGTAGAGCAGCCAAGCTATCCACAATGTACAGTAAAATGAAAGCATTTTTGGGCTAGCGCATAAAATCGGATGCAGTACGAAGGCCAAATCCTCTAATTGGTTTAAGTTTAAATAATGTCTTCTGATTGGTCAACAATAAAAATGTTCACATTAAGTTCAAATTTTGCATGGGGATCAAGACCAACTTAATATTAAATTTTACATATTGTTAGCCGAATCAGTCAAGTATTAATTGTAATTTTACGAGTTTAGCATAGGATGTCACAAGAGATTTCTGGAGAAGGTATGTAGGTAAGACTTCACGACACAATGGATCTATTATTCATCCAGAGTATTATGGAGATTGAAAAATTGCAGAGAAAATCGTCTTGTGCCGTGTCGTGTATCGTTACTATGGGGATGTTGCATGTTCTGTGCTCGCTCATCAACGCGTTACACTGAGCGTTTTCCTAGTAAATATAATATATGACCTCTACCACCTGTTCAATGTAACAAATTGTAGAATAATAAACATACATACAACTTCAATTCAATTCGCATGAGTTATTGAACTATTAATTCAGCGAGAAAATAGGTAGTACCTACCTTATTATAAAAATTTAACCGCTCTTGGCTTACGAAAACGTAAAAATAAATGCTTGAAACCCGTGGTTCCGGGTTCGATTCCCGGGACTGATCTACGTGACTAAATGTGTCGGTGATTCCCTAAATGGTGGGAAGGTTCCCTAATAATAGGCCACGACCTCCTCCTCCCCACCGTGCATCCTTACCTATTCTTCATCATCTCCCAATCATCATAACCATACATTTTGTTTTTACTATCATAAATTATAGCTATTGAACTATGTATTCAGCGTAAAAATGTTTTTAAAAATGTCATCGCCCTTGAATTTTGGCAAACATACCGCCGTCTGCCTGAAACGAGGCTGTCTCAATCTAATTTCTGCATAATAACTAACAAATTACCACTTCATTTCACAACAGTGTTGAATAAATATCGACAACACATTTTCACGCCAACCTACCGAGATATTTTAATAATCCAACTAAATTCATGTCTCATATACATATTATAAAAATCTATACTAAAACAAGAATCTATTAAAATTTAAATTCGATTTGCATGAAATCCGTTGGCGTGCGACTTTGCCGTGGACGGTCGCATAACACCTCCACGGGTCTTGCGACTGCCTAATGAATTCGCCGGGTAATTGCAGGGTATATGACACAAAATGGGCGCGGCCATCTGGGCAATGAGTGACGTCCCCCCCCCCCCCCCCCCTCCCTGACGGTTCCACGATAACACACCGCGCGCATAAATTACCTGGTCGGATGGAAAAACAGGGTCCAATGAGCGAAACCAGCCGAGCGGTGCATTCAGGCCGTGTTACACTAGTCAACACACAAATTACAAACAACAAACAAATATGAAGGGTACAGGGAAAGAACGATATGAGTCCATTTTAAAAAAAGTTTAATGTGTAATCTTGTAGTGACTATTATGAGCTTTCAGAATATACCCTCGGTTTCTAGAAAAATTTGCCACAAAGTCTTGAAAAACGCAATTGAAATATCGATTTGTATGGAAGATATAGATACAAGTTTCAACATAAAACCTCGTTTATCTCAGTTTCATCCGAATGTGACTCATAGCGTTCTTTCCCTGTAGCATTCATATGTTCTGTACCGTCAAAGCAGAAGGACTGAAGTCCATTGTCATGTTTCTTGAGCTGATCTCGAACGAAGTACCTAAACTGTCATAATCAAATCATCATATTTTGTAATGGCGCCACCAGTCAGTCAAGATTATAGCTCATCTTTGATTATAGTTTGTCTTTCTAGTCCCGATTGATAAATACAATTTGTAATTGATGAATTGACTTCAACTTTTTTTTACTTGAGTCAATTTGCAATTGGGCTAGCTTGACTTCATGATTGCAAAAGTGTGCAACGCCAAGTCAATGAAATGGACATCTGACCTTCTGCTTGTGAGGTACATACTTGATTTTCCAACTTGTGATAGATATCTGTCCGAGTTCCAGGGCTTTCCAGGGCAAGTTTCACAAACTGATGCCTCATTCCGCTGTTTCGATCGGATACCAAAGTGACTTTTTAAAGTCTTATATTTCTGTTTGAATTCAGCCCGACTTAATTTCTGACACAATAATTGAAAACCGCGATTTTTTGTATAGGTATTAAATATTGTTTTAAATATAAATGGCTATGAAAATAAATACTTATAATCTATAAATATAACCATTATTCTTCGCAATTTTTCCTGCGGCCAGCTCAGTGTTTTTTTTCAATTGGAAATTGATATTTATTTTAGTCATTTGTCAAAAAGTGGTACATTACGTAAATCACGAAATAGAATAGGTAAAAAATTAAATTACCGTATTAAATTACCTAAGGATGGAGGAGGTCGTGGCCTATTAGTAGGAAGTCTTCCCATCATTTGTCTCCCGACTGAGGAAACCACCTCAGTCAGGAAGGACCGCGGGACCCGAACCCGGGAAGTCCAAAGCTTGAGTAATAAGAGTTCTTGTAACGAAACCGAACACACGGCTGTCTAATTGATGCGTTTCCAAGACAACGGTCTGAGTCATTACAACACAGGAATGTCGTACTTTATCCGTCCCAGCCTCGTTTGCATTTTCAATTACAATAAATCCCCAGCAATGCGCCAGAGGAAAACTGTCTGCCCTAACTGTCTTGTCCGCTCCCAATGTAGGAACCATTTTCATAACTCGAGTTCCGTTAATGTCAGGACAACGTATTGTAATGCAGGGGAAAGAGAAGTGAAATGGTTAGTTGTTAATCTACGCCGATGCGATTAGGATGCAGGAGGTCATAAAGTTTGGGCAACGCTTCGGGTTTCTGAAGTCGTTAGAGTTAATGTGTGGGATCCCGATGTTGCATTCAGTCCGATGTATTCAGGGCATTCAAATTAAAATAATTGTATTCGTTATTTATAAAGTCTATTAAAGAAAAGAAAAGGCGCAACTGTTTTGACGACATGTGTATAGAATTCTTTGGTGAAGATCGGAAACGGAACTCAAAATTTCGGTGGGTCAGGGCAAACAAAATATTTCTGATATAAAAATTGTAGGAAACAAATAGCATGAGACTTGGAAAAACATTTGTGTGTACCAGAATTATTGAAATATTGCTACAATGCTTTCGGACTTTCAGCAGAAGGCATTGAGAATCTGCAGAGGCCAACGCCTGAGAACACAACGTTTTGAAACCGTTGTAACTTGTTGAAAACATAAACATTTCAAGACGCGAAAGCTCAAGAATAAGGCAGCTACAAATGCACTAGCTCCTGATGCCACGGCCGGGGCAAGGAAGGGAGCGGGTGAAAGGAACACCCTTGCCCGAGGCCAGGAAGAGCAAGATGTCGGATAACACCCCGATGCGTGTGTACAATCAGCCAACATGATCAGCTTGTCCTCTGCATTGCATCTGTATCTCACATCTCTCTCATCCTCGCACTGCATCTCTATCTGCCATCTCTCTTGTCCTCTAACTGCATCTCTCTATCTCACATCTCCCTGCAAGTCCAATGCTACCGCCACTGCTATTCAACATACAAACACGAAGAAAACCATCGCGCCTTACTTTATTAAAAATGATTTATAAGGGCACTAAGATTTTTAAACAAATGGAGATTGATTATTAAAAAACGGATGTTGTGAATAATGGTGGGCCGTAATTGATCTTGAATGGAAATTATTTATTACACGGAACGCAAGAAAATGTAGTTTATGTGTAAATTTATTAAAATAGAGGTGGGCTATGAATTTGAGCATAGGTTGTGTATAAAATGTGAATACCCTCATTTGGAGTTTAGTAGTTGTACCTATATTCCCCCACAGTCAAGCTTACAAGTTGGCGCACTTTGATGACGAATTAATTGATATAAAACACCTCTCGTAATTTAAATCATACATTATTAAGTGAAATTGAGAACGAACAGTTGAATGACACGTGAAAACCAACATTGTAAGAATTAGAAAGGAACATACTGTAGTAAGTGTGCTGAATTGCTAAGTAATCAAAACACATGGAAACGTCCATCCTTCTTGTAACCTATACGTACACACACATGCAAACCCGCTTCTAAGTATTAAATAGCTTACATTCATCAGTCTTCAACCAATGCCATCTAGTGGAGCGGTCGCTCCACTCAGCCAAGTCTTACCGTACACTCACAGTCACTCAACATACCCACATACATAATGCTTATATAAACTGAGGAGCAGACCAACTACTTTTACTGTAAGCAACAACATAGCATTTTCGGCCAACTGGATCTCAACAATTGAAAATCTCTCATTGTTGTGAAATGTCTTAATTTTGAGCTATGGCCCACCTTACAACATATACATCACGCGACAACAACCAGTCATGCCGTTTACGACCTAGAGGGCAGTAAAAATCGTGAAATTACACCGCTTTCATCTGCTTCTTCTTCTTCTTCTTCTTCTTCTTCTTCTTCTTCTTCTTCTTCATATGATTCCCGAAAAAGTTGCTGTCACCGCCACAGCCTAAACGGCTGAACCGATCAACCTGAAATTTTTACCACATATGCACTTTTGGCGTCTGATGATACCTTGCCTCTTATAAATTTTTTGTGCCGCCATTTTTAAACCGGAAGTGACGTCATATATAAAAAACGGCTGGACCGATTAGAACGAAATTAGCGCCATTTCTATTTAGATGGTCATCTATATGAAGTATGATACTAAAAAACATTATTTTCTTATTTTCTAAACCGGAAGTGACGTCATAAATTCACAATATTTAGCTTATTTCATCAAATTATACTTTAAATACACATATAATTAGCTTACATTGTAACATAGACAATACAAAATAATTATAATTTCAATACAGTGTTCTCGGTCACCATTCCTGAAACCGGAAGTGACGTCATATATCGAAAACACCTGTACCGATTGCCACTGAACTAGCTCCTGTCTATACATTCTGCAATCTTTTTGAAAAATCAATTGGGATAAATGAATATACAAATAAACGGTACCGGAAATGGCGGCAGGAACCACTAAATGAAACCGGAAGTGACGTCATATATTGAAAACGGCATGACCGATTTGACGGAAATTAGCGCTAAAGAATTCAGAAGGTCATTCATGAAGTATCAACTAGATAGAACTAGATTGTTTTCTTATTACCTATACCGGAAATGACGTCATAAATATGCTAAATGACGCCATTAATATGCTAAATGACACTCAATTCCCCAATCTATACTTTTAAATAGATATTTAGAAACATACATTGTGAATAATTATAAATTCAAGATTGCGGTGTACTCGGCCGCCATTTGCAAAAACCGGAAGTGACGTCATATATCGAAAACGGCTGTATCGATTGTAACCAAATTTTGGAATTGTGTAGGACTAATAATTATGAATTCAAGACGACATTATTTTTGGCCGCCATTGTTTAAACCGGAAGTGACGTCATATATCAAAAACGGATGTACCGATTGCAACTAAATTATGTAATTATGTAGGACTTATATTTTTGAATTAAAGACGACATTATTTTCGACCGCCATTGTTAAAACCGGAAGTGACGTCATATATCGAAAACGGCTGTACCGATTGCAACTAAATTATGTAATTATGTAGGACTTATATTTTTGAATTAAAGACGACATTATTTTCGACCGCCATTGTTAAAACCGAAAGTGACGTCATATGTCGAAAACGGCTGTACCGATTGCAACTAAATTATCTAATTATGTTGGACTTATAATTTATGAATTCAAGACAACATTATTTCTGGCCGCCATATTTAAAACAGGAAGTGACGTCATTTATAGAAAACAGATGTACCGATTGCAACTAAATTATGTAATTATATAGCCCTTATATTTATGGATTCAAGATGACATTATTTTCGGCCGCTATTTCACAACCGGAAGTGACGTCATATATCGAAAACAACTGCCGAGATTGCAGCTTAATTATGCAATTATGTTGCACTTTTATGAATTCAAGGTGGCAGTATTATTGAGCGCCATTTTTTAAACTGGAAGTGAAGTCAGATATCGAAAACGTCTGGACAGATTGTAACGAAACTTTGACTATTCTTCTTGGATAATCATTTTAAGCTTGTACCAAATGCAACTTTTCTTACTAACCAAATCGGTTGAGGCGTATTTTTTTAAAGAAATTAGTCCTTGGTAGGACATGTCTTACAAGCTGTATGAATAAACTAACAAAAGAAGTGATATCCCAGAAAAAAACACTCCGTATAAAAAAGGCAGCCAAGTCTCTTTACTTTAAAAAAATTCAACACCGAAAAGGAGTGATATCAAAAAAGAAGCCAAGTCAATGACATTTCCAAATATTTAATCGTATCTTTGAAATAAAAGTATAAACACCGAGAAATACTTTACAAAAGGACTTGGCGCATCGTTTTTTTAAAGACATTTTTCTATTCATAAGCATATGCCATTTATATACAACCGTCATTTAGAATTTTTAGAATAATAGGGACACATCTTTCAATTACATATTATACATACCTACTGTAAAATATTTTCTATTTGAATATATACGCTATGAAACTTGTTGCCTATGTTTTCTATAAATACACAATAGTTATCTTCGTAATATTGTTTCGTGGTCAATATAATTAAGTCTCATGCGTTATACCTTCGCATCATGAAATACATTTCTATTAATCCGCATTTTATAACAATACATTTCACAAAGTACACAGAGACGGCACATGGAATTTCTTTAAATTTTTTAACTTTATACACTTGACACTTCAAAAATATATAATAGTGTTCCATAGATAGTTAGTAATTATTTTACAACGTTTCATGATTTCCCTCAATCAAGATCAAATTATGAAAACATACCCTTCTAATATCACCATATTAACAGTGCTATAAAAATATAAATGAGCCCACTTCCAATTGTTATTTAATTCTTCCACCCTTACATTACTTATCTATTACAACATGAAATCTTTCTTCTATCGCCATTGACAAAACTATAAAATAGCCATTACTAAAAGTAGCTTGATTCATATATACTGGCTCTAAAAAAAAGAGGAAAATGTACCTAATTGTAAATTTCTTTCCACTTATAGGATAGAATGATGTCTTTAAAAAAACGATGCGCCAAGTCCTTTTGTAAAGTATTTCTCGGTGTTTATACTTTTATTTCAAAGATACGATTAAATATTTGGAAATGTCATTGACTTGGCTTCTTTTTTGATATCACTCCTTTTCGGTGTTGAATTTTTTTAAAGTAAAGAGACTTGGCTGCCTTTTTTACACGGAGTGTTTTTTTCTGGGTATCTATTACAAGAATCATGGACCTCTTTTAATCTCTGTTTAATTTCATAGGTTCCTTGCTCTGTAATAAAAGTGAGTAATAAAGTAAACTACACGATCTCGGAATGTAGAGGAATGTATCAATGGCCGATAATTGCCAAGAAAGCCCGAGCCTTGTCCATTTCATTCACGACAATATTAATTACACCAAATCATTTTAATTGGGATCATTTTGTGTGCTTTACGGTTCGAGGAGATCTGAAGAGCATACACTCGTAACGTAACTAAATAATAATGATTTATGTCCATAAATTGCCGAATGCAAATGTCTACACCGCCTCCGAATGTTCTAGACCATGTACTCGAAGAAAATAAAATAATTATACGAATATAAACCTCAGGTAAACCTCCAGCTCTGATTCAAAATCCATTTAATATTATTTTAATTAAGACGAATTTCAAACAAACTAGTTAATTAATAATAATGAGAGTCAAAAGAGTTAATGTGCAATTGTTATTACGGTCTGGTCGTGATATTTGAAGAAGATAGCGAGGGTAAAAAACCGAATGGAACACGAATTGAAATTCGAGTGTAAAAACAAGGAAGTAATAAATCAGCGCGCGGTCATATGCATGTGAAGATGGGCTGCTCTTCAGGTGGTATCTGTTGGTGAAGCAATAATTACTACGCTGTCACATGTGCATTATAACCGGGTGCAGTTTATTGCCACACAGAGAGTGGAGGATTGTAGGCTGTTTGCTCTTGGGACATTACTCACATTTTATCAATCTGTTGTCAACCTCTAGTAGGTGAGCTCTGTTTTCATTGATAATAACAAGGATTGATTGTCAAGAAACCTGACCATCAGCCAATCTGTTTCGTTCAAATACCGTTGTATGATTTGTTGAGTGAGTGTACAACAAATACTTTACAAGAATCGCAAACGCTTGTCGCGATTTTTATAAAAGAAAACAACGAAAAATGGCGGGTCATTAATTCATGATGTTTTACGAGTGGACTGTATTATTTGAGGTTCCTGATAAAGGTGGTAGATGGCACTCGAATGTCAAATCGCAAATATGTCCAGTGGTATGGAAACAAGAACCTCGTCCCGTGTGCGATTGCGATTTGAACGTGATTCGTGTACCTGTTGCTCCTTTCAAGCTTTGCAAACATTTAGAAAATGAAAATCTGAAAAAGAACCAATCCTTCAGAGGTTTGAAATGCTTGCCGCTAGAGCGATCCCATTTGAGTCAATTCTCCTTGTGTATTCCCAAGTAAAGACACGATATTGCGCAAACAACACGTCATAAAACATAGGACACACATGAGATACAAACATAAACATGTCCTCGATGTCTGCTGTGTGTTGTTACCCATGAGACTTGAACGTCGTCAACGCAATGGCGGTGACGCCTTACCTTATGACGCCGTCGTCGCGACGTCGCCCCACCTCGAACTCCTTGACGCCGTCCTCCATCTGCCTGGCCCAGGGAGGTTTCACCCAGATCATGGAGGAGAGATGACCGGCGTAGCAGGCGGGCAGCAGCCAGTTCTCAATACTCAGGTGACTGCAACAAGCGCAATAATACTCTGAAAACAAGTATAATTTTAAATCTCCGTAGGTACACTCGGCCAAACAAAACTTGAACGTTGACCAAATTTGAATGACTGCTGGTCATGTCCCATAACCAATGAAAGCTTGTTATTATCATTGAAATGTGAGGTCACCTACTAGAGTGAGACAATGAGATCGCTTAGACTGACTTCTGATGGTGCGATCTTACATTTATCAGCCTATCAGATTTATTGAACGTTCAAGTTTTGTTTGGCCAAGTGTACATTGTCGTTAATATTCATTAAGTCAAGTCCCGCAGGGGTTTTGGGATTTTTAACAAATGATGAAGGATCGGGATACTGAAATTTGCAAATTTGTGTGTATAAACATATTTTGTGTACTACAAGACATAAAATGGGTGCCTGGTGTAAAGGATAATGAATGGGAAGCGTAGTTTACCGTTTTGAATAGAGAATAGTCTCATTTAAGTAACAATAAATGTCGGAAATTATTTGTTATAAATTGTATAATATAAAATTACAACCAAAAATATTGTGTTCCGACAGAAATAGAGATTTAAAAATATCAACCAATTTGGGATGTGGGAATAAGAATTGTGATCGAAATGTATTCGTGTCTTTAGGCTATGTTCTCTAAGAAAATCAACCATATAACCAACATTTTATTATTTTTTATAAAATAATGTATAATTATTTTGTTTCCAAATACATAAGATGTATTCTGGCAGGCAGGTTCAAGGTCACTTGGCGTGAACTCCACGACGGCGTCTGCACGGCGATCAGAGGCGACGAATCAATCAAACCCCGCAGCGTGTACATCGAACAATTACTCGGCAACAATTGCATTCTCCGTATGTGTGTTGCTTGTGTGCAACGAATACCGCTCTAAGTGGCCGGGGAACACACCCCGCATTGTTAGCGGTGACAATGTTATCTGGAAGGCCGTGAACATGGCGGCGAGCTGCGCACAGATCTACCGGGCCGTGTGAGATGACCGCAAGATAGCGCCTGTGCAGCTAACTTGGAACGCATATTGCGCAGTTTATCATTACAAAAGTAATTTTTATAACTATTTATAAATATTATTTTAGCCCTCAGGTTATTTCAATACTACATGATTTTATTTTATACACTCATACAAACAATTATACCGATTTTCCAATTTGTGAAAAAATTAAGAAAATATTTTCTAAATATGCCATGTTTAGAAATTATCTGGGCAGCTTTTCTCAGTTTGCTAAAAAGTTTCAAAAGCAGTTTAATTGTCCAGACATTAGGGAAATTCTGATAATTTCCATCAGAAATTCTATATATTTTAAGAATCATGCCTTCCTGGAATATCTTCATCCCAACTGATTTTGTTGCTCCTGGTGATAATGAGATTAGTACAAACTATTTTTCTCATTAGCTTCTAATCGAACATGTTCCCAAATTGCATTCTCTTTATTTATAACAAAGAACACAAGAAAAGTTCCAAACAACCGACTCTCTTGAAATACATGATAAAACATGTCTAAATATTTAGTTCGACTGATACACAATCAACCCGCAGAAAATCGAAGTCATGTTGTACGTAATTGAGTCCGGTGCATTGACGAGCGCTGTCATGAGCGAGTGAAGTAGAGTTGGGAAGTTCGATTTGAACAGAAGTTCAGAACTGCATTAGCTTGAATATTTCATGCGAAGACACAACTAGGAACAGTGAACCTACGAGCTACAAAGTCAGACAGAAATACCAGACATTATGAATTAGTAGGCATTGAAACACTCCGAGAGATTCTTGGGATAGATATCATTTCATAAATATTGGAATCAACTTCGGAAAATTAAAATAGTTAGGTAAAAATGTTACAAAAGTTCGTGTGAACTTTTTCTTGAGCCGTCAAGAAATAAGAACACTCTCATAACTTCGCAACAATGTGAGATTTTCCATTGTTGAGATCCAGTAGGCCGAAAATGTCCTTTAGATGCTTGGCGTATACCTACCTCCTGTGTTAAAATGTTCTAAATGAAGCCAAAAGCTCAGTAAGTCGAGGGTTGCTTATACATGACTTTTTATGAGTTCAGATGAAATGTTGAAAACATTTATGAATATTTTTATATTGTTCTCTTTCACCTCCAGGCCCTCGGTTTGCACACATCGCAGCCTGGCGCCTGTAACTTATCTCCCAGCATCAGGCGCCATCTCAAACACGGCTTCCTGGAACCCGCCGCATCCACACGACAAGCAACTGTTCTAATTACTCCATGTTAATTGCTCATCAGCATCACACTGATCACCAGCAGATGAAGTTGGCGAGGAGCAAGATGATGGCATCAGCAGGATCCATGGCAGATGCAGAAACATCTTTGTCTGATCTGCAGCGAGGCTAATGGCGACGGATGAATGATTGGGAGGATGATTGGGAGATGATGGTGATGGATTGGTAAGATGGACGGTGGGAAGGAGGAGGTCGTGGCCTATTAGTAAGGAACCTTCCCAGCATTTGGTTCTCGACTGAGGGAAAACATGAAAACCCTCAGTCAGGAAGGACGGCCGTCCTGATAGAAAAACAACTTATAGATATTCACTTTGCACGTGATGTCATCTCATTGTTGCCTGCCACCATCTTGATGGCACGCATAATAGCTGTGATCTCTGCTTTTTTAAATATAGGCTCCGGAGATATCTTTAGTACGAAGAGGAATCACTCACATTACAAAAATACATCGATTTATTTACCTCAATAAAGTTATAATCTGACCCGTCAACGTGCCAACAAAATGTCCGTCCTCAGGTGGAAAATTCAATAATTTTGCATTCGGATATAAAACAAAAGAATGTCGTGCAAACTGAATTGGTATTGTGTTTTGAATACCCAGGATAAGATTATGTCCCAGTTTCTTACGGCATCACCCAACATTTCAATATTAGGTTATCAAACATTCTTCTAGCATTTATTTTTAATTTACACAGAAGAAGTTAATGCATAAACTGATGTTTCTGAAGTCTACAAAAAGTATAAATATCTTACCTAAATAGGCACACCTTTACCTAGGTATATGTACTAGAACCTACGTAAAAAATTTTAAAAATCCCTTTCTTATAATTTTTTATTCCTAATCCTGTACTAGGGACTAAAATGAAAGTAAAAGTAAACGTAATGGAAAAGTTTTTCTTCGTCCACCCCGAGAACAAACTCTGAAATGTCAACGCAAAGGTGAGAATTCTCGGAAACAAAAAGCAGATTCCAAACTCATTATTCAAATCGCATCGGAAATGCCCGCAGCAATGGGTGTGCGAATTACATGCAAATTGCACGTGACAAATTGCACTCCCTGCAGTAACCATAGCAACCATGCGGTCCTCACACACACATGACATTATGCAGCTGCCTGTCAATGGCATTACAATGAGGAGTTGGAAGACGCTTGTCAGCCTGTCATTTACTTCCAAGCAGGTGATTCTCATCGAATTCGCTAATATATGCGTCATATTGCACTGCGAAAGTCGACCTTGCATATTTTTAGTTTAGTTTGTGAGGATGGGGAAATGGGTACCGGTTTTAAGTAATATTTTGGCGGTAAGCCCGAAGGGGGAATAACGGAACGCGTGCTGTTCTTCTAAAATAAGCATTAAGGTTCGTCCTCACAGAAATAAAAATTAAAACATCGAGCAGGATCGCACATTTGAAGCGCAATAAACTAATCAATACCTCACATTGGAGTAATCATTCTATTACTCTCAATTTACAACAATAAATACACGTATAATTTTTTAGTTGATCTATCAATAAACACAAGACAAGGTTAGGCCATGGAGATATAATTTGGTTCGTTAGGCAATGTGTCCAAAATTGACGTCAAAGCTGAAATGTCCCTATTTTTCAGCAGCGAATTGAGTTTTGGCACAAATGTGGTGTTTAAAAGTTGGTGTGTCGCAAATATCGACTAAAAATGAGCCATGTTTATTATTTTTCACAACATTTCATAATTTGAATAAAGTTATGACGATTTGCAATATTATCTCCAATGTTTAACTTTGAGTAGGTACCTACAGCAGTCTTGAGGAGGTACCTACTAGAGGTTGTAATGACCTAGGGGCTTAGGTACTCCATTGCAGTGCGTGGCAATATTTAGTTTGGTGTGTATCTCTACCTCCTCAGAGGTAGAAGGCCCTATGTCCTTTTCAATGATTCTTGAGGTGTATCATTTGAAAGGCAAGAGTCATTGTGTACGATAATACTTCAATATAATATAGTAACTTTATTTGTCATCTTTAGTCAAATTGCAATCGTTAGAGAATGCCTTGTACATGATTTCAAAAGTGTGCAACGCAAAATCGAGAAAATGGACAGTACATAAAAGATCTAGTGGAGCGGTCGCTCCACCCAGCCAAGTCGTACCGTACACTCACACTCACTCAACATACCGTAAATGCATAATAAACTGAGGAGCAGACCAACAACTTTTACTGTAAGCAACAACATGGCATTTTCGGCCTACTGGATCTTAAAATTGGAAAATCTCACATTGTTGTTGATATATCTTAATTTCGAGCTATGGCCCACCCCACTACATATACCAAATTAGGGAACAATATGTTATGCCGTTTGCGAGCTAGAGGGCCGTGAAAAACGTGAAATTACACCTTTTAAAACCTATCTTGATCTGATGATGATGATGATATCAGGAAACACCGCAATCACCGCCACAGCCTAAACGGCTGAGCCGATCGATCTGAAATTTTCACCTCATATGCACTTTTGGCGTCTGAGGTGCCTTTTTATAAAACCAACAGGATGCCGCCATTTTGAAACCGGAAGTGACGTCATATCTCAAAAACGGCTGGACCGTTAGGAATTAAACCAGCGCCAAATGATTCAGACGGTCATCTTTATGGAATATCAATAGTTAAAGTAGAGATGTACTATTACCGAAACCGGAAATGACGTCATGAAAATGAAGAACTAGATTTTAATGACCTCTTACTACAATAACTACATATTCAGAAGGCTTATAATGATACATAACATTTATAGAAATAAATTCTACGTGGCAGTAATTTCAGTCGCCATTTTGAAAACCGGAAGTGATACCATATCTCGAAAACGGCTGGACTAATTGGAACGAAGCTATCGCAATTCTTCATGGAATATCACTTTAAGCTTAGGTATATTGAGCACCAAACACAATTTTGCGTGTTAACCAATTCGGAAATGGCGAGTTTTTTTAAAGT
Source organism: Leuctra nigra (assembly GCA_934045905.1). Lineage (NCBI taxonomy): Eukaryota > Metazoa > Arthropoda > Insecta > Plecoptera > Leuctridae > Leuctra > Leuctra nigra. Next base: position 1,321,928 of record OW203768.1, read on the forward strand.
AATTAGTCATTGTTGCTCCGATGTGTGTTACAAGTTGTGTAAATAAACTAAAAAAATAAGTGATATCCCCATACAAAAAACACTCCGTGTAAAAATACGAGCCAAGTCTCTTCAACTATAAAAAAAAATAGGTGAAATCTAAACATTCAGCACTGAAAAGTAGTGATATCAAAAAATGAGCCAAGTCAAAACTTAATTTTAAAAAACAAAATATACTTGGCGCATCGTTTTTAAGGGCATTATAGGTATATTATATATATTTAGGTACATTTGATTTTTGGCATAATGCTTCTATACTATTTATATACACGATGCGCCAAGTATATTTTGGTTTTTAAAATTAAGTTTTGACTTGGCTCATTTTTTGATATCACTACTTTTCAGTGCTGAATGTTTAGATTTCACCTATTTTTTTTTATAGTTGAAGAGACTTGGCTCGTATTTTTACACGGAGTGTTTTTTGTATGTACAGTATTACATTAAAAAATATATTTTTTTTCATACTGTGCTGAGATCAGGCATGAGCCGGCATCTACCAGTGAGCAGTTGAACTAGCCCACACGCGCGGGAAATCGAGGAATCATTTAAAAGTTGCACACAAAAAGTTCCTCATGGAGTAGGTATTCTGTTGACGAGTACATGTTACTTGTTTAATATGACGACGGGGCAATCATAGCCCTCAACGATAAGAGGAAAGTTCGTATTAACAACTGTTCCGACCTGAAGAAACTAACTCCTTCAAAAGACATACTCTTAACGTCACCTTCCGAGTAGAACCGAAGATGATGTACCTTCCGATCATTTTCATTAGGTATATCTTAAGTGCCATTTAATTTAATTTAATTTAATTTTAACTCTATTTGTTGTAGGCACTTGTAATGAGTGGGATCCAACTCTTACCTCATATTTAGTCTAGTTGTTTGGATTAATCTCTAAACCGAACCCTACTGAGTTGTTGGCTATTAGTTGTCCTCCTTTCTTATCAATTCATAGTACATAAGATATAATATTATACTTTCTATTAATAATTAATTAATAATTATGCGTAACTTTATAAATAATCTAGATGACTTGGAGGTGGACACCGAATTGTGCAGGAGCGGGGAGAGGATGAGGAGTGTGTACGAGTTCTATAATGGACCAAAAATTGCACATTTAAATATTAGAGGTATTACAAAAAACTTTGATGAATTTGCGGTTATTATACAGGACTTAGGTATTTCATTTGATATAATTGTCCTTAGTGAAACTCATCTAAAATATGATACTAATATGTTTTCTCTACCAGGTTATACTCTAATCAACTCTTTAAATAAATCAACAACTTTTGATGGCGTGTCTATTCTAATAAGGGAAGACTCTTTTGATACATTTGAATATAAGCTATTAACTGAATACTCGGAAGCAAATGTTGTTGCTGTAACTGCTAGCAAAAACAACGAAACATTTGAAATCGTTGCTGTGTACAGGTCTCCTTCAGGTGACGCTAGCACTTTCGTGCAAGAACTTGAAGTGAACTTTAAACACACAAAGACACATACCATTCTTATTGGCGATATCAATATTAACATAAAGGAGAACGCAACGTGTGAATCGGCCCTTACCAATGATTATTTAAACTGTTTATACTCTAAAGGGTTTGTATCTCACATCAATAATTTTACAAGAGTCACACAAAATTCCAAGACATGTATCGACCATATCTTCCTTCAATCCAACACTGTTAATAATGATCTTAAATCAGCTATCTTTACAACCTCCACTACTGATCACTACTTGACATGTCTAGGATGGAAAGGCAATGTTTTAGAGCAACCACAAGAGAAACTTATTAGAAACAGATCCATCATTGATTACAAATTACTTCGCGACAACATAGAACAACAATCTTGGCACGCAATTCTTGAAACCACAGATCCTAATTTATCTTCTGTGCTATTCGAAGAAATCTTACAAGATCAGATTCTAATTGCCACTAAAGTTAAGAAAATTCCATCATGTACTAAAAAGATCAAACCATGGATTACCAATGGCATTATAATATCTATTCGCCAAAGGAATAAACTTAATAAAAAACTATTAAAAGATCCAAGTAATGCACAACTTCGAAGCATTTACAAAATCTATCGGAATAAAATTAACGCATTAGTCAAGCGCGCGAAGAACGACTACTATAAAAATAAACTAAGCGAAGCTAAAGGGGACTGTAAAGAGGTATGGAAGATTATTAATGAAATCACTAATAATAAAAAACCGTGTCAACAGATTAAAAAATTAGAAACATCCGAGGGACTAGTAAATACATCAGAAAATTCTCTATTAATTGCTGACACATTCGTCAATTTCTTTAGCAATATTGGGAGTGAAATGGCGGAGAAAATTATCAATGACACTTGTACTGTGAATGACAACAACGATCAAAATGTCAACCAAATCCAACCTAATTCAATATATATGTCACCGGTGACCGAGCCTGAAATAATTATTCACATCCACAATCTAAAAGTGGACACTGCAACAGGCATTGACGGAATAAGTACACGGGTTCTAAAAGCCGTAAAAGATTTCATTGCAACTCCACTTCAACATATTTTTAACACTAGTATAGAGACCGGGATATATCCCACTAGTTTTAAGACTGCTATCATAAAGCCTTTATACAAGAAAGGTTCCCAAACATCAGTTGGCAACTACAGACCTATCTCACTCCTTACTAACATATCTAAGATTTTTGAAAAATGCATAAAAAGTAGAATATATGACTTCCTAGAATTAAACCACTTAATATCTTCCAACCAATACGGATTCCGATCAGGTATGGGAACTAGTGATGCAATTATGGAAATAAGTAAGTGTATTCACTCTGAATTAGATAGTGGTAGCAAATCTCTAGCAGTTTTCTTGGATTTGGCTAAAGCCTTCGATACGGTCTCTCACCCAATCCTTTTTCAAAAGCTATATCGTGTAGGTATAAGGGGAATTGCATTGGAATTAGTTAAAAGTTACCTCACAGAAAGAATCCAATTTGTTAAAATTAATAACACAATCTCCAAATCTCGAAAAATCGAATTCGGCGTTCCCCAAGGCACAGTACTAGGCCCTCTATTATTTTTAATATATATGAATGACTTGTGTAACCTGAATATATGTGGCAAAATCATAACATTTGCAGACGATACGGTGCTTTTATTCTCAGGTCGATCCTGGGGGAGTGTTCACACCTTAGCGGAGACTGAAATATCCAAGGTAACCAACTGGCTTAATAGCAACCTCCTTACTCTCAACAAAGATAAAACAATGTATATAACATTCTCTCTGCGTAGCAATTCCCAGCCTATTCACTCAGAAATAAGAATACATTCGTCCTCCTGTACATCTACGTCCTCCGCGACAAGCTCGATATGCAAATGTCACGCCATAGGAAAAGTATCAGCAACCAAATATTTAGGAATCAGCATTGACCAGCACATGAGATGGGATGTACACATATCTAATATTACTAAGAAATTGAGGTACTGCATACTTAAGCTGTATTTACTAAGGAATATTCTTGATTTTAAAAACCAAAAAATGGTATATTATGCTATAGCGCACTCTATTCTACAGTACGGTATAATTGGATGGGGAGGCACGTACGACAACCATTTACGACCACTTATAACTATGCAGAAAAGGTTACTTAAAATCATGCTGAAAGTCCACTGGCAATATCCCTCTGATTTGGTTTTTAAAGACACTCAAGTCCCTCAAGTTCGAAAAGTCTATACACATGTACTGATTAACCATATACATGCGCATCCACCATCAATACCTAACACAGCTCTATTAAGCAGACAGAAATTACGTTTAAAAAACTCGCTTCCCCTAACAAGAGTCAACAGAACCGCCACGCAAAGACATGGTATTTACCTTGGTCCTAAATTATATAATATTGTACCCGAATCAATTCGAAGCACAACTAACAAAAAACATTTTGCATTGTTCACAAAGGACTGGATCAAATCTTACCCAATAGACGAAATCAACGATATAATTAACTCGAACACCCTATTCAGGAAGAAACGCGTTTAGTTAAAACATTCTCGTAAACTTTCAACTAAATTTGTACATTATAGAATTAGTCCACGTTCTTGTCCGCTCCGTGTCATCCTGTGCAATGTTGGTGCTCCACTTTAGTGTATTGTTCTGGTTAAATTTAAATTTATGTTATATTAAATTAGATTTAGGTTATTATATTAGATCTGTATAAGTTAAAGCATATAAAATAATCGTTAATATATTTATCAGCTTCAATCTGTTCTTATAGCTGTGTAGGGAATATATTTAATTATCTATACTTCCTTCTGTATTATGTTCCTACTATTTTGAAGTTATTAACTATTATTATTATCACATACTCAGGTCACTATTGATAGTAAGTAGCCCTGATAAATGCTGTTTAAAGATAATTTTTATATAATAATACACTCATTACCGACTATTATTACTGTTCTATGGTGCCCATACACAAGTGAGGGCCTCCCTCACTTATATGGGTATCCCCCCTTGCAATGTAACAAAAACTATTTTACAAATAAAGAAATTATCTTATCTTATCTTATCTTATCTTTATCTTTAGTTATGGTAACCATTTAATGACTCTACTGACTCTAATGATTTTTATACATGTATCTTTATACAATATAACTATGTAGTAACCAAATTAATTAAATTTAATTCTAAAGAAATGGCAGAGACAGAAAATAATGATTGGATGTTATGGGTGTGACTTCTTTGAACACCCGTAACGCCATGGACTGGCCCCCATAATGTTTTGTACATTTATGGCTGAATAAACAACTGGGAAGTCTCCTCTAACAACACAAATAGGAAATAATCACAAACACTCTCTCACTTGAGAAATGGAAAATTTGCATTCATAAAAATCAATTTCAAATGTCATTGTATATTTTGGCGGGAAAAACGGCATTTAATGAGAATCAGGAAAGTGATGCCATTTCTAAGTCCACAACAATGTGTTACAACTGACAATGAGATATGAATTATGACGTCAATGTCAATATTTTTAATCTATCAAACTTTATAAATCCATTTCGAGAATAGGTGCTATTAAACCCACAACAAAAGTACGAACATCAAAGTAACGTATAAAGGTACGTTTACAGCTCGGCGCTGACCGCCTGACGTTCGACGTTCAGCGCTGAGAGATGAACATGGTTTATCTTTTGACCTTGAACGCCAGCGCTTGTGCGCACACCGTTTAGCCTCCTTATTGGCCAACGACGAGCGCTCGCAGCGCTGAGCGTCGAACGTCGAGCTGTAAACATACCTTTAGTCAGCAACGTCATTAATACAAAATTATTTTAAAATCTATTTTATAAGAGACTTTCCTATTCATAGCTTGCACGAACTTCTTTTGTTTTAGGTATATCAGCAATGCAAAATTATTGAATTTTCCACCTGAGGACGGACATTACGTTGTCACGTTGACGGGGCAGAAAATAACTTTATTGACGTAAATTGATGTATTTTTGTAATGTGAGGGATTCCTCTTCGTACTAAAGATATCTCCGGAGCCTGTACAATTTCCCAGGTAGCCATAAACTAGACGCCATAATGTCTCATTGCCCCTGCCAAGTTCATCGGTCGGCATGACCATATGCAAAAAATCTTTGTTCCCCGTTACAATATGGACATAGGACGACGCTCTTTCTTAGGGCAGACGATAAGACTATGGAACAAGTTACCTCAAGACCAAATGGCAGATTTCCCAAAGGACATTCAGTATTTTAAATTTTAATGATATCTAACACTGTAACTAATGTATGCTAGTGCTACTTATATTTATGATGAACAACTACGGAATGTATTGTAATTCAAAGTTGTTTATTAAATAAATAATAAATAATAAACTATAAAATATCGTCAAAAAAGCAGAGAATCACAGCTATTCTACGTGCCATTAAGATGGCGGCAGGCAACAATGAGATGACATCACGTGCAACCTATGAATTGAACTGATCTGTAGAGGAGATGCTTGTCCCACACTGCCTCGGCCGGCATGGACTTGGGAATCAGCATGTCCGGGTGAGAGTCCAAATGGATGATCGTGTTGCCGTGAAGTGGCAGGTGTTTAGAGCCCATGCAGCGGTACATGACCTGATGCAATACAATACTGACCTGTAGAGGAGATGCTTGTCCCACACTGCCTCGGCCGGCATGGACTTGGGAATCAGCATGTCCGGGTGAGAGTCCAAATGGATGATCGTGTTGCCGTGAAGTGGCAGGTGTTTAGAGCCCATGCAGCGGTACATGACCTGATGCAATACAATACTGACCTGTAGAGGAGATGCTTGTCCCACACTGCCTCGGCCGGCATGGACTTGGGAATCAGCATGTCCGGATGAGAGTCCAAATGGATGATCGTGTTGCCGTGAAGTGGCAGGTGTTTAGAGCCCATGCAGCGGTACATGACCTGATGCAATACAATACTGACCTGTAGAGGAGATGCTTGTCCCACACTGCCTCGGCCGGCATGGACTTGGGAATCAGCATGTCCGGATGAGAGTCCAAATGGATGATCGTGTTGCCGTGAAGTGGCAGGTGTTTAGAGCCCATGCAGCGGTACATGACCTGATGCAATACAATACTGACCTGTAGAGGAGATGCTTGTCCCACACTGCCTCGGCCGGCATGGACTTGGGAATCAGCATGTCCGGATGAGAGTCCAAATGGATGATCGTGTTGCCGTGAAGTGGCAGGTGTTTAGAGCCCATGCAGCGGTACATGACCTGATGCAATACAATACTGACCTGTAGAGGAGATGCTTGTCCCACACTGCCTCGGCCGGCATGGACTTGGGAATCAGCATGTCCGGATGAGAGTCCAAATGGATGATCGTGTTGCCGTGAAGTGGCAGGTGTTTAGAGCCCATGCAGCGGTACATGACCTGATGCAATACAATACTGACCTGTAGAGGAGATGCTTGTCCCACACTGCCTCGGCCGGCATGGACTTGGGAATCAGCATGTCCGGATGAGAGTCCAAATGGATGATCGTGTTGCCGTGAAGTGGCAGGTGTTTAGAGCCCATGCAGCGGTACATGACCTGATGCAATACAATACTGACCTGTAGAGGAGATGCTTGTCCCACACTGCCTCGGCCGGCATGGACTTGGGAATCAGCATGTCCGGATGAGAGTCCAAATGGATGATCGTGTTGCCGTGAAGTGGCAGGTGTTTAGAGCCCATGCAGCGGTACATGACCTGATGCAATACAATACTGACCTGTAGAGGAGATGCTTGTCCCACACTGCCTCGGCCGGCATGGACTTGGGAATCAGCATGTCCGGATGAGAGTCCAAATGGATGATCGTGTTGCCGTGAAGTGGCAGGTGTTTAGAGCCCATGCAGCGGTACATGACCTGATGCAATACAATACTGACCTGTAGAGGAGATGCTTGTCCCACACTGCCTCGGCCGGCATGGACTTGGGAATCAGCATGTCCGGATGAGAGTCCAAATGGATGATCGTGTTGCCGTGAAGTGGCAGGTGTTTAGAGCCCATGCAGCGGTACATGACCTGATGCAATACAATACTGACCTGTAGAGGAGATGCTTGTCCCACACTGCCTCGGCCGGCATGGACTTGGGAATCAGCATGTCCGGATGAGAGTCCAAATGGATGATCGTGTTGCCGTGAAGTGGCAGGTGTTTAGAGCCCATGCAGCGGTACATGACCTGATGCAATACAATACTGACCTGTAGAGGAGATGCTTGTCCCACACTGCCTCGGCCGGCATGGACTTGGGAATCAGCATGTCCGGATGAGAGTCCAAATGGATGATCGTGTTGCCGTGAAGTGGCAGGTGTTTAGAGCCCATGCAGCGGTACATGACCTGATGCAATACAATACTGACCTGTAGAGGAGATGCTTGTCACACACTGCCTCGGCCGGCATGGACTTGGGAATCAGCATGTCCGGATGAGAGTCCAAATGGATGATCGTGTTGCCGTGAAGTGGCAGGTGTTTAGAGCCCATGCAGCGGTACATGACCTGATGCAATACAATACTGACCTGTAGAGGAGATGCTTGTCCCACACTGCCTCGGCCGGCATGGACTTGGGAATCAGCATGTCCGGATGAGAGTCCAAATGGATGATCGTGTTGCCGTGAAGTGGCAGGTGTTTAGAGCCCATGCAGCGGTACATGACCTGATGCAATACAATACTGACCTGTAGAGGAGATGCTTGTCCCACACTGCCTCGGCCGGCATGGACTTGGGAATCAGCATGTCCGGATGAGAGTCCAAATGGATGATCGTGTTGCCGTGAAGTGGCAGGTGTTTAGAGCCCATGCAGCGGTACATGACCTGATGCAATACAATACTGACCTGTAGAGGAGATGCTTGTCCCACACTGCCTCGGCCGGCATGGACTTGGGAATCAGCATGTCCGGATGAGAGTCCAAATGGATGATCGTGTTGCCGTGAAGTGGCAGGTGTTTAGAGCCCATGCAGCGGTACATGACCTGATGCAATACAATACTGACCTGTAGAGGAGATGCTTGTCCCACACTGCCTCGGCCGGCATGGACTTGGGAATCAGCATGTCCGGATGAGAGTCCAAATGGATGATCGTGTTGCCGTGAAGTGGCAGGTGTTTAGAGCCCATGCAGCGGTACATGACCTGATGCAATACAATACTGACCTGTAGAGGAGATGCTTGTCCCACACTGCCTCGGCCGGCATGGACTTGGGAATCAGCATGTCCGGATGAGAGTCCAAATGGATGATCGTGTTGCCGTGAAGTGGCAGGTGTTTAGAGCCCATGCAGCGGTACATGACCTGATGCAATACAATACTGACCTGTAGAGGAGATGCTTGTCCCACACTGCCTCGGCCGGCATGGACTTGGGAATCAGCATGTCCGGATGAGAGTCCAAATGGATGATCGTGTTGCCGTGAAGTGGCAGGTGTTTAGAGCCCATGCAGCGGTACATGACCTGATGCAATACAATACTGACCTGTAGAGAAGATGCTTGTCCCACACTGCCTCGGCCGGCATGGACTTGGGAATCAGCATGTCCGGATGAGAGTCCAAATGGATGATCGTGTTGCCGTGAAGTGGCAGGTGTTTAGAGCCCATGCAGCGGTACATGACCTGATGCAATACAATACTGACCTGTAGAGGAGATGCTTGTCCCACACTGCCTCGGCCGGCATGGACTTGGGAATCAGCATGTCCGGATGAGAGTCCAAATGGATGATCGTGTTGCCGTGAAGTGGCAGGTGTTTAGAGCCCATGCAGCGGTACATGACCTGATGCAATACAATACTGACCTGTAGAGGAGATGCTTGTCCCACACTGCCTCGGCCGGCATGGACTTGGGAATCAGCATGTCCGGATGAGAGTCCAAATGGATGATTGTGTTGCCGTGAAGTGGCAGGTGTTTAGAGCCCATGCAGCGGTACATGACCTGATGCAATACAATACTGACCTGTAGAGGAGATGCTTGTCCCACACTGCCTCGGCCGGCATGGACTTGGGAATCAGCATGTCCGGATGAGAGTCCAAATGGATGATCGTGTTGCCGTGAAGTGGCAGGTGTTTAGAGCCCATGCAGCGGTACATGACCTGATGCAATACAATACTGACCTGTAGAGGAGATGCTTGTCCCACACTGCCTCGGCCGGCATGGACTTGGGAATCAGCATGTCCGGATGAGAGTCCAAATGGATGATCGTGTTGCCGTGAAGTGGCAGGTGTTTAGAGCCCATGCAGCGGTACATGACCTGATGCAATACAATACTGACCTGTAGAGGAGATGCTTGTCCCACACTGCCTCGGCCGGCATGGACTTGGGAATCAGCATGTCCGGATGAGAGTCCAAATGGATGATCGTGTTGCCGTGAAGTGGCAGGTGTTTAGAGCCCATGCAGCGGTACATGACCTGATGCAATACAATACTGACCTGTAGAGGAGATGCTTGTCCCACACTGCCTCGGCCGGCATGGACTTGGGAATCAGCATGTCCGGATGAGAGTCCAAATGGATGATCGTGTTGCCGTGAAGTGGCAGGTGTTTAGAGCCCATGCAGCGGTACATGACCTGATGCAATACAATACTGACCTGAAGAGGAGATGCTTGTCCCACACTGCCTCGGCCGGCATGGACTTGGGAATCAGCATGTCCGGATGAGAGTCCAAATGGATGATCGTGTTGCCGTGAAGTGGCAGGTGTTTAGAGCCCATGCAGCGGTACATGACCTGATGCAATACAATACTGACCTGTAGAGGAGATGCTTGTCCCACACTGCCTCGGCCGGCATGGACTTGGGAATCAGCATGTCCGGATGAGAGTCCAAATGGATGATCGTGTTGCCGTGAAGTGGCAGGTGTTTAGAGCCCATGCAGCGGTACATGACCTGATGCAATACAATACTGACCTGTAGAGGAGATGCTTGTCACACACTGCCTCGGCCGGCATGGACTTGGGAATCAGCATGTCCGGATGAGAGTCCAAATGGATGATTGTGTTGCCGTGAAGTGGCAGGTGTTTAGAGCCCATGCAGCGGTACATGACCTGATGCAATACAATACTGACCTGTAGAGGAGATGCTTGTCCCACACTGCCTCGGCCGGCATGGACTTGGGAATCAGCATGTCCGGATGAGAGTCCAAATGGATGATCGTGTTGCCGTGAAGTGGCAGGTGTTTAGAGCCCATGCAGCGGTACATGACCTGATGCAATACAATACTGACCTGTAGAGGAGATGCTTGTCCCACACTGCCTCGGCCGGCATGGACTTGGGAATCAGCATGTCCGGATGAGAGTCCAAATGGATGATCGTGTTGCCGTGAAGTGGCAGGTGTTTAGAGCCCATGCAGCGGTACATGACCTGATGCAATACAATACTGACCTGTAGAGGAGATGCTTGTCCCACACTGCCTCGGCCGGCATGGACTTGGGAATCAGCATGTCCGGATGAGAGTCCAAATGGATGATCGTGTTGCCGTGAAGTGGCAGGTGTTTAGAGCCCATGCAGCGGTACATGACCTGATGCAATACAATACTGACCTGTAGAGGAGATGCTTGTCCCACACTGCCTCGGCCGGCATGGACTTGGGAATCAGCATGTCCGGATGAGAGTCCAAATGGATGATCGTGTTGCCGTGAAGTGGCAGGTGTTTAGAGCCCATGCAGCGGTACATGACCTGATGCAATACAATACTGACCTGTAGAGGAGATGCTTGTCCCACACTGCCTCGGCCGGCATGGACTTGGGAATCAGCATGTCCGGATGAGAGTCCAAATGGATGATCGTGTTGCCGTGAAGTGGCAGGTGTTTAGAGCCCATGCAGCGGTACATGACCTGATGCAATACAATACTGACCTGTAGAGGAGATGCTTGTCCCACACTGCCTCGGCCGGCATGGACTTGGGAATCAGCATGTCCGGATGAGAGTCCAAATGGATGATCGTGTTGCCGTGAAGTGGCAGGTGTTTAGAGCCCATGCAGCGGTACATGACCTGATGCAATACAATACTGACCTGTAGAGGAGATGCTTGTCCCACACTGCCTCGGCCGGCATGGACTTGGGAATCAGCATGTCCGGATGAGAGTCCAAATGGATGATCGTGTTGCCGTGAAGTGGCAGGTGTTTAGAGCCCATGCAGCGGTACATGACCTGATGCAATACAATACTGACCTGTAGAGGAGATGCTTGTCACACACTGCCTCGGCCGGCATGGACTTGGGAATCAGCATGTCCGGATGAGAGTCCAAATGGATGATCGTGTTGCCGTGAAGTGGCAGGTGTTTAGAGCCCATGCAGCGGTACATGACCTGATGCAATACAATACTGACCTGTAGAGGAGATGCTTGTCCCACACTGCCTCGGCCGGCATGGACTTGGGAATCAGCATGTCCGGATGAGAGTCCAAATGGATGATCGTGTTGCCGTGAAGTGGCAGGTGTTTAGAGCCCATGCAGCGGTACATGACCTGATGCAATACAATACTGACCTGTAGAGGAGATGCTTGTCCCACACTGCCTCGGCCGGCATGGACTTGGGAATCAGCATGTCCGGATGAGAGTCCAAATGGATGATCGTGTTGCCGTGAAGTGGCAGGTGTTTAGAGCCCATGCAGCGGTACATGACCTGATGCAATACAATACTGACCTGTAGAGGAGATGCTTGTCCCACACTGCCTCGGCCGGCATGGACTTGGGAATCAGCATGTCCGGGTGAGAGTCCAAATGGATGATTGTGTTGCCGTGAAGTGGCAGGTGTTTAGAGCCCATGCAGCGGTACATGACCTGATGCAATACAATACTGACCTGTAGAGGAGATGCTTGTCCCACACTGCCTCGGCCGGCATGGACTTGGGAATCAGCATGTCCGGATGAGAGTCCAAATGGATGATCGTGTTGCCGTGAAGTGGCAGGTGTTTAGAGCCCATGCAGCGGTACATGACCTGATGCAATACAATACTGACCTGTAGAGGAGATGCTTGTCCCACACTGCCTCGGCCGGCATGGACTTGGGAATCAGCATGTCCGGATGAGAGTCCAAATGGATGATCGTGTTGCCGTGAAGTGGCAGGTGTTTAGAGCCCATGCAGCGGTACATGACCTGATGCAATACAATACTGACCTGTAGAGGAGATGCTTGTCCCACACTGCCTCGGCCGGCATGGACTTGGGAATCAGCATGTCCGGATGAGAGTCCAAATGGATGATCGTGTTGCCGTGAAGTGGCAGGTGTTTAGAGCCCATGCAGCGGTACATGACCTGATGCAATACAATACTGACCTGTAGAGGAGATGCTTGTCCCACACTGCCTCGGCCGGCATGGACTTGGGAATCAGCATGTCCGGATGAGAGTCCAAATGGATGATCGTGTTGCCGTGAAGTGGCAGGTGTTTAGAGCCCATGCAGCGGTACATGACCTGATGCAATACAATACTGACCCGTAGAGGAGATGCTTGTCCCACACTGCCTCGGCCGGCATGGACTTGGGAATCAGCATGTCCGGATGAGAGTCCAAATGGATGATCGTGTTGCCGTGAAGTGGCAGGTGTTTAGAGCCCATGCAGCGGTACATGACCTGATGCAATACAATACTGACCTGTAGAGGAGATGCTTGTCCCACACTGCCTCGGCCGGCATGGACTTGGGAATCAGCATGTCCGGATGAGAGTCCAAATGGATGATCGTGTTGCCGTGAAGTGGCAGGTGTTTAGAGCCCATGCAGCGGTACATGACCTGATGCAATACAATACTGACCTGAAGAGGAGATGCTTGTCACACACTGCCTCGGCCGGCATGGACTTGGGAATCAGCATGTCCGGATGAGAGTCCAAATGGATGATCGTGTTGCCGTGAAGTGGCAGGTGTTTAGAGCCCATGCAGCGGTACATGACCTGATGCAATACAATACTGACCTGTAGAGGAGATGCTTGTCACACACTGCCTCGGCCGGCATGGACTTGGGAATCAGCATGTCCGGATGAGAGTCCAAATGGATGATCGTGTTGCCGTGAAGTGGCAGGTGTTTAGAGCCCATGCAGCGGTACATGACCTGATGCAATACAATACTGACCTGTAGAGGAGATGCTTGTCCCACACTGCCTCGGCCGGCATGGACTTGGGAATCAGCATGTCCGGATGAGAGTCCAAATGGATGATCGTGTTGCCGTGAAGTGGCAGGTGTTTAGAGCCCATGCAGCGGTACATGACCTGATGCAATACAATACTGACCTGTAGAGGAGATGCTTGTCCCACACTGCCTCGGCCGGCATGGACTTGGGAATCAGCATGTCCGGATGAGAGTCCAAATGGATGATCGTGTTGCCGTGAAGTGGCAGGTGTTTAGAGCCCATGCAGCGGTACATGACCTGATGCAATACAATACTGACCTGTAGAGGAGATGCTTGTCCCACACTGCCTCGGCCGGCATGGACTTGGGAATCAGCATGTCCGGATGAGAGTCCAAATGGATGATCGTGTTGCCGTGAAGTGGCAGGTGTTTAGAGCCCATGCAGCGGTACATGACCTGATGCAATACAATACTGACCTGTAGAGGAGATGCTTGTCCCACACTGCCTCGGCCGGCATGGACTTGGGAATCAGCATGTCCGGATGAGAGTCCAAATGGATGATCGTGTTGCCGTGAAGTGGCAGGTGTTTAGAGCCCATGCAGCGGTACATGACCTGATGCAATACAATACTGACCTGTAGAGGAGATGCTTGTCACACACTGCCTCGGCCGGCATGGACTTGGGAATCAGCATGTCCGGATGAGAGTCCAAATGGATGATCGTGTTGCCGTGAAGTGGCAGGTGTTTAGAGCCCATGCAGCGGTACATGACCTGATGCAATACAATACTGACCTGTAGAGGAGATGCTTGTCCCACACTGCCTCGGCCGGCATGGACTTGGGAATCAGCATGTCCGGATGAGAGTCCAAATGGATGATCGTGTTGCCGTGAAGTGGCAGGTGTTTAGAGCCCATGCAGCGGTACATGACCTGATGCAATACAATACTGACCTGTAGAGGAGATGCTTGTCCCACACTGCCTCGGCCGGCATGGACTTGGGAATCAGCATGTCCGGATGAGAGTCCAAATGGATGATTGTGTTGCCGTGAAGTGGCAGGTGTTTAGAGCCCATGCAGCGGTACATGACCTGATGCAATACAATACTGACCTGTAGAGGAGATGCTTGTCCCACACTGCCTCGGCCGGCATGGACTTGGGAATCAGCATGTCCGGATGAGAGTCCAAATGGATGATCGTGTTGCCGTGAAGTGGCAGGTGTTTAGAGCCCATGCAGCGGTACATGACCTGATGCAATACAATACTGACCTGTAGAGGAGATGCTTGTCCCACACTGCCTCGGCCGGCATGGACTTGGGAATCAGCATGTCCGGATGAGAGTCCAAATGGATGATCGTGTTGCCGTGAAGTGGCAGGTGTTTAGAGCCCATGCAGCGGTACATGACCTGATGCAATACAATACTGACCTGTAGAGGAGATGCTTGTCCCACACTGCCTCGGCCGGCATGGACTTGGGAATCAGCATGTCCGGATGAGAGTCCAAATGGATGATCGTGTTGCCGTGAAGTGGCAGGTGTTTAGAGCCCATGCAGCGGTACATGACCTGATGCAATACAATACTGATCTGTAGAGGAGATGCTTGTCCCACACTGCCTCGGCCGGCATGGACTTGGGAATCAGCATGTCCGGATGAGAGTCCAAATGGATGATCGTGTTGCCGTGAAGTGGCAGGTGTTTAGAGCCCATGCAGCGGTACATGACCTGATGCAATACAATACTGACCTGTAGAGGAGATGCTTGTCCCACACTGCCTCGGCCGGCATGGACTTGGGAATCAGCATGTCCGGATGAGAGTCCAAATGGATGATCGTGTTGCCGTGAAGTGGCAGGTGTTTAGAGCCCATGCAGCGGTACATGACCTGATGCAATACAATACTGACCTGTAGAGGAGATGCTTGTCCCACACTGCCTCGGCCGGCATGGACTTGGGAATCAGCATGTCCGGATGAGAGTCCAAATGGATGATTGTGTTGCCGTGAAGTGGCAGGTGTTTAGAGCCCATGCAGCGGTACATGACCTGATGCAATACAATACTGACCTGTAGAGGAGATGCTTGTCCCACACTGCCTCGGCCGGCATGGACTTGGGAATCAGCATGTCCGGATGAGAGTCCAAATGGATGATCGTGTTGCCGTGAAGTGGCAGGTGTTTAGAGCCCATGCAGCGGTACATGACCTGATGCAATACAATACTGACCTGTAGAGGAGATGCTTGTCCCACACTGCCTCGGCCGGCATGGACTTGGGAATCAGCATGTCCGGATGAGAGTCCAAATGGATGATCGTGTTGCCGTGAAGTGGCAGGTGTTTAGAGCCCATGCAGCGGTACATGACCTGATGCAATACAATACTGACCTGTAGAGGAGATGCTTGTCCCACACTGCCTCGGCCGGCATGGACTTGGGAATCAGCATGTCCGGATGAGAGTCCAAATGGATGATCGTGTTGCCGTGAAGTGGCAGGTGTTTAGAGCCCATGCAGCGGTACATGACCTGATGCAATACAATACTGACCTGTAGAGGAGATGCTTGTCCCACACTGCCTCGGCCGGCATGGACTTGGGAATCAGCATGTCCGGATGAGAGTCCAAATGGATGATCGTGTTGCCGTGAAGTGGCAGGTGTTTAGAGCCCATGCAGCGGTACATGACCTGATGCAATACAATACTGACCTGTAGAGGAGATGCTTGTCCCACACTGCCTCGGCCGGCATGGACTTGGGAATCAGCATGTCCGGATGAGAGTCCAAATGGATGATCGTGTTGCCGTGAAGTGGCAGGTGTTTAGAGCCCATGCAGCGGTACATGACCTGATGCAATACAATACTGACCTGTAGAGGAGATGCTTGTCCCACACTGCCTCGGCCGGCATGGACTTGGGAATCAGCATGTCCGGATGAGAGTCCAAATGGATGATCGTGTTGCCGTGAAGTGGCAGGTGTTTAGAGCCCATGCAGCGGTACATGACCTGATGCAATACAATACTGACCTGTAGAGGAGATGCTTGTCCCACACTGCCTCGGCCGGCATGGACTTGGGAATCAGCATGTCCGGATGAGAGTCCAAATGGATGATCGTGTTGCCGTGAAGTGGCAGGTGTTTAGAGCCCATGCAGCGGTACATGACCTGATGCAATACAATACTGACCTGTAGAGGAGATGCTTGTCCCACACTGCCTCGGCCGGCATGGACTTGGGAATCAGCATGTCCGGATGAGAGTCCAAATGGATGATCGTGTTGCCGTGAAGTGGCAGGTGTTTAGAGCCCATGCAGCGGTACATGACCTGATGCAATACAATACTGACCTGTAGAGGAGATGCTTGTCCCACACTGCCTCGGCCGGCATGGACTTGGGAATCAGCATGTCCGGATGAGAGTCCAAATGGATGATCGTGTTGCCGTGAAGTGGCAGGTGTTTAGAGCCCATGCAGCGGTACATGACCTGATGCAATACAATACTGACCTGTAGAGGAGATGCTTGTCCCACACTGCCTCGGCCGGCATGGACTTGGGAATCAGCATGTCCGGATGAGAGTCCAAATGGATGATCGTGTTGCCGTGAAGTGGCAGGTGTTTAGAGCCCATGCAGCGGTACATGACCTGATGCAATACAATACTGACCTGTAGAGGAGATGCTTGTCCCACACTGCCTCGGCCGGCATGGACTTGGGAATCAGCATGTCCGGATGAGAGTCCAAATGGATGATCGTGTTGCCGTGAAGTGGCAGGTGTTTAGAGCCCATGCAGCGGTACATGACCTGATGCAATACAATACTGACCTGTAGAGGAGATGCTTGTCCCACACTGCCTCGGCCGGCATGGACTTGGGAATCAGCATGTCCGGATGAGAGTCCAAATGGATGATCGTGTTGCCGTGAAGTGGCAGGTGTTTAGAGCCCATGCAGCGGTACATGACCTGATGCAATACAATACTGACCTGTAGAGGAGATGCTTGTCCCACACTGCCTCGGCCGGCATGGACTTGGGAATCAGCATGTCCGGATGAGAGTCCAAATGGATGATCGTGTTGCCGTGAAGTGGCAGGTGTTTAGAGCCCATGCAGCGGTACATGACCTGATGCAATACAATACTGACCTGTAGAGGAGATGCTTGTCCCACACTGCCTCGGCCGGCATGGACTTGGGAATCAGCATGTCCGGATGAGAGTCCAAATGGATGATCGTGTTGCCGTGAAGTGGCAGGTGTTTAGAGCCCATGCAGCGGTACATGACCTGATGCAATACAATACTGACCTGTAGAGGAGATGCTTGTCCCACACTGCCTCGGCCGGCATGGACTTGGGAATCAGCATGTCCGGATG
>OW203768.1:1340067-1681713 GCA_934045905.1 Leuctra nigra
GAGCCCATGCAGCGGTACATGACCTGATGCAATACAATACTGACCTGTAGAGGAGATGCTTGTCCCACACTGCCTCGGCCGGCATGGACTTGGGAATCAGCATGTCCGGATGAGAGTCCAAATGGATGATCGTGTTGCCGTGAAGTGGCAGGTGTTTAGAGCCCATGCAGCGGTACATGACCTGATGCAATACAATACTGACCTGTAGAGGAGATGCTTGTCCCACACTGCCTCGGCCGGCATGGACTTGGGAATCAGCATGTCCGGATGAGAGTCCAAATGGATGATCGTGTTGCCGTGAAGTGGCAGGTGTTTAGAGCCCATGCAGCGGTACATGACCTGATGCAATACAATACTGACCTGTAGAGGAGATGCTTGTCACACACTGCCTCGGCCGGCATGGACTTGGGAATCAGCATGTCCGGATGAGAGTCCAAATGGATGATTGTGTTGCCGTGAAGTGGCAGGTGTTTAGAGCCCATGCAGCGGTACATGACCTGATGCAATACAATACTGACCTGTAGAGGAGATGCTTGTCCCACACTGCCTCGGCCGGCATGGACTTGGGAATCAGCATGTCCGGATGAGAGTCCAAATGGATGATCGTGTTGCCGTGAAGTGGCAGGTGTTTAGAGCCCATGCAGCGGTACATGACCTGATGCAATACAATACTGACCTGTAGAGGAGATGCTTGTCCCACACTGCCTCGGCCGGCATGGACTTGGGAATCAGCATGTCCGGATGAGAGTCCAAATGGATGATCGTGTTGCCGTGAAGTGGCAGGTGTTTAGAGCCCATGCAGCGGTACATGACCTGATGCAATACAATACTGACCTGTAGAGGAGATGCTTGTCCCACACTGCCTCGGCCGGCATGGACTTGGGAATCAGCATGTCCGGATGAGAGTCCAAATGGATGATCGTGTTGCCGTGAAGTGGCAGGTGTTTAGAGCCCATGCAGCGGTACATGACCTGATGCAATACAATACTGACCTGTAGAGGAGATGCTTGTCCCACACTGCCTCGGCCGGCATGGACTTGGGAATCAGCATGTCCGGATGAGAGTCCAAATGGATGATTGTGTTGCCGTGAAGTGGCAGGTGTTTAGAGCCCATGCAGCGGTACATGACCTGATGCAATACAATACTGACCTGTAGAGGAGATGCTTGTCCCACACTGCCTCGGCCGGCATGGACTTGGGAATCAGCATGTCCGGATGAGAGTCCAAATGGATGATTGTGTTGCCGTGAAGTGGCAGGTGTTTAGAGCCCATGCAGCGGTACATGACCTGATGCAATACAATACTGATCTGTAGAGGAGATGCTTGTCCCACACTGCCTCGGCCGGCATGGACTTGGGAATCAGCATGTCCGGATGAGAGTCCAAATGGATGATCGTGTTGCCGTGAAGTGGCAGGTGTTTAGAGCCCATGCAGCGGTACATGACCTGATGCAATACAATACTGACCTGTAGAGGAGATGCTTGTCCCACACTGCCTCGGCCGGCATGGACTTGGGAATCAGCATGTCCGGATGAGAGTCCAAATGGATGATCGTGTTGCCGTGAAGTGGCAGGTGTTTAGAGCCCATGCAGCGGTACATGACCTGATGCAATACAATACTGACCTGTAGAGGAGATGCTTGTCCCACACTGCCTCGGCCGGCATGGACTTGGGAATCAGCATGTCCGGATGAGAGTCCAAATGGATGATCGTGTTGCCGTGAAGTGGCAGGTGTTTAGAGCCCATGCAGCGGTACATGACCTGATGCAATACAATACTGACCTGTAGAGGAGATGCTTGTCCCACACTGCCTCGGCCGGCATGGACTTGGGAATCAGCATGTCCGGATGAGAGTCCAAATGGATGATCGTGTTGCCGTGAAGTGGCAGGTGTTTAGAGCCCATGCAGCGGTACATGACCTGATGCAATACAATACTGACCTGTAGAGGAGATGCTTGTCACACACTGCCTCGGCCGGCATGGACTTGGGAATCAGCATGTCCGGATGAGAGTCCAAATGGATGATCGTGTTGCCGTGAAGTGGCAGGTGTTTAGAGCCCATGCAGCGGTACATGACCTGATGCAATACAATACTGACCTGTAGAGGAGATGCTTGTCCCACACTGCCTCGGCCGGCATGGACTTGGGAATCAGCATGTCCGGATGAGAGTCCAAATGGATGATCGTGTTGCCGTGAAGTGGCAGGTGTTTAGAGCCCATGCAGCGGTACATGACCTGATGCAATACAATACTGACCTGTAGAGGAGATGCTTGTCCCACACTGCCTCGGCCGGCATGGACTTGGGAATCAGCATGTCCGGATGAGAGTCCAAATGGATGATCGTGTTGCCGTGAAGTGGCAGGTGTTTAGAGCCCATGCAGCGGTACATGACCTGATGCAATACAATACTGACCTGTAGAGGAGATGCTTGTCCCACACTGCCTCGGCCGGCATGGACTTGGGAATCAGCATGTCCGGATGAGAGTCCAAATGGATGATCGTGTTGCCGTGAAGTGGCAGGTGTTTAGAGCCCATGCAGCGGTACATGACCTGATGCAATACAATACTGACCTGTAGAGGAGATGCTTGTCCCACACTGCCTCGGCCGGCATGGACTTGGGAATCAGCATGTCCGGATGAGAGTCCAAATGGATGATTGTGTTGCCGTGAAGTGGCAGGTGTTTAGAGCCCATGCAGCGGTACATGACCTGATGCAATACAATACTGACCTGTAGAGGAGATGCTTGTCCCACACTGCCTCGGCCGGCATGGACTTGGGAATCAGCATGTCCGGATGAGAGTCCAAATGGATGATCGTGTTGCCGTGAAGTGGCAGGTGTTTAGAGCCCATGCAGCGGTACATGACCTGATGCAATACAATACTGACCTGTAGAGGAGATGCTTGTCCCACACTGCCTCGGCCGGCATGGACTTGGGAATCAGCATGTCCGGATGAGAGTCCAAATGGATGATCGTGTTGCCGTGAAGTGGCAGGTGTTTAGAGCCCATGCAGCGGTACATGACCTGATGCAATACAATACTGACCTGTAGAGGAGATGCTTGTCCCACACTGCCTCGGCCGGCATGGACTTGGGAATCAGCATGTCCGGATGAGAGTCCAAATGGATGATCGTGTTGCCGTGAAGTGGCAGGTGTTTAGAGCCCATGCAGCGGTACATGACCTGATGCAATACAATACTGACCTGTAGAGGAGATGCTTGTCCCACACTGCCTCGGCCGGCATGGACTTGGGAATCAGCATGTCCGGATGAGAGTCCAAATGGATGATTGTGTTGCCGTGAAGTGGCAGGTGTTTAGAGCCCATGCAGCGGTACATGACCTGATGCAATACAATACTGACCTGTAGAGGAGATGCTTGTCCCACACTGCCTCGGCCGGCATGGACTTGGGAATCAGCATGTCCGGATGAGAGTCCAAATGGATGATCGTGTTGCCGTGAAGTGGCAGGTGTTTAGAGCCCATGCAGCGGTACATGACCTGATGCAATACAATACTGACCTGTAGAGGAGATGCTTGTCCCACACTGCCTCGGCCGGCATGGACTTGGGAATCAGCATGTCCGGATGAGAGTCCAAATGGATGATTGTGTTGCCGTGAAGTGGCAGGTGTTTAGAGCCCATGCAGCGGTACATGACCTGATGCAATACAATACTGACCTGTAGAGGAGATGCTTGTCCCACACTGCCTCGGCCGGCATGGACTTGGGAATCAGCATGTCCGGATGAGAGTCCAAATGGATGATTGTGTTGCCGTGAAGTGGCAGGTGTTTAGAGCCCATGCAGCGGTACATGACCTGATGCAATACAATACTGACCTGTAGAGGAGATGCTTGTCCCACACTGCCTCGGCCGGCATGGACTTGGGAATCAGCATGTCCGGATGAGAGTCCAAATGGATGATCGTGTTGCCGTGAAGTGGCAGGTGTTTAGAGCCCATGCAGCGGTACATGACCTGATGCAATACAATACTGACCTGTAGAGGAGATGCTTGTCCCACACTGCCTCGGCCGGCATGGACTTGGGAATCAGCATGTCCGGATGAGAGTCCAAATGGATGATTGTGTTGCCGTGAAGTGGCAGGTGTTTAGAGCCCATGCAGCGGTACATGACCTGATGCAATACAATACTGACCTGTAGAGGAGATGCTTGTCCCACACTGCCTCGGCCGGCATGGACTTGGGAATCAGCATGTCCGGATGAGAGTCCAAATGGATGATCGTGTTGCCGTGAAGTGGCAGGTGTTTAGAGCCCATGCAGCGGTACATGACCTGATGCAATACAATACTGACCTGTAGAGGAGATGCTTGTCCCACACTGCCTCGGCCGGCATGGACTTGGGAATCAGCATGTCCGGATGAGAGTCCAAATGGATGATCGTGTTGCCGTGAAGTGGCAGGTGTTTAGAGCCCATGCAGCGGTACATGACCTGATGCAATACAATACTGACCTGTAGAGGAGATGCTTGTCCCACACTGCCTCGGCCGGCATGGACTTGGGAATCAGCATGTCCGGATGAGAGTCCAAATGGATGATTGTGTTGCCGTGAAGTGGCAGGTGTTTAGAGCCCATGCAGCGGTACATGACCTGATGCAATACAATACTGACCTGTAGAGGAGATGCTTGTCCCACACTGCCTCGGCCGGCATGGACTTGGGAATCAGCATGTCCGGATGAGAGTCCAAATGGATGATTGTGTTGCCGTGAAGTGGCAGGTGTTTAGAGCCCATGCAGCGGTACATGACCTGATGCAATACAATACTGACCTGTAGAGGAGATGCTTGTCCCACACTGCCTCGGCCGGCATGGACTTGGGAATCAGCATGTCCGGATGAGAGTCCAAATGGATGATCGTGTTGCCGTGAAGTGGCAGGTGTTTAGAGCCCATGCAGCGGTACATGACCTGATGCAATACAATACTGACCTGTAGAGGAGATGCTTGTCCCACACTGCCTCGGCCGGCATGGACTTGGGAATCAGCATGTCCGGATGAGAGTCCAAATGGATGATTGTGTTGCCGTGAAGTGGCAGGTGTTTAGAGCCCATGCAGCGGTACATGACCTGATGCAATACAATACTGACCTGTAGAGGAGATGCTTGTCCCACACTGCCTCGGCCGGCATGGACTTGGGAATCAGCATGTCCGGATGAGAGTCCAAATGGATGATCGTGTTGCCGTGAAGTGGCAGGTGTTTAGAGCCCATGCAGCGGTACATGACCTGATGCAATACAATACTGATCTGTAGAGGAGATGCTTGTCCCACACTGCCTCGGCCGGCATGGACTTGGGAATCAGCATGTCCGGATGAGAGTCCAAATGGATGATCGTGTTGCCGTGAAGTGGCAGGTGTTTAGAGCCCATGCAGCGGTACATGACCTGATGCAATACAATACTGACCTGTAGAGGAGATGCTTGTCCCACACTGCCTCGGCCGGCATGGACTTGGGAATCAGCATGTCCGGATGAGAGTCCAAATGGATGATCGTGTTGCCGTGAAGTGGCAGGTGTTTAGAGCCCATGCAGCGGTACATGACCTGATGCAATACAATACTGACCTGTAGAGGAGATGCTTGTCCCACACTGCCTCGGCCGGCATGGACTTGGGAATCAGCATGTCCGGATGAGAGTCCAAATGGATGATCGTGTTGCCGTGAAGTGGCAGGTGTTTAGAGCCCATGCAGCGGTACATGACCTGATGCAATACAATACTGACCTGTAGAGGAGATGCTTGTCCCACACTGCCTCGGCCGGCATGGACTTGGGAATCAGCATGTCCGGATGAGAGTCCAAATGGATGATCGTGTTGCCGTGAAGTGGCAGGTGTTTAGAGCCCATGCAGCGGTACATGACCTGATGCAATACAATACTGACCTGTAGAGGAGATGCTTGTCCCACACTGCCTCGGCCGGCATGGACTTGGGAATCAGCATG
The DNA here is from genome assembly GCA_934045905.1 of Leuctra nigra. Classification (NCBI taxonomy): domain Eukaryota; kingdom Metazoa; phylum Arthropoda; class Insecta; order Plecoptera; family Leuctridae; genus Leuctra; species Leuctra nigra. Next base: position 1,346,018 of record OW203768.1, read on the forward strand.
TCCGGATGAGAGTCCAAATGGATGATCGTGTTGCCGTGAAGTGGCAGGTGTTTAGAGCCCATGCAGCGGTACATGACCTGATGCAATACAATACTGACCTGTAGAGGAGATGCTTGTCCCACACTGCCTCGGCCGGCATGGACTTGGGAATCAGCATGTCCGGATGAGAGTCCAAATGGATGATCGTGTTGCCGTGAAGTGGCAGGTGTTTAGAGCCCATGCAGCGGTACATGACCTGATGCAATACAATACTGACCTGTAGAGGAGATGCTTGTCCCACACTGCCTCGGCCGGCATGGACTTGGGAATCAGCATGTCCGGATGAGAGTCCAAATGGATGATCGTGTTGCCGTGAAGTGGCAGGTGTTTAGAGCCCATGCAGCGGTACATGACCTGATGCAATACAATACTGATCTGTAGAGGAGATGCTTGTCCCACACTGCCTCGGCCGGCATGGACTTGGGAATCAGCATGTCCGGATGAGAGTCCAAATGGATGATCGTGTTGCCGTGAAGTGGCAGGTGTTTAGAGCCCATGCAGCGGTACATGACCTGATGCAATACAATACTGACCTGTAGAGGAGATGCTTGTCCCACACTGCCTCGGCCGGCATGGACTTGGGAATCAGCATGTCCGGATGAGAGTCCAAATGGATGATCGTGTTGCCGTGAAGTGGCAGGTGTTTAGAGCCCATGCAGCGGTACATGACCTGATGCAATACAATACTGACCTGTAGAGGAGATGCTTGTCCCACACTGCCTCGGCCGGCATGGACTTGGGAATCAGCATGTCCGGATGAGAGTCCAAATGGATGATCGTGTTGCCGTGAAGTGGCAGGTGTTTAGAGCCCATGCAGCGGTACATGACCTGATGCAATACAATACTGATCTGTAGAGGAGATGCTTGTCCCACACTGCCTCGGCCGGCATGGACTTGGGAATCAGCATGTCCGGATGAGAGTCCAAATGGATGATCGTGTTGCCGTGAAGTGGCAGGTGTTTAGAGCCCATGCAGCGGTACATGACCTGATGCAATACAATACTGACCTGTAGAGGAGATGCTTGTCCCACACTGCCTCGGCCGGCATGGACTTGGGAATCAGCATGTCCGGATGAGAGTCCAAATGGATGATCGTGTTGCCGTGAAGTGGCAGGTGTTTAGAGCCCATGCAGCGGTACATGACCTGATGCAATACAATACTGACCTGTAGAGGAGATGCTTGTCCCACACTGCCTCGGCCGGCATGGACTTGGGAATCAGCATGTCCGGATGAGAGTCCAAATGGATGATTGTGTTGCCGTGAAGTGGCAGGTGTTTAGAGCCCATGCAGCGGTACATGACCTGATGCAATACAATACTGACCTGTAGAGGAGATGCTTGTCCCACACTGCCTCGGCCGGCATGGACTTGGGAATCAGCATGTCCGGATGAGAGTCCAAATGGATGATCGTGTTGCCGTGAAGTGGCAGGTGTTTAGAGCCCATGCAGCGGTACATGACCTGATGCAATACAATACTGACCTGTAGAGGAGATGCTTGTCCCACACTGCCTCGGCCGGCATGGACTTGGGAATCAGCATGTCCGGATGAGAGTCCAAATGGATGATCGTGTTGCCGTGAAGTGGCAGGTGTTTAGAGCCCATGCAGCGGTACATGACCTGATGCAATACAATACTGACCTGTAGAGGAGATGCTTGTCCCACACTGCCTCGGCCGGCATGGACTTGGGAATCAGCATGTCCGGATGAGAGTCCAAATGGATGATCGTGTTGCCGTGAAGTGGCAGGTGTTTAGAGCCCATGCAGCGGTACATGACCTGATGCAATACAATACTGACCTGTAGAGGAGATGCTTGTCCCACACTGCCTCGGCCGGCATGGACTTGGGAATCAGCATGTCCGGATGAGAGTCCAAATGGATGATCGTGTTGCCGTGAAGTGGCAGGTGTTTAGAGCCCATGCAGCGGTACATGACCTGATGCAATACAATACTGACCTGTAGAGGAGATGCTTGTCCCACACTGCCTCGGCCGGCATGGACTTGGGAATCAGCATGTCCGGATGAGAGTCCAAATGGATGATCGTGTTGCCGTGAAGTGGCAGGTGTTTAGAGCCCATGCAGCGGTACATGACCTGATGCAATACAATACTGACCTGTAGAGGAGATGCTTGTCCCACACTGCCTCGGCCGGCATGGACTTGGGAATCAGCATGTCCGGATGAGAGTCCAAATGGATGATTGTGTTGCCGTGAAGTGGCAGGTGTTTAGAGCCCATGCAGCGGTACATGACCTGATGCAATACAATACTGACCTGTAGAGGAGATGCTTGTCCCACACTGCCTCGGCCGGCATGGACTTGGGAATCAGCATGTCCGGATGAGAGTCCAAATGGATGATCGTGTTGCCGTGAAGTGGCAGGTGTTTAGAGCCCATGCAGCGGTACATGACCTGATGCAATACAATACTGACCTGTAGAGGAGATGCTTGTCCCACACTGCCTCGGCCGGCATGGACTTGGGAATCAGCATGTCCGGATGAGAGTCCAAATGGATGATCGTGTTGCCGTGAAGTGGCAGGTGTTTAGAGCCCATGCAGCGGTACATGACCTGATGCAATACAATACTGACCTGTAGAGGAGATGCTTGTCCCACACTGCCTCGGCCGGCATGGACTTGGGAATCAGCATGTCCGGATGAGAGTCCAAATGGATGATCGTGTTGCCGTGAAGTGGCAGGTGTTTAGAGCCCATGCAGCGGTACATGACCTGATGCAATACAATACTGACCTGTAGAGGAGATGCTTGTCCCACACTGCCTCGGCCGGCATGGACTTGGGAATCAGCATGTCCGGATGAGAGTCCAAATGGATGATCGTGTTGCCGTGAAGTGGCAGGTGTTTAGAGCCCATGCGGCGGTACATGACCTGATGCAATACAATACTGACCTGAAGAGGAGATGCTTGTCCCACACTGCCTCGGCCGGCATGGACTTGGGAATCAGCATGTCCGGATGAGAGTCCAAATGGATGATCGTGTTGCCGTGAAGTGGCAGGTGTTTAGAGCCCATGCAGCGGTACATGACCTGATGCAATACAATACTGACCTGTAGAGGAGATGCTTGTCCCACACTGCCTCGGCCGGCATGGACTTGGGAATCAGCATGTCCGGATGAGAGTCCAAATGGATGATCGTGTTGCCGTGAAGTGGCAGGTGTTTAGAGCCCATGCAGCGGTACATGACCTGATGCAATACAATACTGACCTGTAGAGGAGATGCTTGTCCCACACTGCCTCGGCCGGCATGGACTTGGGAATCAGCATGTCCGGATGAGAGTCCAAATGGATGATCGTGTTGCCGTGAAGTGGCAGGTGTTTAGAGCCCATGCAGCGGTACATGACCTGATGCAATACAATACTGACCTGTAGAGGAGATGCTTGTCCCACACTGCCTCGGCCGGCATGGACTTGGGAATCAGCATGTCCGGATGAGAGTCCAAATGGATGATCGTGTTGCCGTGAAGTGGCAGGTGTTTAGAGCCCATGCAGCGGTACATGACCTGATGCAATACAATACTGACCTGTAGAGGAGATGCTTGTCCCACACTGCCTCGGCCGGCATGGACTTGGGAATCAGCATGTCCGGATGAGAGTCCAAATGGATGATCGTGTTGCCGTGAAGTGGCAGGTGTTTAGAGCCCATGCAGCGGTACATGACCTGATGCAATACAATACTGACCTGTAGAGGAGATGCTTGTCCCACACTGCCTCGGCCGGCATGGACTTGGGAATCAGCATGTCCGGATGAGAGTCCAAATGGATGATCGTGTTGCCGTGAAGTGGCAGGTGTTTAGAGCCCATGCAGCGGTACATGACCTGATGCAATACAATACTGACCTGTAGAGGAGATGCTTGTCCCACACTGCCTCGGCCGGCATGGACTTGGGAATCAGCATGTCCGGATGAGAGTCCAAATGGATGATCGTGTTGCCGTGAAGTGGCAGGTGTTTAGAGCCCATGCAGCGGTACATGACCTGATGCAATACAATACTGACCTGTAGAGGAGATGCTTGTCCCACACTGCCTCGGCCGGCATGGACTTGGGAATCAGCATGTCCGGATGAGAGTCCAAATGGATGATCGTGTTGCCGTGAAGTGGCAGGTGTTTAGAGCCCATGCAGCGGTACATGACCTGATGCAATACAATACTGACCTGTAGAGGAGATGCTTGTCCCACACTGCCTCGGCCGGCATGGACTTGGGAATCAGCATGTCCGGATGAGAGTCCAAATGGATGATCGTGTTGCCGTGAAGTGGCAGGTGTTTAGAGCCCATGCAGCGGTACATGACCTGATGCAATACAATACTGATCTGTAGAGGAGATGCTTGTCCCACACTGCCTCGGCCGGCATGGACTTGGGAATCAGCATGTCCGGATGAGAGTCCAAATGGATGATCGTGTTGCCGTGAAGTGGCAGGTGTTTAGAGCCCATGCAGCGGTACATGACCTGATGCAATACAATACTGACCTGTAGAGGAGATGCTTGTCCCACACTGCCTCGGCCGGCATGGACTTGGGAATCAGCATGTCCGGATGAGAGTCCAAATGGATGATCGTGTTGCCGTGAAGTGGCAGGTGTTTAGAGCCCATGCAGCGGTACATGACCTGATGCAATACAATACTGACCTGTAGAGGAGATGCTTGTCCCACACTGCCTCGGCCGGCATGGACTTGGGAATCAGCATGTCCGGATGAGAGTCCAAATGGATGATCGTGTTGCCGTGAAGTGGCAGGTGTTTAGAGCCCATGCAGCGGTACATGACCTGATGCAATACAATACTGACCTGTAGAGGAGATGCTTGTCCCACACTGCCTCGGCCGGCATGGACTTGGGAATCAGCATGTCCGGATGAGAGTCCAAATGGATGATCGTGTTGCCGTGAAGTGGCAGGTGTTTAGAGCCCATGCAGCGGTACATGACCTGATGCAATACAATACTGACCTGTAGAGGAGATGCTTGTCCCACACTGCCTCGGCCGGCATGGACTTGGGAATCAGCATGTCCGGATGAGAGTCCAAATGGATGATCGTGTTGCCGTGAAGTGGCAGGTGTTTAGAGCCCATGCAGCGGTACATGACCTGATGCAATACAATACTGACCTGTAGAGGAGATGCTTGTCCCACACTGCCTCGGCCGGCATGGACTTGGGAATCAGCATGTCCGGATGAGAGTCCAAATGGATGATCGTGTTGCCGTGAAGTGGCAGGTGTTTAGAGCCCATGCAGCGGTACATGACCTGATGCAATACAATACTGACCTGTAGAGGAGATGCTTGTCCCACACTGCCTCGGCCGGCATGGACTTGGGAATCAGCATGTCCGGATGAGAGTCCAAATCGTTGATCGTGTTGCCGTGAAGTGGCAGGTGTTTAGAGCCCATGCAGCGGTACATGACCTGATGCAATACAATACTGACCTGTAGAGGAGATGCTTGTCCCACACTGCCTCGGCCGGCATGGACTTGGGAATCAGCATGTCCGGATGAGAGTCCAAATGGATGATCGTGTTGCCGTGAAGTGGCAGGTGTTTAGAGCCCATGCAGCGGTACATGACCTGATGCAATACAATACTGACCTGTAGAGGAGATGCTTGTCCCACACTGCCTCGGCCGGCATGGACTTGGGAATCAGCATGTCCGGATGAGAGTCCAAATGGATGATCGTGTTGCCGTGAAGTGGCAGGTGTTTAGAGCCCATGCAGCGGTACATGACCTGATGCAATACAATACTGACCTGTAGAGGAGATGCTTGTCCCACACTGCCTCGGCCGGCATGGACTTGGGAATCAGCATGTCCGGATGAGAGTCCAAATGGATGATCGTGTTGCCGTGAAGTGGCAGGTGTTTAGAGCCCATGCAGCGGTACATGACCTGATGCAATACAATACTGACCTGTAGAGGAGATGCTTGTCCCACACTGCCTCGGCCGGCATGGACTTGGGAATCAGCATGTCCGGATGAGAGTCCAAATGGATGATCGTGTTGCCGTGAAGTGGCAGGTGTTTAGAGCCCATGCAGCGGTACATGACCTGATGCAATACAATACTGATCTGTAGAGGAGATGCTTGTCCCACACTGCCTCGGCCGGCATGGACTTGGGAATCAGCATGTCCGGATGAGAGTCCAAATGGATGATCGTGTTGCCGTGAAGTGGCAGGTGTTTAGAGCCCATGCAGCGGTACATGACCTGATGCAATACAATACTGACCTGTAGAGGAGATGCTTGTCCCACACTGCCTCGGCCGGCATGGACTTGGGAATCAGCATGTCCGGATGAGAGTCCAAATGGATGATCGTGTTGCCGTGAAGTGGCAGGTGTTTAGAGCCCATGCAGCGGTACATGACCTGATGCAATACAATACTGACCTGTAGAGGAGATGCTTGTCCCACACTGCCTCGGCCGGCATGGACTTGGGAATCAGCATGTCCGGATGAGAGTCCAAATGGATGATCGTGTTGCCGTGAAGTGGCAGGTGTTTAGAGCCCATGCAGCGGTACATGACCTGATGCAATACAATACTGACCTGTAGAGGAGATGCTTGTCCCACACTGCCTCGGCCGGCATGGACTTGGGAATCAGCATGTCCGGATGAGAGTCCAAATGGATGATCGTGTTGCCGTGAAGTAGCAGGTGTTTAGAGCCCATGCAGCGGTACATGACCTGATGCAATACAATACTGATCTGTAGAGGAGATGCTTGTCCCACACTGCCTCGGCCGGCATGGACTTGGGAATCAGCATGTCCGGATGAGAGTCCAAATGGATGATCGTGTTGCCGTGAAGTGGCAGGTGTTTAGAGCCCATGCAGCGGTACATGACCTGATGCAATACAATACTGACCTGTAGAGGAGATGCTTGTCCCACACTGCCTCGGCCGGCATGGACTTGGGAATCAGCATGTCCGGATGAGAGTCCAAATGGATGATCGTGTTGCCGTGAAGTGGCAGGTGTTTAGAGCCCATGCAGCGGTACATGACCTGATGCAATACAATACTGACCTGTAGAGGAGATGCTTGTCCCACACTGCCTCGGCCGGCATGGACTTGGGAATCAGCATGTCCGGATGAGAGTCCAAATGGATGATCGTGTTGCCGTGAAGTGGCAGGTGTTTAGAGCCCATGCAGCGGTACATGACCTGATGCAATACAATACTGACCTGTAGAGGAGATGCTTGTCCCACACTGCCTCGGCCGGCATGGACTTGGGAATCAGCATGTCCGGATGAGAGTCCAAATGGATGATCGTGTTGCCGTGAAGTGGCAGGTGTTTAGAGCCCATGCAGCGGTACATGACCTGATGCAATACAATACTGACCTGTAGAGGAGATGCTTGTCCCACACTGCCTCGGCCGGCATGGACTTGGGAATCAGCATGTCCGGATGAGAGTCCAAATCGTTGATCGTGTTGCCGTGAAGTGGCAGGTGTTTAGAGCCCATGCAGCGGTACATGACCTGATGCAATACAATACTGACCTGTAGAGGAGATGCTTGTCCCACACTGCCTCGGCCGGCATGGACTTGGGAATCAGCATGTCCGGATGAGAGTCCAAATGGATGATCGTGTTGCCGTGAAGTGGCAGGTGTTTAGAGCCCATGCAGCGGTACATGACCTGATGCAATACAATACTGACCTGTAGAGGAGATGCTTGTCCCACACTGCCTCGGCCGGCATGGACTTGGGAATCAGCATGTCCGGATGAGAGTCCAAATGGATGATCGTGTTGCCGTGAAGTGGCAGGTGTTTAGAGCCCATGCAGCGGTACATGACCTGATGCAATACAATACTGACCTGTAGAGGAGATGCTTGTCCCACACTGCCTCGGCCGGCATGGACTTGGGAATCAGCATGTCCGGATGAGAGTCCAAATGGATGATCGTGTTGCCGTGAAGTGGCAGGTGTTTAGAGCCCATGCAGCGGTACATGACCTGATGCAATACAATACTGACCTGTAGAGGAGATGCTTGTCCCACACTGCCTCGGCCGGCATGGACTTGGGAATCAGCATGTCCGGATGAGAGTCCAAATGGATGATCGTGTTGCCGTGAAGTGGCAGGTGTTTAGAGCCCATGCAGCGGTACATGACCTGATGCAATACAATACTGACCTGTAGAGGAGATGCTTGTCACACACTGCCTCGGCCGGCATGGACTTGGGAATCAGCATGTCCGGATGAGAGTCCAAATGGATGATCGTGTTGCCGTGAAGTGGCAGGTGTTTAGAGCCCATGCAGCGGTACATGACCTGATGCAATACAATACTGACCTGTAGAGGAGATGCTTGTCCCACACTGCCTCGGCCGGCATGGACTTGGGAATCAGCATGTCCGGATGAGAGTCCAAATCGTTGATCGTGTTGCCGTGAAGTGGCAGGTGTTTAGAGCCCATGCAGCGGTACATGACCTGATGCAATACAATACTGACCTGTAGAGGAGATGCTTGTCCCACACTGCCTCGGCCGGCATGGACTTGGGAATCAGCATGTCCGGATGAGAGTCCAAATGGATGATCGTGTTGCCGTGAAGTGGCAGGTGTTTAGAGCCCATGCAGCGGTACATGACCTGATGCAATACAATACTGATCTGTAGAGGAGATGCTTGTCCCACACTGCCTCGGCCGGCATGGACTTGGGAATCAGCATGTCCGGATGAGAGTCCAAATGGATGATCGTGTTGCCGTGAAGTGGCAGGTGTTTAGAGCCCATGCAGCGGTACATGACCTGATGCAATACAATACTGACCTGTAGAGGAGATGCTTGTCCCACACTGCCTCGGCCGGCATGGACTTGGGAATCAGCATGTCCGGATGAGAGTCCAAATGGATGATCGTGTTGCCGTGAAGTGGCAGGTGTTTAGAGCCCATGCAGCGGTACATGACCTGATGCAATACAATACTGACCTGTAGAGGAGATGCTTGTCCCACACTGCCTCGGCCGGCATGGACTTGGGAATCAGCATGTCCGGGTGAGAGTCCAAATGGATGATCGTGTTGCCGTGAAGTGGCAGGTGTTTAGAGCCCATGCAGCGGTACATGACCTGATGCAATACAATACTGACCTGTAGAGGAGATGCTTGTCCCACACTGCCTCGGCCGGCATGGACTTGGGAATCAGCATGTCCGGATGAGAGTCCAAATGGATGATCGTGTTGCCGTGAAGTGGCAGGTGTTTAGAGCCCATGCAGCGGTACATGACCTGATGCAATACAATACTGACCTGTAGAGGAGATGCTTGTCCCACACTGCCTCGGCCGGCATGGACTTGGGAATCAGCATGTCCGGATGAGAGTCCAAATGGATGATCGTGTTGCCGTGAAGTGGCAGGTGTTTAGAGCCCATGCAGCGGTACATGACCTGATGCAATACAATACTGACCTGTAGAGGAGATGCTTGTCCCACACTGCCTCGGCCGGCATGGACTTGGGAATCAGCATGTCCGGATGAGAGTCCAAATGGATGATCGTGTTGCCGTGAAGTGGCAGGTGTTTAGAGCCCATGCAGCGGTACAGGAACGGCAGGACCTGGAATACAAGAGATCCAGGACCGTTATTTAATATCACAAACGACTAGTCCTGTCATTTGAAGTCCAGGTTCAATAACATTGCGGGACTAGCCTTGGACTAGGAGAACAATGCTAGTTCACCACAGAAGTCCAAGCCTAAATGGATAGGTATTAAATAAGGGAGTTCAGACCTCCTCCAGTTTATTTTAACACTCTAGACATTGTTTTGAGGTGCAAAAACCCTGCTGCAAAATATTGTCAAATCTTTAGGACATTATTATTGTAGATACTAAAAATATAACAAGAATTATACAAGATCAATGCCAAGAATTTGCAAGATATTGTTATTGTTGGAAATATCTTGCTAAATATCTTAGATCGTGTTAATTTTGTAAATATAGATCTTGTGAATCTAATTTTTTTAAATGAGAGTCAAACCCTTCTGAAAAATAAAATCGAGACCATAGAATAAAGAATCTGTTCAAGACCTTGCAACATCTTGCCAACTTTAGCAAGATTAAGAGCAAATTCTTAGAAAATGAATGGGTGCTCAAAATATAATAGTAGGTAGGTAGGCAAGGTCCACTAAATCTTCTCCGGTAGGTAGACTGAGAAGATAACAGTGGGAGTCTAGGGAAGAGCCCCAAGCAACAAGTGGCTCTAGGGGAAAATGTTTCATTGATGTTTTCTTTGATTCGTTTCATGGGTTTTGGGTAGAGTTTTTTGTCGGTTCTGTTTGATCTCATAAATATTGCTAAATTTTTCAAAGTTAAATAACCCAAAAATGCAAAATCCTATACATTTAAACTTTGAGATAAAGATTGACTTCTTACGTCATTCCAGTGAGTGAATATGTTGAACTACCTACTATTTATTTATTAATGATGTTCTAAGATTGCTTGGGCCCCTGCTGAACTCTATATAATATAAGTAGTCCGTGAATATGTGTGGACTTTATTTCACACATTCCTCTGCACAAGGATGGATCTTGTTGACGGCCATCCAAAGATACATTGCCATATTATCTAGGCTACCTACAACTATTTTTGGCAAGAAACCACATGTTGCACAGAAATTGCAAACATAAACAAAAGCCTCAAATTGTCAATCCCATATTTGAACAAATCTCATATCATACCAAGGTAATAAATAATTAAACTGAATGTCAGCTTCAGTATCGCGTTTCTAGTTCGTTATGCGTCATTACACAATGCTTGTTTGTTTCTGTCAGAAGCACGTGTATGATGCAGAATGTAGGTCAAGTCTCAAGAGGTTATGTTCAGTCTTCAAGCAGCATTTGACGCGTTCAGTAAACATGTTCGATGCAATATTGAGGAGATATACGAATCAATGTACCAAGTGTTGAAGTATTTACCTCATTATGCTCCTCAACCACGTAAATAGGCAACTCTTTGAACTTTTTACGCGACGAATCACTTTTCGCACTCACATTGGCAGATGCCATTTTTTTACTGAAATATTTGGCGTTGCCAACCTTCAAATTTAAAACAGAAGCGGGAACATTGACAGGCAGGAAAATTATGAATTTACCATTTTTATTTATTTATTATACTTATATAAATATGTACTACTACTTAGCGGTAGCTATAAATATACATGAATGTACAATTCAAAATATAAAATACTTAAAAATTAAGCGACACAAATATACTACAAATATACAAATATATATAAAGTTCCCTTGGAACTTGGATATATTATTATTTTTTTCGACTATTTATGACAAATATCGGGGAAAGAACTATCACTTTCCTGCTACAGAAGTAAAATGTTTACCTGATGAATAGGTACATTATCATGCATTATCATTCAAAAGTATCCACAAGTGTTTTCCAAGAATTAAAAAAAAAGAATACACCACACATTTTTTTACTGATTTCTTTATTGTATTTCATTTAGCACATATTTTCACAGAATGATAAATTACTAGGAAAACGCTCTGAGTAACGCGTTGATGAGCGAGCACGGATACGCGGAACACCTCGAACCGAAATTATGTCTATCGAAAATATCATTAAAAGCCAATAAATCTTGAATTTCGTCAGACTTGAATAAAAATCTCTAAATATTCCTAAAATGTTAGTATCAACCCTTATGATTGAACTGTTCCTTGTTAATATTCAAAAATCACAGGATCTCTTTAAAAAAATATACCTGGGACCACTCAAATCATATGATATTAGTGTGTACACAATATCAGATCAATCTGTTGAACGGTCATTATTAGTTTCATTTCGTTTGAAACTTTCTGCTCTAACTACCTTGCCTTGAACTGAAGATTCGAAGTCGCCGTGAATTTGACAGCCAACACGCAAAATGTCACTAAAATTACAAAACCTTTTGAAAATAACTACAGATTTGACTGAAAATTGGCAAAAATACCTTAAATGTTGGTACCAATGACCATGCAAAGTTTTTAGTTGATCGGTCAATCGGTTCTAGTTTAAATTTCAAAAATCACAGGAAAAATGGTTTCAAATTTGAACCAATGGGTGGATTTGGCTGAAATTTATTATGATTGGGTACAATGTTGGTTGCAATGTCTTTGCTAAATTTCAAATTGATCAAACCAACCAATCGAAAGATAATTTTTTTAAAATTTGAACCAATCAGGGGATTTCAAAAAAATTAGGGTCTGCAACAATCAGAAATGTTACGTACTTGTGTGCAAAATTTCAGCTCGATCGAAGAAAACTCTGACCTGTATATCGTCAGTAACAGAAAAAAAAAAAAAAAAAAAAAAAAAACAGAGGTCCGTGCCAAAAGAGCCAAAAGGAGACGCTCGCTTCGCTCGCTCAATAAAAAGTAGGTAAATTACTTTGTTTCTAGTTTGGGTAATTATTATTTTGTGTTTAAGAAATAATGTGAAACAGAAACATGTTGTACAAGTCAATTACTCTAAATTACAGTCATCTTAAATTACCAAAAAAAATCCCTCTTTGTTATACAAAAAGAAAATACAACTATTATCTAGGTACCTACATGTGACACTCGGGTTCACAAAGCTAAACTTGTCTGCTATTAAATAAATACCTTCATACCGAATTACTGCAATGGTAGTCGTACAAACAAATACTTTTAAGAAAGCTAGTGTAACACTCGTACAACATTTTCTCCAATACTTTTTGCCTGCACTGCCCAGTTCACACCAGTCAACCAAACAATCTGAAACTTGCACTTAATATTAATAATAACTAATGTCACCAGCAGATACTTATAGTTTTTAAGCAATATTCTCTGTATGGATGAAAGTTCAAACAAACAATTTGCCCATTCATTAATCAAGTTCACATTTCGCATGGACAATGGATCCAACATTTTATCACATGTTACATCTTCCATTCAAATCAGTCATGACTTCAAAGATATTCAAATATTTTGCAAATTTGTCCTCATGCAAAAGCGTGTCATATACCACACATTGATCAAAACCGTTACAAATTGCTGGCTAAATCGGTCAAGGACTTCAAGAGATTTAGTTAAACATTTTAAGCTGAATAGTTTTATCGAGAAGTATCATAATAGCTCGTACATTAATTAAAATCTCTCTTTCCAGCTGTTTTCCAAACTCAAAGATCTTTATCTATCACACTCACACATGAAATGAACTTGCATGCAACGCAATCAACACGAAGGCTCTGTCCGAGCGGGTATCAAACATGTCACATCACCGCCGTCTAGATCACTCGACCCAGGCGTAGTCCGGCCCCTGGTACTGAGTGTGCAGATGCAGCGGCGTGTCCACAACAGGACGAATCTTGGAGCCTCGTCTTGAGATCGTGATGATCTCGTTCACCGCGGCCCGACTCGCCATGTGGCTCACGGTGGACGGAGTCGTGGCCACGTTGTTCTCGAACCGGTTCGAATCCAGCACCGCCTTCTCGTACTTGCTGTTCTCGAACTTCTCCAGATATGTCATGTGGCCTGCGGATGGGATCGAGAAGGAATGTTACGCACTACACTCAAATTACATCAATAGACAACATTTAAGATTATCTAGTCAGATCTGCCCTTTCAAAAATGTCAAATGCAGTTTTGAGTTTCCATGTATCTATTTACCTATTTTTGTAAATATAAATAGATATTTGCATGTCTAGAACTAAATGGATGAACGGAATAGAGGCAGCCGCAGAAGAAAGAGGAGAGTGTTGGGGAGTAATTACAACAGAGAAGTGGTGGGAAGACAGAGAGAGATGGAGGGAACTGGTGGAAAGAGAGGAGCCTGAAGAAGTGGAAGAAGAGATTGAAGAAGTGTGGAGTGTCGGACTTGGCAAGCCGGCTCTGAGATCACAAGTGCCCTAGAACATTGGTGGGATCATCCCACCCCCTGACCCGACAATAGTTGGAAGCACGGTCGCGATATTTATTATTTGCATGTGAAATTTTGTGAAAGCAGAGCTAACTTGACCATTTTTTATGTTGTCTTATTTATTACTTTTGGTTGGTTCATATTTTATAAACTTACACAAACTTTTTTTGTTTCATATTTATTAGCAATGCATAAGATTGAAATTTTCCCCGAGGGCATACATTATGTTGGCACATTGATGGGCCAGATTTAACTGATAAATGGATGTAAAACGACGTATTTTTGTAATTTAAGTGATTCCTCTTCAAATAAAAGATTTCTCCAGACCCTACAATTGCTCATGTAGGTAACCATTAAAAATACTGTCAAATATTGCCAGAAAAGCAAAGAGTAACAGCTATTCTAGTGCCAGCAAGATGGTGGCAACAATGAGATGATGTCACATGCAAACTATGAACAGCACTTAAGACTTATCCAGATAATGCTGAGGTAGAAGTCTCACCTGGGTTCTGGCCGACGATGGGAAAGGTATCGATGAGATCATCATCTGGAAAGGGCCGCAGAGCCGCCATTGCCTTGCCGATGCCGACGCCCTTGTGTCGGATCATGTGCTCCACCAAGTCGGCACCGAGCAGCTCCTCGTGCGGCTCCATGCGGATCGGAATGATCTTGTTCACAAACTACAACCAGAGAGAGCCAACTTCTAGGAGGAAGTAAAAGTGAACATGGACTTGAAGAGTTATTTCTAAAGCAGCCTCAAATTGATTTAAGTAATTGAACTGCAAATAAAGAGACTTTCAGAGGGCCATTCAAGGTCAAATTTGTATGTTTCGACATGCTGCAGGCTGTTTTAATCTGGATTTATGTTGTATTGTATCGTTTTTAATACAATTGCCAGAGCCAAACCAATCAACCGAATGATTTGAAATCTACTGCTCATCTCACCAAAAGATAAATAGTGTAGGTAATTTGTTATTTGCTCCTGTCATTTGTTAACCAATGATAGTTGAATTAAATGTGTCTAAAGAAGCTGCAATTGAGCTTGAATTGCGTATTTCAGAGTCCAACGAGATGGATAGTTACGAGTCCATCTTCCGCTTTGTCTCCACTTTAAGAAGTGCGTGCAGCTCTACTGATTGTCCTCACCCACAAGATGGCCGCTGTGACGCAGAAGCCCCAGGAAGCGAGACAGACGACACAGAGAGCTTGAACACCGAGCAGATAGAAGCCCCCTCCTGGAACACAATCCAGATGATAAACAACACTCACTTCCTGCCCAGCGAAGAGAACTACCTCGGTGAATTGAGTGGCAGTCTTCTATGTACGAGGAATAAATGTTCACGGAGGAACCAAGAGAGTGCTTGAAGAAAGTGGTGATTCTGTCTTTTTACAGAAGTAGTAGTACTTTATTATAGAATCAAGTAATTTTTTACATAACATACAATGCATACAGACAAATATCAATCAATATAATATAAAGTTCAAATTTAGTCAAATATAAAAACAATTCTATTACACTACAACAAACCACAGTAATGCATCATACATACTCGCTACGTCGCACTACAAACATAGGTGTAACAGATTATAACAGATTGCAACCTAGTATATGCCTAGCTAAAATAAAAATACATACAAGTTATGCAAATTATGGTGTGCACCAAATCCACCTCCACCAGCAAGTGGGCCAGCATGCCATTGACTTGGGCTAGTGATCACCTTGATACAAGCACGCCTAAGCCCGGCTACAACATCCATACTCCTAACAGAATCTGCCAGTCTGTTATACAGTTTAATTTCTTTTGAGAATAAGGTGTTAATTCCAAAAGATGAAGACGTTCTGTTTACACATTAACTATTTCGTTGCAGAGTATTTTTTAAGTCAATCCTCTAGTCATACGAAATATAAAAGTCAGAGTATTCAGTAAGATACGTTGCTTAACAGTAATCCACTTTAATGCATTGCACATCTTCACTATGGATGTGCCTCTATTAACCCATAGTATTGATCTCATTATTTTGTTTTGTAATTTCTGTAATTTACTAATATTATGGTTTTGATTTAACAAGAACAAAATAGAGAGCTCTATTTTGTTCTTGTTCTATTTTTCTGTTTCTTGTTCTGTTTTTTGTTCTATTTCTGCAGCTCTGCAGAAATCTTAATGGGGTGTGATAATAGCTTGGCAGATGTGGATTTTGATTTTCACAATTTCTCTGAAATAAACCTACCTTCTTAGCTAACTTTCTAATTATAGTGACCATGATTCTACTCCAAGGTATTTAAATTCTTGCACATTATTAACTATTTCAGATATAACAAATTGGGCTTGAACAAAGTTGATATATTGAGTTCTAATCTTATTGTTGCAGGAAGTCATACATTTAGTTTTTGGCACATTCAGTTCAAGTCTATTGGCTACAAACCAAGATTCAAGCAACTGTATATCGGAATTTAGGCTCTCATGTACAGAAATGGAAAGATGAAATTATGCTGGGTGGAAAATGAAACATACAAGCATCCAAAAGTAATATGATTTTTACACCATATTCTGCCCAGGTTTGTTCATTAGAGTACCTACAGATATTTCATTCAAAGTTATTTTCCAGTCTTGCTTATTGTTTATTTTCAATTGAGTTTAGGTATTCAACTATTATTCAGAAAGGAACCAGTAAAAAAGTATTCATAATCTGAAAATATATTGTGCTTTGATGATAGAAGACTGTTAAGCCTGATGCACAATTGAATTAAGGTTTATGGTTTAGTGTTTAGTGTTTAGTGTATAGTGTTTAAGAGAAATGAAAGGTGCCGTTATAACGTTACCATGCACAACTGTCATAAGCGTTATAAGGTTTAGTGTTTAAGGTTTAAGCTGAAATAAGAAATCAACAAAATCCATTTCTTATTGCAAAACACTATTTCACCTTATGTCGAACCAATGAGAAGAGAGCAGAGTAAATGTCAATGTCAAATTCGTACGGGAAAATGAAAAGTCGTCTGAATTAATGTCATTGGAAGCATTTTAATTTGATATTTGTGCCTAGTCTTGCTCATATATTTGTTTCCATATCATTTTTCGATCAATTATTTAATTTTATCACGTGGTGAAATAACCTCGTGAAATAAGCAATTGTGCACTGGACTCTGTTATAACATCTTAAACACTAATCAGTAATCACTAAACATTAAACCATAAACCTTAATTCAATTGTGCATCAGGCTTTATCAATAAATCACAATGTATATTGTTGATGTTGATAATGATAATGCTATGAAGTCCTACCGTGGAAGAGCCCGCTGCGGCCAAGTGTTGTCTGCAGAGGCTTTGGGTTCTGAGCAAAGAGGCCGACCGCGAGGACGCCCCAGATCCCGCACATCCCTGCGTTCAAGCACGCATCAGACACGTCAACATTTACACTCATCTGTACTTCACATGTGAGTTATTGATTTTATTGAGGTGAGTCAAGGATGTCATGCTAAAAATTTTCTATTTTTACTCCCCCACACCATCTTGTCAAATTGTATCATATTTTTCATAACCCTTCCCCCAAAAAGGCCGTCACAAAACAACGTCTACCCCCCTCCCCCAAAAAAATAAAAAAATAGAATTAGTCGGAACCGAGAAATCTAATTTATCTAGGGTTCTAGCAAATTTTAAGAAATTTAAGCACATTTCAGTTTCACATCAACTGAAATTAAAAATGCTTTAAAAAGTCTGTATCAAAATGTGATGTCCCACTGGCTCTAGCTCCCCCCCCCCCCCCCCCCCCCCCCCGTCACACTGTGTCCCATACTGGTGCAATCACCCCCCCTTCCCCCTGTCAACCATTGAAAACGCTTTGAAGAACACTTCTGTTCGCACTTTACAGTCTGAACACTTCGATCTTGTTACTTTCCCCAATCCTCTTACAGCCTCATGCTCAAAAGAATGTCTAGATTTACGGACGCAAGTGCCCAGAGTCTACTGGATTCCACCCATAAGATTATTAGCTCACGGTCTTGTGGTGTTGAGGACTGACAGCGCAAATATCAACTTGCGGATGCAACTTCTACAGAGTATGAGGCTGTTGTCTTATGCACAATGCGGAGTGTATCTATCAATGATAAAGCCTGGTGTTGTGCTGTGAATGTCTCTAGCGACTGACCGTGAACGGAAGAAGCTCCGACCGGATCGTCGATGCCGAACTTGTCGAACACCGGCATGGAGAAGCAGGCGATGCAGCCGCCGATCACACCGATCAGGATGCCCTCTGGTGCTCGATACAGGAAGCAGCCAGCTGGGGAGAAACATTCGTGTTGAGCTGCATGTCCGTCCAGCGTGTATTCCGGAGAATAGCTATGGGTTTATGCTCAGAAAATGACACGCGAAGGAGGGGAAAAAATCATCAAGGTCTTTTATTTAGGTGCATTTTTGTTCGAAATTAAGTCTCGAGTACTCTCCATTTCTTTAGTTTTCCAGAAATTTCTTGTGATTTTTTTGGAAGTTAGTTATTCCATAATTAAAATTTTTAAAATTGAATGTTTCCTTAGCAAATCAATAGAATTTTCAATTTTCTGTATCAAATTATCAGATTTTGACACCATTGCCTGATTTTTTAACAAACAGGAATGATTTTTGTAAGATAAAGGGTCTATACACCCGTATACATCGGACTACACTGCGTTTCACATTTCACATTTCACATTTAGCTGTAATGTTGCAAATAACAGGTTCAATGTCCATCCCTCAGTTGCTGTGTGTGATCGCTTGGTCTTCCGATACCATCCCTCTCTCTCGGACAAGGGGTATTCAAAATACTTACCGGACAGCTAAATGTGAAACGAAGTGTACACCAATAGTCCTTTTAATTATTTTGATCACATCATTGTTTGATAACTTAATCGATCACAAGTTAATTGTAGTAAACCCACAAACCCATTGTAAACCCACATTGTAAACCCAAGCGCCAGGGTTATTAACTAACGAGACCTGTGATTGAGACAAGTGAGCCGAGAACCGCGTTGATCATGTCGATGATGTCCAGACGACCTCGATGTCGCACCATCGAGTACACGAGCCCCGTCATTCCGCCGCCGAATGAGGCGAGCATCGTCAGCACGGCAGCGCGAGCTGAGTACTCCCACTTGGTGCCGCTCACTCCGTACGTGCTGCCAACACGATAGCACTCATTAGTAGGAACATTATAATTTTTAAAATACGTAATTATGTACACTCGGCCAAACAAAACTTGAACGTTGACCAAATTTGAATGACTGCTGGTCATGTCCCAAAACCAATCAAAGCTTGTTATTATCATTGAAATGTGAGGTCACCTACTAGAGTGAGACAATGAGATTGCTTAGACTGACTTCTGATGGTGCGATCTTACATTTATCAGCCTATCAGATTTATTGAACGTTCAAGTTTTGTTTGGCCAAGTGTACTTATAATCCCCATAAAAAAACACTCCGTGTAAAAAAACAGCCAAGTCTCTTCAACTAAAAAAAAATTATGAAATCTAAAAATTCTGCACTGAAACGTAGTGATATCAAAAAATGAGCCAAGTCAAAACTTTATTTGAAAATTAAAAAATACTTGGCGCATCGTGTATATAAATAGCTTAGAAGTATAGGCTAGATATAAATACATATACTTATAGTACCTATACCTACAATGCCCTAAAAAAACGATGCGCCAAGTATTTTTTAATTTTCAAATAAAGTTTTGACTTGGCTCATTTTTTGATATCACTACGTTTCAGTGCAGAATTTTTAGATTTCATAATTTTTTTTTTAGTTGAAGAGACTTGGCTGTTTTTTTACACGGAGTGTTTTTTTATGGGGATATCACTTATTTTTTTAGTTTATTTACACAATTTGTTAAACTTATTAGGGCAACAATGGCTAATTCCTTTAAAAAAATACGCCATTTCCGAATTAGTTACTAAAAAAATATTGTTTGGAGCTAAATTTAAACTTAAAGTGATATGCCATGAAGAATTGCGAAAGCATCGTTCCAATAGGTCCAGTCGTTTTCGAGATATGGCATCACTTCCGGTTTTCAAAATGGCGGCTGAAAGCTCTTACACATTGTAGGTATTAATATGTATATAAATACTAATATTTCATTATAAGCCTTCTGAATATATAGTTGGTTTTTATATAAAGGGAAGTGAATTTAAGCAGATTTCGCTAAACTATGACGTCATTTCCGGTTTCAGTAATTAGAAAACTTTAATTTAACTATTGTTATTTCATAAAGAGGACCGTCTGAATCGATTGGCGCAAATTTCGTTCCGATCGGTTAAGCCGTTTTTGAGATATGACGTCACTTCCGGTTTCAAAATGGCGACTACCGGTTTGATTTATAAAAAGGCACCTCAGACGCCAAAAGTGCACATGTGGTAAAAATTTCAGATCGATCGGCTAAGCCGTTTAGGCTGTGGCGGTGATAGCGGTGTTTCCTGATATCATCAGATAGGTTTTAAAAGGGGTGTATTTTCACTGTTTTCACGGCCCTCTAGCACGCAAATGGCATAACCTATTGTTCCCAAATTTAGTATATGGGTAAATCCATTTCAAAGCACCCAAATAGTCAAGATTTTTTGCGTCACCCCTTTTGATTTCGACCAAACTTGGTAGGATTGTTCCATATACAAAATAAGCGGACACGTATTTTTTATTTAGGGCTTAACTGCCACGGGGTCGGCCCTACAGCCCCTTAAATAAATTCGATTTTAACTAAGGGTGGTTTATATAAACTCTCATAACTTTGTAACCATATGACATAGGTTGATGATCTTTTTTAATAAATGTGTATAATAAGACGCGCTTTCATAAAATTATTATTTTGTTTTGTTTTATAATACATTAAGGGGTGACCAAATCACTTTTTGATTTTAAAGGGGTGGTTTCCCCGAAAAGGCCACTTTTAAAATTTTGAAAAAAATATATATTATTTGTGGTTATAATGTTCAAATTCCCTGAAAGTTTGGAAGTGGGCAGATTTTTCGTTAAGGCGCTAGAGACAAAAGCGTATATTAACGTCACTATAGCATACAACCCTATACTGCAAAAAGTTTGTCAAAGAGACCATGGTCCAAGGTCCCAACCAATGTATGAGGTCTTTTTTTTCAAGTGGAAAGGTTTAAAACCACTGTTCTGAATCTATGTGCAAGTTTTGAATTCTATGGATCATTACTTCGTGAATACAGTTTCTTCTTTTGAATGAAGTGCGGAGGAAAATATTTTCGTTAAAACTTTTGAATTTGAAATCGGAATGAAAGAATGAAGTTTTTGCGTACCAGAAATGGTTCGTGATCGCAAAAACCGATCTCTGAGGACATTTGCTTCTGTCTCGTGGTCCGCTTCAGTGCAGAAAGCAAAGTTGATGGCTTGAATGTTCGTGTTCGCCCAGTTATACAGCTGCATCGGGGTCATTATCTGGTCATCGTAGGGGCGCTGTAAGCTGGCACGAGCGGCCAATCTCTTGACGGTCCCTCCAACCCCGTCACATGCTGCTTTCCCATGCGACGTCGCAAAGAAATGCCACTCTGCCTTGATGTTAAAGTCTTCTTCATGACAGCACAGATTTGCAAAATTCTTCCAATTTTTGTATTGCGACGCAGCGCCGTCAGAAAAATAGAAGATTTTTGTTGGTCTGGTGTTACACACACTGGTAAGAAGCTCAATTAATTTTCTTTGGAACAAATGTACGGCCACCGTATTGTGTGTCAGACAATCGGACACTACAACAAGGCTGACATGATGCAGTTCGCCATCCTCATTGTAGTATGCTACAAATGGGTGGATCGTGGCCGACGAATTGTTCCAATGAAACCCTTGGGCTTCGTCCTGCAACACAAACGAATAGTTCTCCGCGAAATCGCAAATCACAAGGAACTCTCCTGGCTGAAGCTTGGTCTTCAGTTCCTTGTGATATTCCGACTGTTTTGTGGCGGTGAACGAGTGACGAACTAAGATGGCTAATGCGTCGCAAAAGCTGTCCAGAAAATCATCCACTTTCATTGTCACTATTTCCAGAGAACACCTGTCAACTGCCACCCACCTTTTAAACGTAATGTCTTCATATGCATGTTCATCCATGCGTTCTCGTAGGTGCTCTTTGAGGTGCGTTACTCCAGGACACGCTGGGCACTCGCCGAAGTAACAGGACACTTGCGGGTTGTTGCATATGACAGCCGATATGCATTCTTTAAATGTTTTTAAAGGCATCTCATCTTGGGCCGAAATGTCTGCAATTTTCGCACCAATCATCATCAATATCATATTTTGATGTATTGTGCAGACACATACGCTGTGAGTTCCGCTTGCTCCTGGCAACACACATTCCTTGGGACGAAGGTCCGCGAACTTGGAAAATCCTATTTTATGGTCTGGAAATTGATCTTTAAACACTCGATAAAGCTCGCGAAGGTTGCTTAGAAAAAGTCTTTTCTGCACCACAACTCGCTTGCCCTCGCGCTGCACTGACTTGCAGTCTTTTTTACCAGGCATTAATCGGCTGACGTCATCGGAATTATAAAATGATATGACGTCATCAACGATCTTCTGAGAGAGAGTTTTCCCTGGTTTGGGATTAGGAGACGAGAGGATTCCCTTTTCTAAAACAAGATCGTGGGCTAAGCGTGCCATATACTCGGTTGTTCCAAACACAGTTTGAACTTTCGCACGTGACCAACTTTGTGGAAGTACTGTCAGTATTTGCACTTGCACGCTCCTGTCTTTTGTAGACTTGAACTTTTCTTTTAACTGTCGAATGATTTCACTCTCCTCGCTTTCTTCTTCAGGCTCAGCTGTTGACGTCGATGCCGTTGGTACAAGTACTGCTTCTATCGCCTTGGCAATCTCCTTCTGCTTCGCTAGCGGGTACTTCCCTTGCGTTAGTTTTTTAAGCACGACAGGAGATATTGGAAGCAGCGCCAAACCTTCGTTCAAAGCCGAAACAACAACTTCTTGCTCATAAGTGCGGCCCGCGACTGCCGGGAGAACTGAGGGTCTGAGGACCTGTGCAGGATCAGCGCCGTCTGAACTCGAAGACAAGCTGGGAACTGACGCAGGGGTGGCTGGAGACGGTTCATCTGGCCCTAGATCTGGCAGAGTCATGTCACTTGCAATCTTACTTCGACACGGACGACAAACCATACTTCCTTCAGGAAGCTGAGGTGTTTTCAACCTCAACAAAGTTGAAATTAGACGCAGTCCTCTCGTGACTCTGTGATGCTGAATGTTGAAGGGGTTGCAACATCTTGACCTGAAGAGCACCTTAGACGTTTTCTCTTGTTTTGGCATATTAACAAGTATGCCAAAACAAACAAAAATAAACACAAACACGTATGAACTCAAAAAATTACAAAATACGCTGGTAAGAGTTTACAGAGTTTACAAAGTTAACACATTTTCTTAAAATCGGATGAAAATCAACTGTCAAGTTAATCAATTCACTAAATCACTTTCAAATGCCAATAGAAGTAGGTACAGTAGATAATACACAACCTCACGAGTCGAGCTTCAAAATCGCACTAAAATGCTGTCTGTTCATTTGGCATCCCTTCGGAGAGCGAAACCGCGCCTTGAGAGCCACCCTTTGTCTTCAAGGGGGGAGAGCAATAAAGCAATAAAGCTTGGAATCCACCCTTCTGCATGGTGAGAAGAAAGGTAGGTCCGAAAGATTTTTGGAAGGCCATTGGGATCTATCATTTGCCAACCTATTCGAGGAGTGTATAAACTATTCTAAATATATATGGTCTATTTCATGGATATATTTTTCTTGATTTTTAAATATATTTTTATTACATAGAAGTGTAGAGAATTACCTCCCTGTTTCTTGATTTGGTAAGCCGAGAGGCAAATGCTGGGAAGGTTCCTAACTAATAGACAGCGACCATCTCCTTCCCACCATCAATTCTTTCCGTTTTTCTCATAGGTAATGTCGTAAATATCCTCACAACCCTTCCTTTGTCACCATTAGCCTAATTGGAGAAGAGTGCAACGTAAATAGCGCGATTCCAGCAAGTTTCACACAAACATGACTACATATAATGTTTAGCTCTTAATCAAGCAACGGCCCAATTCAAACGTGCTGAGAATGTGTACATAACAATGGCATTAATAGCATTTATTTTTCTGATCATTTAGAATTGTGCCCTCATTGGAGAATTATCCCTCTAAAGATACTAGAATATATATTTTAAAAAATGGTCACCCCTGCCACATTTTTTCTTTAAATATCAGTTTACTTTATGTCCCCAATTTTGAAAGAAAAATTTCGTACGATACGAAGTCAATTTGCTTTCAAATAAATGACTAATTAGTTGCCGTCAACATCCTCTCTCCATATGAAAGTCCAATCTCACGTTAGACGCTATTTGAATAAATATTGGTAGAAGGGGTGGGCGGGAGTGGGGTGGGGAGGGGATTTGTAGTTCTTAAATGTTTTTTAACTCTTTATTGTTGCTTACAATTACACAAAAGGATTAAGTGCTCGTACTACTTTAAATGTTTTACCATGGTGTCTTTGACAAACTTTTTGCAGTATAGGGTTGTATGCTAGAGTGACGTTACTATACACTTTTGTCTCTAGCGCCTTAACGAAAAGTCTGCCCACTTCCAAACTTTCAGAGAATTTAAACATTATAACCACAAATAATATATTTTTTTTTCAAAATTTTAAAAGTGGCCTTTTTGGGAAAACCACCCCTTTAAAATCGAAAAGTGATTTGGTCACCCCTTAATGTATTATAAAACAAAACAAAATAATAATATTATGAAAGCGCGTCTTATTATACACATTTATTAAAAAAGATCATCAACCTATGTCATATGGTTACAAAGTTATGAGAGTTTATATAAACCACCCTTAGTTAAAATTGAATTTATTTAAGGGGCTGTAGGGCCGACCCCGTGGCAGTTAAGCCCTAAATAAAAAATACGTGTCCGCTTATTTTGTATATGGAACAATCCTACCAAGTTTGGTCGAAATCAAAAGGGGTGACGCAAATCCTTCCGTGTTTTGACCCGGAACGACCCATATGGAGTGGGGTGGGCCATAGCTCGAAATTAAGATATTTCACAACAATGTGAGATTTTCCAATTTTATGATCCAGTAGGCCGAAAATGCCATGTTGTTGCTTACAGTAAAAGTGTTTGGTCTGCTCCTCGGTTTATTAGGCATTTACGGTATGTTGAGTGACTGTGAGTGTACGGTACGACTTGGCTGGGTGGAGCGACCGCTCCACTAGATATTTCATTAAATTAAAAATGAAATAATATCACATTGTAATTGATACTCTATGTACACCCAACAAATCATAAAACGGTATTTGAACGTAATGGATTGGCTGCTGGTCAGGTTCCTTGACATTCAATCCTTGTTATTATCAATGAAATCAGAGCTCACCTACTAGAGGTAGATGACGAGTTAGCATAGACTTCATCGGATGATGCCATCACATTTTTTTAAGCCAATCCATTTCTTTCAAATACCGTTTTATCATTTGTTGAGTGTACATTTGAAGGCAAGAGGAGTGGACATCTATATAAAGCAGGAGTGATGGAAGGTGGAAAGATGATGAAAAATTAAGGCATTGCTGGAAAAAGGAAAGAGGAAGAAGATGATTATGTTAAAAATTACTGTAAAATGTTTTGTTTAAGTTTAGATTTAAGAAATGCATTGAGTGTGGCGGCCAACATAAAATTGTTTTTGCATAGAAATTATTTGCACATTTTTACCTACTTTTATAGTGGAAAGAAAGGCAAATACATAATAATAATTCCTGTATCCCTATTTTGTAAGCCATTTCGGATGGAAACGAATTAGATTCTGAATTTCTTCATTTGTTTTTAGTAATAATAATAATCCATCCCTGGTTCCAATTTAATGGGTCAGGGGGTGGGTATTCCCACCAACACTAGGGCCGCAGGACTCCTGGAAACCGGCTGGCCACGCCTGGCGTTTCCTCCTCTTCTTCCTCCTCTTCTTCTTCTTCCACTTCTAATTGTTCCACAAATTCCTTCCACCATGTTCTGTCCTCCCACTGTCTCTCAGCCTCCAACTCACTCCACCTTCCTCCTCTCTCCAACACATCCTCCTTGATCAGTCCAATCCACCTGTCTCTTGGTCGCCCCACTCTCCGAGTTCCCCCTGTAGCCGCTTCAAACACCCGCCTTGGCACTCTATCGGTTCCCATCCTCTTCATGTGGCCGAACCACCTAAGCCTCTCTCTTCCCAGCTTGAACACCAATCTTTCAACCCCAAGCTCTTTTCTTATCTTCCTACTTTGGATCCTATCCATTCTTGTCACCCCCTTCACACTCCTCAAAAACTTCATCTCAGCTGCCTGTAGCTGATTCATTTCCTTTCCACCTGCTGACCACGTCACTGCCCCATATGTTAGAATTGGCAGGAAATACATCTTGTACATAATGATCTTGCAGACTTGTGGAAACTTCTCATTCCACAGCAACTTCCTCACTGCTTGATAAAATGCCTCTGCTTTCTTTCTTCTTTCTTGTATTTCTCTGTCTACTTTAGCCTTGTTGGTGAGCAGGCTACCCAGATACTTAAAACTCTTCCACCTCCTTCAACCATCCCTCTCCAAGCTTGATCCTAGCATGACCGTGTTTAAGCTTCTTTCTTTCCATTGTCATTACTTCACTCTTCTCTTCGCTTATTCTCAAACCCATCTTCTCTGTCTCTTCACTCCACTTATCAATCTTTAACTGCACTTCCTCCCTAGTTTCTCCCCACACCACCACATCATCCGCATAAATCAACGTTTGAGTATCGATCCCCTCATTCGGCTCTGCTTTCTTCAACAACTCGTCCATTACTATGATGAACAGTGTTGGTGACAACACACTCCCTTGCCGAAGCCCTTCACTAATACTAAACCATTCCGATCTACCCAATCCCGACTAAACAGAACTCACACTATTCTGATACATAAATTTGATCCGCTCAACCAAGTCCTTGCCTATTCCTCTCTTCACCAAACACTCCCAAACTATTTCCCTTGGCAACCTGTCATACGCCTTCTCCAAGTCCAAGAAAGCCATATGCATTTCCTGCCCCCTCTCCCACTGCTGCTCCATCATCTGTCGCACTGTGAAAATTGCGTCTATTGTCGATCGCCCTCTCCGAAATCCATACTGTTCTTCTCGCAACCCCTCTTCAACATAATTCTTCAATCTCCGTTCCACTATCTTCTCAAACAACTTCGCACACTGACAGAGTAAGGTCACACTCCGGTAATTATTACATTTCCTTCGATCTCCTTTCTTAAAAAGGGGAACAATAATCCCCTTTTCCCAATCAACTGGAATTCTCTTCTGTTCCCATGCTGCTCGGATCACTCTACAAAGCCATCTTCTACCATCCTCCCCTGCAGCTTTTACCATTTCTATGGTAACCTCATCAATACCAGGCGCACGACCATTCTTCATTTCCCGCAATGCTCTTGCTACTTCTGCATCACAAAGATCTTCCTCCATCTCACTGTCTTCCATTTCACTTCCAATCTGCAGCTCTTCTTCACCCATTGATACATTAAGATCCTTTTTTACATTTAAAAGATTCTCAAAATACTTCCCCCACATCTGGTTTATCTTCATTACATCACTTATCAGATCACCCTTGTCATTCTTCATACTCTTTAGATCGTCTCGAGTTCCCCTTTTTTCCTTGACTAGTCCATAGATCATCTTTTTGTTGCCATTAAAATCTTCCACCAACTTGTCTGCTAACTCCTCCATTGATTTGTCCTTCTCTTCTTCTACAATGCATGCCACATTTCTTCTGCATATTCTGTACTGATGTTTACTTTCTAACGATCTGTCTAATTCGTACTTCTGCCATGCTAGTCTTTTCTCCTTCACAGCAACTTTTACTCTGTTGTTCCACCATCTTGTCTCCTTCTCCTTCCTTCTTCCACCTGCTCTTCCACACAATTGTTCAGCCCCAGCTACTATAGCATTCTTGAACTCCTGCCATTCTTCTTCCACATCCCTCAACTCTCCAACAGGCACTCTGTTCTTGATCTTATTTCTGAATTCGTTCTTCACCGCGGGGTCCTGTAGTTTCCATCCTTTGATTCTCTTATGTGAGACAGTCACTACTGGTTTCTGCACATCGATCCTGAGCGTGCACTCGAGCAGTCGATGGTCACTGTCGAGTGAAACGGCTGGGCATACCTTGATGTCTATGATGCTCTGCCTCAAGCTGTCCCCCACACAGATGTAATCTATCACGGACTCCGATCTGTCCTCACCGTAGCCTTATCTTGTTATACAATGGCTTCTTCTCTTCTGAAACCAGCTGTTGCCTATTTTCAGTTGATTTCTTCTACACATATCCAGCAGCCTCTCCCCATCTCTGTTTCTCTCGTCTACCCCATACTTCCCCAGCACCTCCTCATAGCCCTTTCTGTCACTCCCTACCTTCGCATTAAAGTCTCCCATCACAATTAATTCATACTTTGATCTCTCCAATACCTTTTCTATTTCCTCACTAAAACTCTCTTTCTCTTCCACTGCTCGACCTGCCTGTGGTGCGTACACCTGCACAACCTCCACTGTCATCTTGTCACTTGCCTTCAATATCAGTGACATCAACCTGTCGCTGTGACACTTCACATCCACCACAAAGTCACTAACCTTCGGACTCACTACTACCGCCACTCCATTCCTTCCCTCCAAGCCACCAGACCACCACAGCTTAAAGCCATTTCTCAAGTCCTTCGAACCACTTCCTTTCCACTTTGCTTCACTTAGCCCTAGAAACAATAACTTCCTTTCAACCATCACATCTATCATTTCTTCTACCTTTCCATTCAATGAAACAATGTTCAGCGTACCAAATGTAAATTCAATTCTACTTCCTATTTGTCTTTCTTTCCTGGTTCTTCTCTTTGCTCTGTTAGATCCTGCTTCCGGGGCTGTTTCCTGAACTACGTTACTCGTCTCCACACTGTGCGGCTCCAAAAACCCTGATGACTCCTCTCACTTGTTCTCTCTTCTATTACATTTCGTAATCGTAATACATTTCGTAATTTAGTAAGATAAAAAATTGATACTAAAGAGATATGTCCTGATTCCTTTCCTTTGCATCAGAAATCAAGTTACAGAATAGGGGCCCGTCCAGTTTTTCTTTGTATTTGCAAGAGTGGAATAGCTCTTCAAACTGAAGAGCTATTCAAGTTGTTAACTAAAATTGCCTCCAAAATTTACATTTATAAATTGTGAAATTTTACAAACAGTATTAAAGAACAGTCCTCAAAGTCAAAGTACAACATTCCACTGACCGCCACTGCTGAAAGTTAATTGAATTCAATCGACGGTCTCACATTTGAAGTTCGTTTGGTTGCACTCATAGTCTTAAATATTCCATCACGACAGAACTAAAGTGACGTAAGGCTGGGGACTCATTCATGTTGTGAATGACCTAGACATGGAACTCCAAGGACAGAGTTCAAGTTAACTCATAAATAACTCAGGACAACGTGGGCCGCCACTCTCACTGCACCGACCAATCAATAGTCAGGAATAGAACCGAGGGCAAAGTCAAAACTATTTTCAACATCCTTTCATTTTCCAGTGTTGCTTCTCCTCTTTACCAACATCGCAAAACAAGAGCAAATAGAATATAGTTCGTACAACGAGCATTTACTGAGCTAAGATGGAACCTTATATAAAGTTCGTTCACGATTAGAATAGCAAGCCCGTGTACTGCTGTAGTCAAGCGAGCATTTGTAAACCTACACATGAAAATATCAATTATCAAAGAATATGTATAAGACGACTGCAGATAAAGATAAATCAATTTTATTGAAGTTTTCTAATATTTCATACTATTAAAATGTGTGTATTTCACATACTTTATACAATTTCAATAATACAAAGAAGATAGTCTTGCCATTGACAGGGCAGTGTTCATGTGACCGACCAATGAACGACGTGATCGACTTGCTATTCTAATCCTGAATGAACTCTAGGAAAATTGACAGCATAACGAATGTAATAAAATATATAATTATTTTCTGCCAAGCAATGGAAAACTGAAAGTGAATGACATTTTATCTACTGGGTTAGATTGGATGAACTATAGATTGATAGAAACCTACCTACATATTTTTGTGAAATTTTTCACACTAAAAAACAAATGCAAATATAAAATAAAAATAAAGTTACACATCTGAAACCAAAAACACAATTAAAGAATAAAAAAATCTCTGAATTGTTTGCTGCCTAATTAATATTAGTAGATAATTTTTAAAATATAAATAGGTACTAAACTAATAGCGCTAGATCATGCGTTACCTGCCGGAGTTGAAGGCCATCCACCCCCACCACAACACAAACAGTCCGAGCACCGCATTGACTGGACATCCTAGAGGCAGTGGGCCGGTGCCGTTGTCATAGCGACCCAGCCTCGGTCCCAGCATGATGGCCGACGCCAGCGCTGCGACAAGATCACAAGCAAGTGTTTATATACAGCAGGGACCCTATTCTAGAACTTTTAAATTCCCAATTCCACTAGAATTCAATTCCATACAATGTTAATCCTTATGGCCGTGTCTGAATTAAACTTCCTGACATTAAAAGTTCTCAGAAAACTATTAAAATACACTTAAGTGTGTTCCGCATCGTCGAAGCATGAAAAAGCGATGAAAAAGCGATGAAAAATAGCTTCCAGCTAAATAAAGAAATAAAGAAAATAAAGAAGGTCGGAAGTATACCTGGATTTTGCGTTGCTCACTTTTAGAATGATGTTACTCTATCAATGCCATTTGACTGATGTCAACAAATACAGTTATATTGAAGTATTCTCTTACACAATGACTCATGTCACCATTACAAATATGATTGAATGAAGACAGAATTACTGGTCAAAACAGGATTACTTGAGCTCACATCAAGAATCATTGAAATGGACATTGGGCTCCCTTCTTCCACATTGCAGATTTTATTTCCGTATTATTAATATTAGTAGTAGGATTTCCTTACCACCGTGTAATAACAATTGTAATCTGCCTAAATGTAATGTAATATAATATCAATTTTATTTTAATCCTTCTTTTATAAATTAATAAAATGTGCAACAAAAATAAAAATTAAGATTTGAAAATGAAAGATTGAGGGAAAATTCAATTTTGAACAACTTACTATTGTAAGTAATATTTCACACATTGTTTTTATGTGTTAGTTATCATATCATCTTGTGGCCAAGAGCCTTGCTCTCACCCGAGCTGCCCCCGATGAGATGAACGGGCCCCGAGCCCGCGATGTCCACCACCCCCAGTTTGTTGAGGAAGCCGTGTTCGCCCCAGACCCAGCCGGCCGGCACGCAATACACCACGGTGTTGAGCAGCGAGAACAGACAGTACGCTCGGAAGTTGCATCTGGAAGTCACGCAGAGTCGCTAGCATTAGCCCTTGCGGTAGGTCGAGAGAGATTGAAGTAGTGCTGCCGTTTCAATACAGATTCTACTATTAGGTACTCATTATTTTTAAAAAATTGACCATTCTGAAAAATAAATAGTATGCGATTTATTTTAGATTTAAATTTTAATTATCAAATTATTTAAATATGAACTAAAAAAACTTTTTCGCATTGTCATACTATTTTCTTATTTCTTTGAATATGTTTTGGTACAATATGAAAGTATTTGTTTCATTCTTTATTTATTATTATTATTGAATACCTACCTAGGTAGAGGTACAGGTATAATACAAAAGAAAGAGAAACATAATCAAAAGGATCAAAAACATAAATCAATAACATTTGGATATGAATAAAACATACAACAAATAATATAAAATGTTCGGAACGTCAACGTAGTAAAAGAGAGCTGGAAGAGGAAGGCTCCGAAATCCAGAATAAAGGTGCGGTTGCAAAATTCAATGAAGCACTACTGGGATGTAACAAAGGTCTGAGACGCCTTTGACACAGTGGATGTAGATTAAAATTTCAGATTTTACATTTTCACCACCCCCTTGAAAAAGACTTGAATTGGGACATTGCTCAAAACAAAATGAATGAAGAAGCTGGGGTTTGCACTCACCTCTCTGCCATGGCCCCCGACACGATGGTCGTTGCCGTCGTCGCGAAGGACAGCTGGAAGAGGAATGCCCCGAACACGGGCCCCATGACCGGGTCCTCGAACGCCGTGTCCACCATGAAGTTCCCGAACGCGATGAACGGCGTCGTGCCGTCTCCGTCGCCGAAGCTCAGCGCGAATCCGAACACCCAGTAGGTGAATCCGCCCAGCGCGACGTCAACCACGTTCTTCATCATGATGTTCACCTCGTTCTTCACCGACACGCAGCCCGACTCGAGCATTCCGAAACCTGGCGCAGACGCTTGTTAGTCGGAATCATGAACTTTATGACAGTCTCAGATGGGATGAACTGCAAGTTTGAAAGATTTTACCACCGGTGGGATTCGAACCCACGACATAAAGATTGCCGATCTGATGCTCTACCAACTCACTTTACAAACTGAAGCGAATCATTTAAAATTTTGATGATGATGTAGAATAGGTGAGGATGGACGGTGGGAAGGAAGCATCGTGGCCTATTAGTAGGGAACCATCGCATCATTTGCCTCTTGACTGAGGGTAATCACAAAGAAACCCTGAGGTTTCTTTGACTTATGGATCACGAGCTCTTGAATTAGTGTAATGGGATTTTTCTGCATTCATGCATTTTTAAGTAGGTACACTCGACAATTCATAAAACGGTATTTGAAAGAAATGGATTGTCTGAAAAAAATGTGATGGCATCATCTGATCATAGAGATGATCATCTGATCTCTATGATCTGATGAAGTCTATACTTACTCGGCATCTACCTCTAGTAGGTAAGCTCTGATTTAATTGATAATAACAAGGATTGATTGTCAAGGAACCTGACCAGCAGCCAATCTGTTTCTTTGAAATACCGTTTTATGAATTTTCGAGTGTACCTACTACTTTGAACTCTTCTGTGATTTTAATAATTAAAATTGCAGTTTAGATTATTAAGTGTCAGGTTGCTCAATGAAATCATGACACAAGCTCGACATTCTCACTCGAGATAAAGTTTGGCGGCGACAAAGTTGTGACTTCATGCACCATCATGGACTCTCACATCATGTCATGTCCAAGTTAGTTTAGCTCAAACTCAAAAAGTGCATTCCAAACCACAACGAGGAATTCAGGCAATACAGGGCTGTGAAAATGTTCATATTTAGTTGTAGGTACTGAAAAGTTAATTCTGACCATCCTAAGCATTTTCATGGCAGCACTTCCTCCTCTGAACCTTAGCCTACCCCCGAGGAATTCCTCCCTGGTTGAGGACCACTAGTCTAGACAATATGCTCATTAGTTAGAAATAAATGTTGACTCACCCGTCTGCATTGTAAAGATGATGAAAGACGAAGTCATCAGCCAGTTCGTGTCCTCCATATTGATGTCGTATATCCCGAGGATATGCCTCCGAGGACCGGTGGAATTCGTTGCGTTCGTCATCGCAACAATCAAGACAAACCACTACCTAAACAGACACTTCGTATCCTACTGCGATGTTCAACAGCTAACCATGTCCAGCGGTACTGAAATAATCCTCGAGGTAGAAAACACATTTATTATGCTAATCAGTGCTGAAGGTTTGAAAACAAGATCTATTATTGAAGTGATTCTGTATTCGACGTCAACGAGTATTGATTTGATTTTCCTCTTGGGGGGATAATCAATTGATCCTTGGTTTCAAGGACAAACAGGACCTTGGACGAGGGAAATGCTCTAAGTTATGCATTGATAAGCGGGCCGCTGTAAAGTAGGCAATTAATAAACTATGTGAATGTTTTACATACCTTGGACTGCTGTCAAGATGAACCTAATCATTTGCAGGTGATCAGGTGGGGTGAATATGTCTTTCTCGGTAAAAGAAAATGTTACAAATATTTCTCGCTAAGCTCACTTAATTATATGCAATCACTTTCCACACTACCTACAATAACAGCGTTTTTTTAGTCCCCACACAAAATTTTTCAATGGAAATAAATATAATCTGGGCTGAACTTGTGTTAATTTAAAGGTACCTATGCTATTTTAAAATTAAATGTTACATACCTAATTTAAGATATTTTAGTTTTCTCTCCTAAATAGGTATCTTTATCATTAAAAAAATTTAGAACAGACTCCTACTATTTTATCATTTATTCCAGTCTTGTAAAGCAGGATAAAGAACTGACTGTGATATTATCAAAATTAAAAGAAAGTGCATTGGAACATTTTAAGACCCATTTCAGACCCAAATTAATATGATGAAATAAATTTGAATGCATTTTAAATGAAACTGATTTAAATTTATTGAAAAGTAATCAAAACATTTGACCTAGGTGAAAGCTGATGTAAAGTTCATTGCTTTGCTGTCATATACTTCCAATACTCATTGAAATACACGTATTGTCCGATCTGCCTCAGTTGCATCATAAACATCCGATATTCTTGAGAGTTTGTTGCGTAATATGCCGGCGTGTTTGTGGCGTAACATTCTTGCGAGTTTGTGATGTGATAATCTTGCCAGTTTGTGGCGTGATATGGCGGCGTGTTTGTGGCGTGATATGCCGGTGTGTTTGTGGCGTAATAATCTTGCGCGTTTGTGGAATAATATTCCTGTGAATTGCCATAATATTCCGAAGCGTCGTTGTATTCCGCCTGACGTTCCTTACGCATCGCTCCATTATGTCGAGAAGAACCTTCTTGCGCTTCGTTGTTCCCTGCTCGGTATTCGTTGCCATGACGATCCCCATGCCCTGCTACGTTGTTTCGACTAGAGGCTTCTTGCGCCTCGGTAACGTCTGTCTCATAATCAACCAGCTCTACACCAGCTAATTTGGCTTTCAATTTACGACTTCTATGACGTTTTCTATTTTTGAGGCAGCTCCGACTAACATAGGCGGTAGTATTAGGATCAATTTCTTCCTCCGTTTGCTTTCTACGTTGAGTGTTAGTTTGTCCTTCAATTGGGTTTCTAGTTGGATTCGAAAGACACTTTGTATCGACATTTGTCCGAGACGTCGAAGGTCGATCACAGAATTCCTCTAGCTCCTGATTATTATTACTAAGTTGTTTTCTGTATCTTCTCTTGCTGACCTCAACCCCGTCATCTGCACGATTATCTTCCCCTTTCGCTCGAGCCTCGACTCTAAGACCCCTCGTCAGCAGATCGAGCCACACTCGAGCAGCTCGACCTTGGCAGTCTATCTCCAGTGAATCTGTCGCTCGTTTCACGTCGGCTTCGATGAACTTCGACAACTTCGCGATGCAATCCAAGTCCAGCTCGGTCTTACTTCCAGCCTCGTTGAAATCCTTGCGAACCGAAGCATCGAAATCACGTTGCGAATCACAGATCTCTCGATAACTTTCAAGCCTGTTGCGTATTTTACAAGGCGTCAACTGTTTAGAGAGCTTTAATATGATATCTGTGTGTTTTGATGTCTCTACGAAGATATCTTTGACATCAGGAGATACTGGAATTGTGTTGACATCTTCGTTGGGGTCAATTACAGTTGGTTCCTGAATAGTCGCGTCTTCTAAAACCGCCGACAACTTCTCTACGGCTTCCTCGACAGTTGCTTCGTCTTCCCGACTCTTCTCCGGGCCTGCGTTGTATATCGCGGCCTCGTCATACAGCGCCTGCACCTCGGCTGTGAACGGCCCGCGCTTGGGCTCGAGAGCTTCCTCCTCGGGCGTGAGAACGAGGCCGGAGATCTTCTCGAGGCCGGCGTCGTCGGTCGTCCAGATGTCCTGCATCGCCTGGCAAGAGGGGGAAAGTGATCAGGATAACTGTTACAACATCGTCGGTCGTCCAGATGTCCTGCATCGCCTGGCAAGAGGGGGAAAGTGATCAGGATAACTGTTGCAACATCCAACAGATACTGAAAGGACAAGAATGTTATGGGGAGACTTGAATTTGAAATGTACTAAATTGATAGCGTAGGATAAGTACAAACGTCTTGGAGAACTAAGGCGGTCCGGAAATATTCATAATGTAGGTAAGTATGTATTGGTGAAATCATTTTCAGTAAGATTATGTGCATAAAACACTCAAATAAGTGTTGATTTTGAGTTTCTGTAAGTTGGACCATTCTCCCAAAATGACAAAAAGGAATTTTCTGAAACAATGCTAAAACAAATTTAACCATTTCGATTTGACCATATGCAGAAGTTATATATTCCAGGATTCAGTGGTAATTTTTTAATATTTCACAATTATTTGCCTTTCTTTACACTTTACAGCATGTTACAAAACTTTTCATATTTCCTAATTTTTCAAAAGATTTTGTTTTAAATCGTCTGAATTTCTCAAACAACGGTAAGGAAAGAACTAGAGGAGAGAATGCTCCAGTGCAAGTTAAATCTTTCAAGCTTTTCGACTATTTTCCATCCATCTCTTCCTCTACTCCGGTATGTTTGCAACACAACGCAGACCTACCTGGCAGTCAGGCAGGACGGAGACTCGCATCGCCTCGCCGCCGATCTTGCCAAGTATCTTGCGGTGCTCGCGCAACTCGTCCCCCTCGGCCGCCAGCTGCACGACCAGGCCGTGCGACCCGTAGCGACCGGCGCGACCGATGCGGTGCAAGTAGGTCGCACTGTCGTACGCCACGTCCAGGTTCAGCACCAGGTTCACGTTGGCAGCGTCGATGCCTGCGCAACAGGTGGCTTGTACTCAACGCTGTTTACTAACTGCAGAGGATGTACACTTGGCCAAAATAAAAATGGTATTGGAAAGCAATGGATTGGCTAATAAATATGCAAACTCAATATCTAACTCTAGTAGGTGAGCTCTGATTTCATTGATAATAAAAAGGACTGATTGTCAATGAACCTGACCAGCAGAGCAGCCAATCCATTTCGTTCAAATACCGTATTTAGTAGTGCAAACTGCCAAGTGTACACACAATCAATAGAAACAATAACCCCGTCTTATAACCCCATACATTTTATAATTAGCAGAACGTCGACTCTATAGGCACCGAGTGTTCGCCTCGAGTGAGAGAAATAAGCAACATTTGTGGGAATGATCTTCAACTGTTTCATTTCTCATTGGCCGTGACCTAGCAACCGATCAGATGTCAACAAATGTAGGTGCTCAAAATATTTCGGAATCAGAACTAAGTCGCGCAAATTAATAAAGTGATCAGATTCAGTGAAATTGTGAACACTTTCTTATCAATATTTTGTAGGCGAATAAACATTAGATAAACTTGTTTAAATTTTAAGGAGTGATGATGCGTAATATGTGCACGTATACCTGCAGCGACTTGGACGCCTTGCCAAATGTAAGCTTCCTTCCCACAGATTAGGTGGCTCTGTCTGTACTTTTTGTAGCGCTATCTGTAGTCTAAACACGCTGCCTATACCTACATAGGTACCTACCTTCCAAAAATGGAAGAAATGGCTCTAGATGGATAAAATAATAGTAAAATAGCAGCAAGAACTATTAAAAGATTTGGATTGCAATATAAACCATGGTTGACTTGACGTATCAATCATTTGATCACTTGATGTGGATTGGTCACATCAAGTTACCAAGATTGCTCTTCTTGAAAAAGTTCAGCAGCGTTTCATAAAATGGATTTGTTATAAAAATAAAATACAATACCACAGGAGAGATTATCATGATTTATGCCGGTCAGCAAAATTGCACACGCTTTCACAACGGAGACAACTAACTGACATTTTATTTCTTCATAAATTAATTAATAACTCAATCGACTGTCCTCAACTTCTGTCTAGAATCAATTTTTCAGTTCCTTCCCGCCTCACTCGCCACAAATCATCATTTAAAACTCATAAAAGTAGGATAAATATTTTGAAACATTCTTGTGTTAATAGAATGATGTATACTTTTGATAATTTAAACTTCCAAATTGATAACACATTAGATATTTTTAACAATTCTATTGAAAGCATTAGGTCCACTTTTAATAAATTTGTATTTGATTTAGCCCCAGTTTAGATAAGGTTCATAGATTAGCATTAGATTAGTATAATTTAGTTTGTGGTGATTATTTAAATTTTTCCTGTTTTAATTTTTAACTTATTGTATCAATTGCTTTTCTCTGTTAGTTTTTCATAATTTGTTGTTATTTTATATGTCATATAAATATGACAATAAATATGACAATATTTTATATGGCTTTCTTGGACTTGGAGAAGGCGTATGACAGGTTGCCAAGGGAAATAGTTTGGGAGTGTTTGGTGAAGAGAGGAATAGGCAAGGACTTGGTTGAGCGGATCAAATGTATGTATCAGAACAGTGTGAGTTGTGTGCAGTCGGGAGTGGGGAGATCGGAATGGTTTAGTATTAGTGAAGGGCTTCGGCAAGGGAGTGTGTTGTCACCAACACTGTTCATCATAGTAATGGACGAGTTGTTGAAGAAAGCAGAGCCGAATGAGGGGATCGATACTCAAACGTTGATATATGCGGATGATGTGGTGGTGTGGGGAGAAACTAGGGAGGAAGTGCAGTTAAAGATTGATAAGTGGAGTGAAGAGACAGAGAAGATGGGTTTGAGAATAAGCGAAGAGAAGAGTGAAGTAATGACAATGGAAAGAAAGAAGCTTAAACACGGTCATGCTAGGATCAAGCTTGGAGAGGGATGGTTGAAGGAGGTGGAAGAGTTTAAGTATCTGGGTAGCCTGCTCACCAACAAGGCTAAAGTAGACAGAGAAATACAAGAAAGAAGAAAGAAAGCAGAGGCATTTTATCAAGCAGTGAGGAAGTTGCTGTGGAATGAGAAGTTTCCACAAGTCTGCAAGATCATTATGTACAAGATGTATTTCCTGCCAATTCTAACATATGGGGCAGTGACGTGGTCAGCAGGTGGAAAGGAAATGAATCAGCTACAGGCAGCTGAGATGAAGTTTTTGAGGAGTGTGAAGGGGGTGACAAGAATGGATAGGATCCAAAGTAGGAAGATAAGAAAAGAGCTTGGGGTTGAAAGATTGGTGTTCAAGCTGGGAAGAGAGAGGCTTAGGTGGTTCGGCCACATGAAGAGGATGGGAACCGATAGAGTGCCAAGGCGGGTGTTTGAAGCGGCTACAGGGGGAACTCGGAGAGTGGGGCGACCAAGAGACAGGTGGATTGGACTGATCAAGGAGGATGTGTTGGAGAGAGGAGGAAGGTGGAGTGAGTTGGAGGCTGAGAGACAGTGGGAGGACAGAACATGGTGGAAGGAATTTGTGGAACAATTAGAAGTGGAAGAAGAAGAAGAGGAGGAAGAAGAGGAGGAAACGCCAGGCGTGGCCAGCCGGTTTCCAGGAGTCCTGCGGCCCTAGTTTTGGTGGGAATACCCACCCCCTGACCCATTAAATTGGAATCAGGGATGGATTATTATTATTATTTATATGTCATGTCCACTTGTGGAGTTTTACTCTGTTGGATATATTGTACAAATAAATAAATAAATAAATTTATCGATATAATGAGTTACAGTGGAACCTTCTTAGTACGTTTCTCCTTATACGTTTTTAACCCTTACGTTTTCTTCAAAGCTCCCCAACCCTTAAGAACACATGTTAAATTGTTTCAATAGTAGGTAAATTTTTCACTTTAGTACGTTTTTTATGCTGGTCCCTTCAAAAACGCACTTTAGTACGGTTTTTTTATCCTGGTCCCTTCAAAAACGTACTAAAGAGCATCTGAACGTACATCTGAATACTACAGTTCAACAGTTTGGTTTCAAGAAGGATTGAAAAGCAGAGATATAATTGTTTTAGAAAAGTGTACAAAATAATGCTGTATGTCTGTAGCAGACAGCAAATTGCTTGAAAAGTGTCTCTTCTGCTCACCTCGTGCCGTGAGATCGGTTGAGAGCAGGATCCTGCACTTGAACTCTCTGAGACTGGCGATGGCCGCGCTCCTCTTGGCCTGCTCCATCCCCCCTGCGATCCACACCGCCGGCCAGCCCTTGTTGTTGAGCCGAGCCGCGATGCTCTCCGCGCGCGTCTGGTAGTTCGAAAACACCAGGCACTGGCTGAACGGCACCGACCTCAGGATGTCGAACAGCCGGTCGATCTTGTTCTGCGGGCAACGCGAGGCACCACATCAGCGAGATTTTAAAATTTGTTTTCTCAGTCTGGATAACGTTTTGCTATGATAAAAATATCATTAAAAGATTGGAATATAAAAAATAAAAAAAATATTGATAAAAAAACACCTTATCCTACTACCTACCCACACCTACCTACCGAGTAATAGGTAGGTACTACTGACCTATTCAAAACAATTAGTAGGTATTAAACAATTATTAAACATTGAACAATTCACCAATAATATAAATAAAATAGCAATAAGTGAACAATAAATTGGCACAAAATCCCGTGAATTTGAAAGGCAATAAAAACTTATAAATTGTAAGAGATACAAAACATAATTTTTTAAGTAATTTTGAAATTGTCTCCAACAAATTTGTCTAAGAAACTGAGAACTGTATTATCTACGATTATATGTACCACGTTCATGAATAGGTACCTACAAAAATTTTAAAATTGTGCTTTTAAATTAGGTACACTTGGCCAAACAAAACTTGAACGTTCAATAAATCTGATAGGCTGATAAATCAGAAGCCATCAGAAGTCAGTCTAAGCGATCTCATTGTCTCACTCTAGTAGGTGACCTCACATTTCAATGATAATAACAAGCTTTGATTGGTTATGATGGGACATGACCAGCAGTCATTCAAATTTGGTCAACGTTCAAGTTTTGTTTGGCCGAGTGTACATCTTAGAAGCTTCAAGATATGCTAAAAAGCACAAAGAACGCTTTTCACAATGAATTACATATTGATCATAGGGATAAAGAAAGCAAAATTCATTTTTTCTGTGCCAATCATCATAAAAACATTAGTAAGTAGGTATGTGTGTATAAACAAATTAAAAGTGATACCTACTAAAACATACACTAGACTTGATGCAACACTGCTAAAGATTACAATCAGCCCCCGCCATCCTGATTCCCATCTCGCACCTGCAGTTGATACGAGAGCACCGTGTGGGCGTCGACCACGGAGACGAACTGCCGCAGCCCGACGAGGACGGAGCTGTTGACGCGGTCGTCGGGGGACACGTGGGTGGGGGAGCGCATGTAGCACGTCAGGAACTCGTCCAGGCGGTGGGGATACGTGGCGCTCGACGCTATCACTTGCTTGCGCGCCGGCAGCCGGTTGAAGATGTAGCTGCGACATACAGACACTTGCTTTACACTCACAGAGTCAAGGTGTTTGTAGTCGGGGCAGCGAGAGTCTGAACTCTCACCAGATGGAGCCACCGTCACTTGCTCTGCTAGGTCGAGAAAGACGTCATTGCAAGGTGAGCGCGCAATGATGTCTTTCTCGGCCTAGCAGAAAAACTGCCTAACAGAGCATTCTGCTGAGAGTTCAAACACTCGTTGCCCTGACTGTAAGAACATGTTATTGGCTATTGCAAATGAAGAGAAATTTCAATTCCACACAAATGGTTAATGAAAATATCAATACCTACCTAGGTACTCGTTTTTCTTTGTCACATGTAGCTCAGTCGTTCTCCTTCATGAGATTCTTCTTTTTATAAAAAGTAAAAAAGCAAGAAAGTGCTTTTAAATTATTCATTGCTCTGAGATTTGTGACCGAATTAGTTTATTAAAAACTGGAGTGCAATTTAAGGTCTGATTTTTTAAAAGAAAAGAATAAGTCGGTGAAAGGAAGGCTCTTGTTTGAGGAGAAAGTGGAGGGACGGCATTGAAGATGTTGCGGAGAAAAGTGAAGAAAGAAATGGTGGGAAGACAGAGAAAGTTGGAAGGAATTGGTGGAGTGGCAGGTGAAGGAAGCAGAGGAGTAAAGAAGAAGAGGAGGAATGGCTGTTGGCTTCAACATTACGCTATTCCAACTGGTACCTATCAGGTTCCTAATATTAACTCACTCGATGGCCTTCTGGAAGCTCGGTTCGACCAGCTTGTCCGCCTCGTCCAGCACAAACAGCTTGACGTGTTCGGTCTTCATGGCTCCGTCCTCGATGAGGTGTTTCACGCGACCAGGGGCGCCAACTGCGATGTGACACTCCGACAGGTGCTTCTTGTCCTCGTCCACAGAAGTGCCTCCGATGAACGAGTGGACTCTCAGCCCTGTGACACACGAGGCAGATTTGTACACAAGATTACATTTCAAAGTTGTAAATTAATAAAATCAATGTTTTGACTCAGAATTTAGATCATAATGACTTATAAAAACCTGATTGTAAAATCAGAGTGAAATCCTGTGAAATCCTTCACAAATCAAAGTTCAAGAAATCATTTTAAAATAAATTCTAATAGAAAATCATAAACCATTCTCCTTTATCCCCTCCACTGTCTACCTTTCATCTCCTGCCCGATCTGTGTTATGACGTCGGTAATCTGCATGGCGATCTCCCGAGTTGGAGCGAGGATGAGGGCTTGAAGACGCCTCTGCTTGACGTTCAACATCTCCAATGCAAGGATCGTAAACACACAAGTCTTGCCCGTGCCGGACTTGGCTTTCATCACCATGTCTATGCATCAAACAATATGTTAAGATTCTCAGACACACTGGAAGAATGCTCAGTTGTCACGACCTAATTTATGCCGAGCAACCAGTGAATGGATGACTAGGTATTACTAATTAATTAGGTACGGTAATTTTACGATAAGCGTCTTCACTCTAGAATTGCTCCTTCATTTAACATGATGAAGGTCAAAGTGAAGACGCTTATCGTAATTTACCCTAATTACCTACCAGCCAATAAATAATTCTGATCTCTTTGAAGTAGGTACAAGGCCACTAATAAATATCGGAATTCATGCTTACCAAATCCAATTCTTCCTAAAGGGATCGCCTTGAGCTGAATGGGTGATGGTTTCTTGAATCCATTGTGGTGCAATCCAAACAATATCTTCTTCGGCAATAACATCCCCGAAAAATCAACATCATCAAAGATATGGATGTCTTCAGTTCTTTGCTTTTCTTCTATGTTGTGGGCTAGTTGGCACTGCATACTTAAAAATATATTTTTACAAACAAATCAAAATATTTATACACATAACCTTTAACACAACGTTTCGTTCGTGAAGATGACAAATGAGGTTAGGTTAGGTTAGGACTATGCGCACCGGCTGTGATGCGCAC
The DNA here is from genome assembly GCA_934045905.1 of Leuctra nigra. Taxonomy (NCBI): domain Eukaryota; kingdom Metazoa; phylum Arthropoda; class Insecta; order Plecoptera; family Leuctridae; genus Leuctra; species Leuctra nigra. The sequence continues at coordinate 1,389,059 of OW203768.1, forward strand.
ACCCTAAAACAGCGTGCACATAGCCTCAAAATAAACATGACGTGTCTATAGCCTTTTAAAAACCATCATGGCAGGTGGCAAAGGCATGGAATTTGCAGCTTCTTTTTTGTCAAAATTCGGATGGAAAGAAGGTAAATATTAGCACGGTACATGTAATTTTACCTCATATTAAGTTGTCGTTGTTCCTGACTTACTAGTACTGTTAATATTGGCTAAGAGTCGAGGATAAATGGGTACTCTAACCTTACAATTTTGACAGGTCAAGGTCTGGGCAAACATGAAACTGGCATTACAGAAGCTCTTAGACCAAAACTAAAGTTTGACTTAGCTGGCGTGGGTCACAAAGTTGGAGATGCCTTTACCAATAACTGGTGGGAGCAAGCATTCAACACAGCAGCTGACAATATCAACATAAACAAAGCGAAGGTACGTTCTGCCCATCTTACTTCTTCCCTATGTCCCCAATCTGGCATTAATTACCTACCTACCTACCTACTGCTGCCATTCCACATAATTACTTCAGATTAAGGTAGAGATATTTCACAAACTATTACTTGTTTAGGATGGGACGGTCTCCATGAATGCTAACAGCGACTTCGAAATCTCCACTCACAAAGTATCGTCAAGAAAACGGAAAGGTATGGTCTTCAACAACTTCATGAAGGCAGCAACCTTAACCAATGAAGGCACAATAGTTGAAGAGCCGGCCGAAGATCTTCTGGATAGCATCACGGCTCCGGTGATTCCAACGCTCACCGATGACGAGTTATTCAAGGCTTGCGGAAGCCGCACTGCTCACAAGTAAGAACATTGCCAGATCAACTGAACAGACTGAACTGAACAGTTCGGTTTATCTATTGAATGGATTCTAACTTTCACAAATTTTTGAAGCCTAGTAAAGCAAATAAATCCAACAAAAATCCATTAATTTAATTTAATTTTCACACATTTCATGTCCCACTTTATTGTTATGTTAAGTTTTTGAAATTTTGAATAAAATAATTACTACCTAGTACCTACCTACACTTCCAAAATTATCAATACTCAGAAACACACCCAGAGTCAGTTCTTGACAATAATTCCGAGTGTCTAATGATTTATAAAAATAGATTAAATTTAAAAAAAAATCTTGCCATAGATTTTGAGTTGTTTTACATGTAGGTACACTCGACAATTCATAAAACGGTATTTGAACGAAACAGATTGGCTTCTGGTAAGGTTCATTGACAATCAATGCTTGTAATTATCAATGAAATCAGTGTTCACCTACTAGAGGTAGATGACGAGTAAGTATAGACTTCATCAGATGATGCCATCACATTTTTTTCAGACAATCCGTTTCTTTCAAATACCGTTTTATGAATTGTCGAGTGTACATACCCCATTGTTCAGATAATTTGGCCCAAAAATTTCGCAGCCATTCCCTACAGCCAGTGGTTAATTTGGGGGCAAATGCATCCCCTCACTCTTTTTTCAGGGTGGATGCCATCTGCCTACTTATTTTTCATAGAAGTAAAAATTGACTTAAAATTGTGTACAAATTGCGTAGAAAGGCACCAAATTTGGTAATGAAATTCAACATTTTCCCGGGGCTATGCGCCCCTGACCCACTACATGTTCGGGGGCCCTCCCCCAAACCCCCCATTGTTTTCGTTAGCATAGATGTTTCCCCTGACATCGCCGAGCGTCTGCCCACTTATTATTTTACAAATTAACCACTGCCTACAGCTGACATAAACAAACTAATGCATTGTTTTCTTACTCTTTACAGAGGTGCTCGTCACGGTTTGGGACTCAACGGTAAGCTGGTGAGGATCGAAGAGCAAGAGAGACTTTTACTTCTCCGATACCAGAGTACCGAAAACACCAGTGAGCCGTCCTTGAAGAAAAGAAGAAAGTCCAAGAAAAAACAATGTATAAATGAAGATTTAGAATCTCTACCAATAGGAAGTGAGGAAGAGGCAGAGACCCAACAAGACAAAGAAAGTAATGAGATGATTAGTGAAAGAAACAGTTCGCAGTACAGAAAGAAGAAAAAGTCAAAGAGAAAAGCTGCTGAAGATTTAGAATCTCTACCAATAGGAAGTGAGGAAGAGGCAGAGACCCAACAAGACAAAGAAAGTAATGAGATGATTAGTGAAAGAAACAGTTCGCAGTACAGAAAGAAGAAAAAGTCAAAGAGAAAAGCTGCTGCAGCTGAATGACGAGTGATGTGCCTGTTCTTCTCTCAGCACTTTTTAACACCTAAATAGTAAAACAAGTGCAAAATTATAGTTTTTACTGCTTTGCTATTTCCCAGCAAAAAGTGCTGTTAAACATTTGGAAGTGATCTTGAACCAGCCTATTCTCGAATCGGAACTGCATGCGAAAATGAGCCACTGCACAATGGATTCAGCTACTTTATCACCAAAACAAAAGATTTCAGTTAATTTGGTATAGTCTAACATTTTCGCATGGGCTTTTGATTCGAGAATAGGCACCCTGATTTTATTTCACACCGAATTTGTGAGAAAAGGATTGAATAAACAAATTATATGAACTCTGCCACTGCCTTTGAAAAAATTAAAATAATAAAAATAAAATTCTTAGACAATATTTTAAACCATTTGGATTGCTCTACATTTCCTTTCTCTTAGAAAGATTTCATGTTAGATTGAACTGGAAGTGAGGATGGATGCAGGGGTGTAGTCCTAGTAAAATAAGTGCCAGGGCGCCGAAGAAGAGCAAAATCCATAGCGTTCACGACCCGCGGGGGAGTTTGGGGCGCAATACCGCCCATTGCCCCGGCGGGAATATTTTGAATAATGTACTATTTTAGTGATGATTTTACACATTTGGGACCAAGTTTTAAAAAAGATCTAAAAATTCTCAAATGTTCAGATGCAATTTATTTGCATTTTTTAAGAATAAAATCGTAAACCATGGATTATTAATGGACTTTGATAAAGATGGCAGGACACGCCCTGCCCGTTTCCCAAAAAGTAGCCAGGGCGCCGCCCTGCCTTCAAAAGAAGGTCCAAAACACCGCCCTGGCCCCACTGCATCCCGGGATGGATGATTACCGACAAGGAAATTCAGCTGGGGGACACGATGCAATCGTAATTCAGCAACATAGTTTCTTGACAGACCGAGGTCAAATTAAATGCACCATCTTGACTGCATGAAGGATGCGGTGTTGCATTGAAAGATCCAACACTCTAATATAATGAGACATACGTACTATTTATTCACTTAAAACATTAACAACAATATTATACACAGCTGCAAAGAGCTAGGTAATTGTCTTGCCTACCTCAGTTCGAAGAAGGAACTAACTTGGTAGGTAAAGGTACCTCAAAACACACATTACAAACTCTCTATCCAATCACCTTGTCCTTGAAAACCAACAAACACCTAATCTTCATCCGACGTAACCGTGACAACGAGCGTCGAGTTCTGATCGGCGTTATCTTCGTCCTCGCTCGCATCCGAAACTCCTCCGAGATTCAACGACCTGATCTGCTCGACCACGAGACTGATGGACTGACTTCGATCAGGCGTCGTCGCCCCGCTGACGTAACCGGTACCTGGCGTCTGCGGCGTGTTCGAAGGCGGGATCGGCGTCCTCGAACCGCTCTGCAGCGTCGTCGGACTCTTCGCTCGCTGCGGCTCCTCGTTGACCGGAGTCTCGTCCAGGCGGAGGCCGGCGACTCCCTTCTTCGGGATCGTGGCCAAGTCTCGCTTGATCCTCCGCTTCCTCGTGAGCTCGGTGCGCCGGAGCTGGAGCATCGCGTCGAAGTCGGCGATGTAGAGGAAGCCGGCGACGAGGAGCTCGCAGGTCCGCTCGCCCTTCTTGTACGCGGTCTCGAGCTCGCGGCTCGTGCGCTCGTCGTATTGCCACCAACCTGGAAGACAGCATAGGTTTAGTAACACGTCACAGCTGTGTCGATGCAGTCTTACTAAAACCATCCTGTCCACGAGAGTTGGTGGCTCCACTTTGTCAAGCGTTTACGATCATACGTAATGCAGTTCCGACAGTAGAGTGTCGCCGTACGATTCCTCAATCATGTCATGCGGTGGATTTGGTTAATATTTATTTATTAGGTAATTGCGACCCACAGAAATTAATGAAATAAACGATTTGAGTTGAACAAATTAACAAAAAAATGTAAGTACAACAAAATACTTGTAACTCATAATTTGCTCACAATTCGCATTGGGAAATACCTGGGTGGCTCTCGCTTCTAAAAAATTTACATTAAATGTAGAATGTAGAACACCCAACAAAAGATAAAACGGTATTCGAAAGAAATGGATTAGCTGAAAAAGATCTGATGGCATCATCCGATGAAGTCTATGCTAACTCGTCATCTAACTCGAGTAGGTGAGCTGAGCTCTGGTTCATTGATAATAACAAGAATTGATTGTCAAGGAACCTGACCAGCAGAGCAGCTAATCCGTTTCGCTCAAATAGGTACCGTTTTATGATTTGTCGAGTGTACCTAGTTTGTTTATGCAGATTGGCATTTAAAAAACAATGTAAAACACATCAATATATCCGTTAAATCAAAAGGGATGAGCACTTGATCAGAAAACAGTCATCCATAAATTGCTGTATTGGCAACAATTTATTTTCATAACGAGAAAATATAACAAAATTATCTAATACGAGCCACAGGTCTTCTGAATGATGACAGGTGGAAATATTTAGTTCATCAAACTAAACTCATTTATTAATAAGAAAATAACAAACCTCCAATAGAATGGGTAGGTACTACTAGGCAAAATTAAATTGAATGGAAATTATTGTCAAGAGGTAGCAATGGTTTGAATGGCATGAACGCTAGGAGAGCCCGGCGACACCCTTGCTGTCGATGTTAACTCTGTCGCGCTTCATTCGCCGCTTGCGCATGGCGTTGTGCTTCTGAAACTGCACGCTGTTCTTAAAGTCTATGATGTAAAGTGAGCCACAAATCATCATCTCGCAGAGAGGAATGTTTAGTTTGAACATCTCTTCGATGTCGGCGTTGGTTCGTTCCTCGTAGCGCCACCATCCGCCTGAGACGTGGAACCAAGAGCTGTTAGTATTTATAATTTACAGATTACGTAGGTGGTACATTTACATGTCTGCTTAGGTAAACATTCAGCTTAAGACGGCGGAGTACCTAGTGAGTTTGACCTTGGAGAATTTTTTCATCGATTTTTATCAATATTTTTTACTAGGCAATAAAATTTTTAATAAAATACCTAAGGCTTTGTACGAGTCTTCAGAACAGTTCAATGGAAACAGCTTCACAGCTTGGAATGGCTTATTATTTTTATTTTGTCCTACAGACGTTTAGTAGATACTACCTGAAAATTAGTAAAAAATAAAAATATGGCACTAAAAGTCTGTAGGACGAATATATATATAAATCTTTATTCACAATAAAATAAAGTCTGCCTTTGTACATAAAGGTTGTAAGCACACAGAATAACAATCAATAAAATAATACATTAATTTGATATAAAACATAAATGAAAATGATTTGATTAAACAGAAAAGGAAAATCTAACTAACAACAAAAAACAAAACTTTCGGTAATTACTAACCTTATATACGTGAATGTAAGCGCATCTCTTTCCAGAATATATGTGGTCCCCCTTTTCCGTACTATGACCTCGAAAATTTCAAATATTAATTTATTATCAATTTTGACCCTAAGGACAGTATTGTAACTTCTATACCAAGTCAATATGTACAAAACAAAACTTTCAGTAATTATCAACCTTATATTCGCCAATCTTAGTGTATGTTTCACCAGATTATACGAGGTCCCCCTTTTCCGTACTATGACCTTGAAAATGGGAAAAAATTGAATTCCCAAATATTTGGATTTTTTTTTTAGCTAGGTTAATGGAGGAATAATTTTAAATGTTTATCATTTAAACATTCGATCGAAGGAAATGTAATAATTACCGGGGTGTGACCTTACTCTGTCAGTGTGCGAAGTTGTTTGAGAAGATAGTGGAACGGAGATTGAAGAATTATGTTGAAGAGGGGTTGCGAGAAGAACAGTATGGATTTCGGAGAGGGCGATCGACAATAGACGCAATTTTCACAGTGCGACAGATGATGGAGCAGCAGTGGGAGAGGGGGCAGGAAATGCATATGGCTTTCTTGGACTTGGAGAAGGCGTATGACAGGTTGCCAAGGGAAATAGTTTGGGAGTGTTTGGTGAAGAGAGGAATAGGCAAGGACTTGGTTGAGCGGATCAAATGTATGTATCAGAACAGTGTGAGTTGTGTGCAGTCGGGAGTGGGGAGATCGGAATGGTTTAGTATTAGTGAAGGGCTTCGGCAAGGGAGTGTGTTGTCACCAACACTGTTCATCATAGTAATGGACGAGTTGTTGAAGAAAGCAGAGCCGAATGAGGGGATCGATACTCAAACGTTGATTTATGCGGATGATGTGGTGGTGTGGGGAGAAACTAGGGAGGAAGTGCAGTTAAAGATTGATAAGTGGAGTGAAGAGACAGAGAAGATGGGTTTGAGAATAAGCGAAGAGAAGATTGAAGTAATGACAATGGAAAGAAAGAAGCTTAAACACGGTCATGCTAGGATCAAGCTTGGAGAGGGATGGTTGAAGGAGGTGGAAGAGTTTAAGTATCTGGGTAGCCTGCTCACCAACAAGGCTAAAGTAGACAGAGAAATACAAGAAAGAAGAAAGAAAGCAGAGGCATTTTATCAAGCAGTGAGGAAGTTGCTGTGGAATGAGAAGTTTCCACAAGTCTGCAAGATCATTATGTACAAGATGTATTTCCTGCCAATTCTAACATATGGGGCAGTGACGTGGTCAGCAGGTGGAAAGGAAATGAATCAGCTACAGGCAGCTGAGATGAAGTTTTTGAGGAGTGTGAAGGGGGTGACAAGAATGGATAGGATCCAAAGTAGGAAGATAAGAAAAGAGCTTGGGGTTGAAAGATTAGTGTTCAAGCTGGGAAGAGAGAGGCTTAGGTGGTTCGGCCACATGAAGAGGATGGGAACCGATAGAGTGCCAAGGCGGGTGTTTGAAGCGGCTACAGGGGGAACTCGGAGAGTGGGGCGACCAAGAGACAGGTGGATTGGACTGATCAAGGAGGATGTGTTGGAGAGAGGAGGAAGGTGGAGTGAGTTGGAGGCTGAGAGACAGTGGGAGGACAGAACATGGTGGAAGGAATTTGTGGAACAATTAGAAGTGGAAGAAGAAGAAGAGGAGGAAGAAGAGGAGGAAACGCCAGGCGTGGCCAGCCGGTTTCCAGGAGTCCTGCGGCCCTAGTGTTGGTGGGAATACCCACCCCCTGACCCATTAAATTGGAACCAGGGATGGATTATTATTATTATTATCAGCTAATTATTATACCACTTGGTATGTAGTTCATACACAAAAATATTTGTTTTGAAATATTAAACATTGAACGAAAAACATTGTCTCAAAAATTCAAAAAAACACGATTTCCCGCCGAAAATGTGCACCCCAAATTTGCACAGTTAGAGTTGCCCAAATCAAATGTTGAATTTTTTTATTGAAAGATGAACATTTTCTGAATCTAACAACGCTGGTGGAACACAATTATCTTTGTTTTTGGTACAAATGCAAGACGTGCCGTATACCCTTATTTTGCTTGTTCTCCAAACCTCTAAGGCCCGTATCTTCTAAACGACAAAAGTAAAAAATATGCAAAAAATCGTTTTTACATTCATAAGTATATATGTTTCTGTGAGCAAAGTTAGAAAATTGTATTCAATAGTGCCGCAACGACCACCGGCGGAATTCCGGTGGAACGACCCTATAACAATAACTAATAACAAACTATATAACTAATAACTATTATAATAATTATTATAAATATTATAATAATTATTATTTATTATTATAAAAAAGTTATTATAATAACTAATAACTAATAACAAACTAATAACCCATTCCAAACTATGGCATTATTTTCATTAAAGGTGGGCTGTCATGGTCAAAAAGTCGAAAATATTGTCAGAAGTAGAATGTCGAAAACGCGAACGCGATGCGATGTTTGGTTCAGGCGCTAGAGCCCCGCGAAATTTGAAAAACCTGGTTTTTGTGACGTGTATCCCACCCAACCTTTTTGCGGCTGAGTTGTGTGTGAATGACTAGTTTCCCACCCCCTATCCGTCTTCGCTGCGCTATAACTTAGTTCAGGGAAATATCCTACAGACCTCTAGTTTTCGCCGCTGTGATTGCATGCCTAATGTCATCACGTTTTTTGAATAATAAAAAAATTGGGCTCAATCAACCCTGAAGACTCGTACCAAGCCTTATTAACAATCACATTGTTAAAAGATAATGACAAAAATCAATTAAAAAACTCTTCAAGGCCACGCTCACTACTCCTGCCGTCTTAATCATACTGAAATGTCAATTATCTACGTTGCTAGAATATGACTGAAATCTAAATCAAGATTGAAGTCAATCAAAATAAAACCTAGACCTATTTTCGAGATTGTTTGAGACAATGTTCATACAGGGCTGCCTGACGTTAAACCAAACAAAATACAACAGCACTTAAACAATCTCGAAATTGTCCAGTGATATCAGCAATTAAGTTTTAGTGTGCCTACTCAAAGGACTGTGTATGTGTCAAACTGCCAAAAAGTAAAGAAATTTGAAGTGTCTCCAATATCGAAAGTTTGACCTAGAGCTCCATTTATCGAGCTGATTCATCGCAGAACTTTTTAAATAAAAATCATTTGCAACGACTAACTACAACAGCCTGTTGAAAAACCTATTTGAATCTTCGACCCTAAAAGTTGCAAAACGCCACCTAGCGGAAAAAGTAAGCATCTATACCACGAGTACTTGTGCACATGCGCACAGGGCGCGTTCAGGCAAGTCACTTAGATGTCAATCGCAACGAGTTCAGTAAAAGTTATAATTACATCGCGAAATAACAGAAATTGATGAATACCTTAGTGTCAACAATCAAATACAATCGGCATATTTCATTACAGCACACATTCATTCAAATTATTGTGAAAACGAGATGTCTATTCACCAAAAATCACCATTTGACAGATACAAATTGTTTTTCTCACGGCCTTCTGAACACACATTTTTCTTGACGCATCGTTCAAACAATTGCAATCTGTCAAATGCTGCTTTGGTGAATAGACAACTCATTTTCACAAGAATTTGTATGAATGTGTGCTGTAATGAAATATGCCAATTGTATTTGATTGTTGACACTGAGGTAAGCATCAATTTCTGTTATTTCGCGATGTATTTACAACTTTTTACTGAACTCGTTACGATTGACATCTAAGTAGGGATGGCACTTTTACCGGGTCTGAAAAAATCGGTAAATTTCACGGTAAATTTCACCGGTAAATTTACCGGTCAGCGGTAAATTTTGAAAAATGATGGCAGATACCAATTCATGATTATACCAAATACAAAAATGACCCTACTTTATTATTTGACCCATTTACAACGATTAGGTACAGCAGTCAGGACAATAACAATACCAACATCTATAATCAATGTTAATAATGACAATACTCCATATTGATAAGGGATGATATAGCCGAATAGCATTGATTCAACCAATCTAGTGTAGGCTATGCCATGCTGCCTGTGCTATTCTCCCATAAGAGGAATTGCCATTTGCCGACCACCAATTTGATCAAGTTACAATCTGTGTCTGCTAAACAAGCAAACCTGAAGAGAGATTCCGACATTGGAAGTAATGGTAGGTATATGGATGGAGTTATCATTCTGAATGATTGAGGACAACCAAAAATCAACGTAAAATATGCCTAACTGCTAATGTTGTCACACTGATGTTTACTTATAGTTTTTACTTAAAATTTGATATCTCCATTCATACATTGGAGAGGATCAAAAAAACAAAATTTACCATTTTTTTTACCGGTAAATTAATAATCGGTAAATTTACCTTAATTTACCGGTAAATTTTACCGGGTGCTATCCCTACATCTAAGTGACTTGTATGTAAAAGTACGCACGCGCTGGGATTGTACTCGCGGGAGCGTCCATCTTATATTTACTAGCGCACTCTCTAGGTACTTTTAGTGTCGAATATAGCCAACCGCAGCCTACATGCAGTGTTCTTACCATTTCTTCCCTCGTAAAACCACTGGTAGCCGTCCTCAAACGACGAAACATCTTTCACGGACGCGGACTGCTCAACGAGATGAGGTTTGTCAAGGTAGTCCGATGGTATTTCCTGCCGGCACATCGCACACTTTTTACTCTGATGCGCAAACCCCTTCAAGCACAGGAAGCAGAAGATGTGTCCGCAAGGCAGTTGAGCCGGGTGTACACAGGGTTGTAAGCAGACTGCACATTCCAACACAGATGAATTCAGTTCGGTTGTAGAATCATCTGCTTGCATGTTTCCCTGGGCCTTCTCACTGGGACAAGGAAGTGCTTCAGCCATGGTCTTTCAACACTTATCTTGTGTCCTTGGACGAGTTACCAATACTTTCGCCTATGCATTGAATAACTTATGAGAAGTAAATGTAAAATATGGATTTATTTGAAACGCACAAATCAGTAATTCAGTTTATATACGAAATGTTAAAGAGTTCTTACAAATGACAGCTCAAAAGGAAAAACAGCTGAAGCACAGGTCAACTAGAATGAGATAAAACAACAAGCCACGGCCATTTTGAATTTACATTTTAACCAAAGAGCTCACTCAGTGCCAAAGAGCTTAGTAAAAGCACCGCTCAGATTTAAAAAATACAAAATTTTAAATTAAATATATTTTACAGTAGGTAGGTTATATTTTATATTCTATGAAATTTTAGCATGAAGAAGGGTACCTATGGGTATCTCTGTAATAAATATTTCTACAACAATTTAAAAAATATTTTTACCCCAAAAATCTCATAATAAATATATTATCTAATTAATAAAACTAGGGTGATATCAGAATAATAAAATAATAAGAATGGTCCATTTCGAATTCTTAAATTTAAAAGCAATAAATAAAAAAAAACATTAAATAATATTTAAGAAATTAATTACCTTGAAAATACTTTTAAATTTACTTTTGGTTTAGAAAACATTCATTTATTCTACCTAGGTATTCTATTTCGTAATTTGTAGACAATACAAATTTATTTATTGCATAGGTAATCATCAAGCCATTTGTGATAAAAATAGAGATAGGTAATTCCTGTCCAAGAAATCGAGAAAACAGAAAATCAATTCATCAAATTCAAAAAATATTTTTTTTAAATTTTAGTAATTAATGAGTTGAGGATTTTGATTTTTTTAAGGAATATAGGAGCAATAATTAATTAGTAAGGTACTTGTTATATTATATGAAGAATTATAAAGATATTTATTTTTCCTTGAAAAGACGTTGCAGAGAATGTTTCTTCAGTTATTGTTCAACTTTGAAACCGGTATCAAGACTGGAAGTGCGCTAATCAAGTCCTGCATTCGTCCAAGAATCATTTCGTTGCTGTCCAAACTCTGGCAATCCTCCTTGTCATAAGGTGGCCGAACTTCGATAGCGTTCTTTAACCGCAACACTTCGCCATCCTCCTCGATGGGTATCTTATTATACACTAGCCAATCTCGAAGTCGGTTCCGTCGCGAAACAATCTCCTCATCGCTGTACGAAGTTTGAGATTCAGGTTGATATACGTTACTGGGAATGTTCTCGTTTGGTGGAATGATAAATGTGATTGATTTCACAGCATGACCCATGAGCAAGTCTGACACAGTCTCCGAGTCTTCTTGCCTCACTAACACCAAGCTGCCCGACACTGGGTCAATCGTAAACACTTTGCCCGAAAACACAGCTCCATCCACAGCAACCAATTCCACATATTTATCTACATAGCTTCTTAGTTTCAGAGGATCGTTTCGTAAATTTAAAAAGTCTTCACCACTTACGGATTCCATTTTCACGTGTTGACTGTAAATAAACAGCTGACTGATTCGTGACCTTGACCACATGCTTACCTTGTTGATGGTTAGAAACAGAGTTGACAGCCAGAGCTGAGTGAGTAATTTGTAATTTCTGTATACAATGGGAGATTCGGACCTGGAGGAGCTTCGAGCCAAGCGATTAGCTCAATTACAGTCCCAATATAAGGTTAGTTAAATGATAAAAAGAGTTGCAATTCGTAATAATCTCGTATTTTTTTAATTACTTTCCATGTGTCAAATTTAACCTAAACGTGCTCCTGCATCAATCTTGATTTGTAGGGTCCGGCTCAGGGTGGCGCTGATCCTGAGCAACAGAGAGCAGTTGAAGATCGAAAACGTGAACAAGATGACATGAAAAACTCAATTTTGACTCAAATATTGAGTCAGGGTGCTCGAGCTAGACGTAAGCATTTTGTGACAATATTTACAAATTTAGCCTATTGGTGGCCACATGATAATCTGTTGGTCCCTGCTCTTTACCAGGTTATTTACCATTTATACCAGTAGATAGAGACTATACTCCAGATTTTCAATAATGTGTTTCAATTTCCGACATGTTTACAGTAAGGCACCTAGTATGAGCTTGTATAGGCTGTTCAATTTACGCTTACAACGCCGTTAGGGTGTAAATAAGCAGCACCATCCAGACCTTCCATCTGAATTCACACTTTGCCAACCTAAACTCTCCAAATAAAATCCGCTAACTTGAATGTGTCACCTAGTTCTAGCTGATTTTCATTTTGTTGTGTTGGTACTAGCGTAGTACATCATTTTCGTTGCCATCTTCACCACCATAATCATTGTACAGAAGATTTGAACAAACTGTAGTGCTCATTCTGTGATCGGTGATGTAATTTCCTCCTTTTCATTGTAGTGAATACTCTCATGATTGGTAAACCTGAAAAGGGCCGACTAGTAGAAAATATGCTGATTCAAATGGCACGGTCAGGACAGCTCCAGGGCAAGCTCGGTGAAAGCGAACTCATTGGAATTCTCGAGAAAGTAAATCAACAAATGCAGAAAACGACGACAGTCAAGGTCAGTATTTGGAGGCAGTTTCACACTTCTCAGTTGTAAAGATTCACATTGGAATTAAATTTAACTATTTTTCAGTAATCATTGCTATCACATTAAACAGAATTGCAAACAAAACACTAGTTCCATTTAGTACGATCTCCAAAGTGCAAATAAATGCAACAGAAAATCTATCCTACTAGGTACAAAGTTGAAAACAGCTTTTCTTCTTCTTCACATTTGTATTCAAAATCGTTCTTTACACCACACACTTTACCATTGCTACCAATACCATAAGGAAATAGGTGATGCAGTCCCAAAAATCGATTCGACGAATAATCACAGTCGAAAATTGATTTTTAGTTCAATTCGAATCAAATTGAATTACATTTGGCACACGCCGCACGAGTTTGTCAAATTTAAGGATTTCACAGCAATTTTGGACAGCGCCATTCTAATATCGGTTTGGAAGATTGATTCACCATTTATTGCACAGCCGAGAATTGATTAAATAAAAATCCATTAAATTTCAGTAATTAAATATCAGCCTATCAACTTGGAAATATTCTGTGAAAAGTGAAAAACTTTAATCTCTTGAGCAACATGTAGTTCAACTCTACTTAGTTAAAACTGAAAGACATGATGAATATCATTGTTTTATTTTCAGTTTGACCGTCGACGAGCCGCACTGGACAGCGACGACGACGACATATGAAGACTCCGCTTCACCTTCATCTGCCTCCTCCGCTTGACATGGCAGAACCTTTCGCTTGCTTCAACTTACACACCAGGAAAATCAAACACTAAATTATTCAAGTTGAAATTCGTTTATTGTTCATAATTTTGATGAAGTGGCAAATTGCAGTCGTATCAAATATTCTAAGAAGTATTTCCGATTGTTTGTATCAGGAATAAAAATCCCATACGACTAATATTAATAGTTAATATAGTGAATTTTTCCTAAAATTTTAATAAATAACAAGGCTGGAAGTTTTTTTAGTAAAAAGCCACGACTATGTTCTGAGGAACGTTGATCCCGTGCCGTCGTTTCTCAATTAAGAGATCGCCAGCGTTTCGCAGCAGCGAGAACCTAACAACTAACATTGCTCTACATCGATAACAATCACAATCACAATAAATACTCTCACTATTATAAGTATGGAATTAAATGCTTTTAAGTAACCCTTCCTGATAACATGAAATCCATGAAGATCGGAATAGATATTCCAATGAAATGTCACGCGAGAAACAGTACAATGACATGGCAGTGGTGACGGTTTGTTCCGTTGGAGTAAGAGTAAACGAATAAGAGACCGCGCTGCCAGCAACATCGTCGCAGTCAACCGCCAGAAGATGAAGGAAGTACATCCTTCGAAACGTCGCGAACGGCCCTTATCAGGGCCACCAGCACCTCCAACGGAACAAACCGTCACCACTGCCATGTCATTACAAGATGGTTCCGAAAACGTCCACGACAACAAACAGTACAATCTTTTAGTTTTACAACACCAGTGGTGGAATTGAGATATCTGCTAGATATGATCAAATCAAAACCCAAAAAACAAAATCAAAATGGCATTAAGCATGATCTGAAAGGATCCCTTGTATTAGACCTGCAAGGAGTTGATTAGTTTTAACTTTTCAAAATGTATCGTAAATGGCACATAAAATCACAGGAAAAATGCTGTGAAATTTAAAAATCCATGTAAAAGGATACCATCTTCAAATACTAGCAAAATTCATTTAAGTTGTATGGTTTGTCAATACAAATTCGTTATGAGGGATGCTTGACACCCACATCTGACATTGAACATGGACCACCACTTACTTTCATTAAACAGAATATAGGAAGATGTGTAATACACAAATCCAGAAATCTGAGTGGTTCTAATTTCTACAAAATTCAGTTCGATATTCCAGATCTATCGACGTAGGTGATCGTAAAAATTGGCGGTGGAAATGTCAATCTACCTGGACAACCAAAAAGCATGTGAAACAAAGAACCAGAGCCACCCTGATACTTCTGGATTGGTCTATGGGAACGCTGCGATATGGAGCATGAACTCCGTGGCCGATACGCAGGTCCTCGTACAATGAGAGACTTGGGAGGTGTGGAACGTCCCAGTGACATGGCCATCTAGCGGCCTTGGTTCCCGCCCATGACACAATGTACAGCGGTAAGACATAGGAAGCGGAGACACGCGGTTGGTACACCTGACCCAGCAGACGTTTACTCCTTCTTTTCATGGCTGCTCAAGTCTGAAACAAACAAAATATCACATGACTGAGATATTTGGCAAACAAAATCAGTTGAACTTCGTTTGGGTTACCGTCCCTATTGGAGGCAGTCACATGGTCAAAATAACAGTAAGGTTGTGTGAACCAGTTTGAAAACCAGTTAGAACCGAACCGGGCCTAAAGGTTCAATTTTCAAGCTCCCAGGTTTGTTTTTCGAACCTTATAAAATGCTTCATGATTGTTTATTAGCGTTATTGATTCAATAATATCAACGAGTGTAACTGTAATCAATTAAAATCACTTGTCTTGATTGGTCACATCACATTTCTTCAAGTGAAGACACTGAGAAAGTATTGTTGGCAACAGTAACAGGTGTTTTTCCATGATTAATAAACAGAGAAACCCCAATATTCCATTGCTTTGTGTTAAATTTATGTAATCTCTTCAGTACTAAAAATAATTACTTGAATAGCTATTCACAGTTTTAAAGGTTCAGGTTCGGAAAAGGTACGGAAATTTAGAGGTTCGGGTTCGGTTCAACTTCAAGATTGGAGGTTCGCACAACCCTAGTGAAGATCCCATTGAGTGTGTACATTCGTGGAAATAAATAGCTGTCATTCTCCTCATCACCCCCCCCCCCCCCCCCCCCCCCTCATTCAAACAACTTTTCCTGTGATAAGGATCGAGGGAGAGGAGCCTTAACTAACGTAAATGAAGGAAAGGGAAGAAGGAGGGTGACAGCCAATAAACGCCGGCACTGTACATACCTTCCTCCTCCTCCTCGGCGTCCATGATGTCTGCGCAGCAGATGGAGTAGCAGATGAGGCTGAGGAAGCCGAGCGGCAGACCGAACAGCAGCGAAGTCAGCACCGGGTTGCCCAGCCACATGTCGTTGAGCGACGTGCGCGCCTCGAAGTACGTGCGGTACGCGCGCACGGGGAACGTGTTGCCTCCGTAGGCCTGCGCAGAGAAAGCCATGACTTAGACCAGTCACAAGACACTCTACTACAATATTTTTTCTCTCTCCCAACATATCCTTCGACAGACCATAATCTTTCTGATGGAAGTACAAAATGGTGCAATAGTACGCTCGCAGTGGAAATTACTATAGAGCAGAATGCCAGGACTTTTAGGAAGATTTCAATTATGGAAAAAGTTGTAGAGATGTTATTTTTATTATTTTCTATAGAGACTGAGAGACAGTGGGAGGACAGAACAAGGTGGAGGCAATTTGTGGAACAATTGGAAGTGGAGGAAGAAGAAGAAGACGAGGAGGAGACGCCAGGCATGGCCAGCCGGTCTCCAGTAGTCCTGCGGCCCTAGTGTTGGTGGGAACACCCACCCCCTGACCCATTAAATTGGAACCAGCGGATAGATTATTAATATTATTATTATTATTATTTTCTATATCCTCAGCCTCAACGGAATTAAATTCCACTGTGAGGATGTAACAGAAACGCGGGAGGAGAGGAAACCAGGCATGTAGCCTACTTCGAAGGACAGTGTAAAATGCAGAGCACATTCACACCCCACAATCTGCTTATAACTTTATAATTCGATACATTTTTTTAAAAAAGTAACCAATGATTTTCAATATATGTATTGTCTATCTTCAACGGATTGGTAGATTGAAACGGATTCCACGGATCGGATTGGATTGGTTAGATTTTAACAACAACAAAAATTATGATAGACATTCAGACATACTATCAGAAACAAATTCAAACAATACCCACAAGTGTTATTTTAAAAGTTATACACCAAATTCGAAACGATTTTCTTATACCTCACATGAAGTTTTGTAATTGTTCATTCTCAAAAGACATAAAAATAAAATTGAAAACTTATTATTGGGCAGGAGTTGCAAACTACAAGACAAATTAAATGAGTATTTTATACTTCAATATAGTTGTACTATTTAAAAAAAATTTAAATGGTTAATTCAAAAATAAATAAATATGTGCTATATGGAGTGATCGCGTCACGTGAAGCTGCAACTACGTCTGCAAGTGACAAGTGTTCACGTACCGGTGCTGACTCGTTGTGGACTCGCTCCAGGAACATGGTGAGCGCGTCGGGAGTGAGCTGCAGCGGCTCGTCTTCTGGTATGTGGTGGTGGTTGGTGGTGGAGTTGACCACCAGGAGGTACGGCAGCGGCACCACCGACATCGCGATGGAGTTGGCCAGGTCCGGGCTGCCCACCCAGCCGAACTGGAAGTGTTTGTGGAACTTGTCGCGGTTCTTCTTGATCACCGACTCCACCATGTCGCGGAACTCCAGCATCTCCGTGGAGACCTGCGACAAACAATAAGTTACATTCCACGCTGGCAGCTTAGCATATTATACATTTTGAGTTCAACTGCTTTATCATAAGAGTTTCATAATTATCAGTCATCAGTCATCACACATAGTTTACATTAGAAAAAGTGACTAAATATTAGGGATGTCGGCGGGTACCCGGGCGGTTCCGGGTAATCAATTACTCGGGTAATAAATAATAATCGCGGGTACCAAAAAAAAAATTTTAAATTACATTTTTTTTTTTTTTTTTTTTTAGAGTGTAGCTGCAAGACATTTGTTTACGCACCGTTATCAGCTGCGTCTCAAGGGGAAGCTCAACGACCTTGCTTGTTCTGGGGGGTGAGAGAGGAATGGGGAAGGAGGGGTGAAATCATGTGTCGGGAGTAGGAAGCATGGGAAAAATGCGTCTGTATTTTTTTTTCAATCACACTGTAGCACAGTGAAAACGTTGAGTCCAGGGTGGCTATTCTCGAAAGTTCGCATCAACCATGCGGAATTGGAAATGTTCGCACGCCAAGTTCGTCAACGAAAGTCATGATGCGAACTTACCTATTCTCGAGATTTACTTTCGCGTGGCAAAACTGACATCTACATCCTCCTTAGCAACCGCACAAACAACAAAACACAGGCGTGTCGACTTTAGGCAAAGTTCGGAATTATACGAATTGACCAATGGGAACGAAGATTTTCAATTTGAATTTAAGAATTTCACGAAGGCCGTGTCTGATTAAAACTGGCTGTGAGGTAGAAATCTTTTGTCATTCTTCTTTAGAATTTAGAATAAGAATATTCATTGTTGTCGAAATATGAAGCAAATAACGAGGGAAAGGAAAAGTTTATTAAAATTATTTTATTTATATTACACTCCAAGGTATTTATAATATTTACTCTTGTTTCTACATTTTCCAAACCAGCATTATGATAAATGCGTCCATAATAAAGACAAAGTTTGACTGTGTCGTTTGACATAACCTTAAAAACTGCACGAGGAAGTGATTTCAAGGGCCCTACACCGAATGAACATTTCCGCATGTCATTTTCACATTTGGGCGGCGGTTTCAAACTCGAGAATACGATTTCGCATGATTTGACGCCATTGCATGCGGATGTGAACATTTCCACATGCGGTTTCAACTCGAGAATAGGCACCCTGAGTAGAAAGGTGCACAAATTCGTGTTTTCTTATGATTGAAGTTGTTAGTTATCAAAGAATGTTATCATGTCCTGTCCTGTTTTCTCAAATTCTTTTCAAGGACAAGCACACAGATGGCCCTGAGAGAGGGTCATTTTCTCCTCTCACGCAGCTAAGTGCCACGTGTTTATTTACCTAAACCCCTACCCCCTTACCTAGCCACCTACCACCAAAAAAATAAAAATAAAAAATTATTATTTTTTTTTTTAGGGGGGGTTCAATTACCCGATTTCGACCCGAGTATTTATGACGGGTACCCGATTCCTGATTTTTGGACCCGCCGACATCCCTACTAAATATCACACAAAACAGCTCCATCAATTTATAAATTCACATGTGATTTTTAGTTTTTACTTTTATAACAGCCAACTTAAGGCCAATACATATCACGTGACTTTATTTCTCTACATCCGATCAAAAGAAATAGTTACCTATGAGTACATACCTTACATCGTTCATGTTGAGTAATCCAAGGTGATTTATTAAGGAAATTCACTGCATACTGGAGCTTATCAATATTTGCAGTCAATATTATTTAATTTTGCAGTGGTTTTATAATAAAAACAACACAAATCTAGTGTATAAGTACGCGTGTGAAGACTGTCAAAACCAAGTGCTGTTCGTTTAAACATTACATTCATAATAGTGATATAATTAATATCTCAACATTTCGTTGGAAAGATGAAGAAAGAGCGCATGTTTTGTTGGCAAAATTGTGTCAGGTTTGTGATGCATATGTGCCCTTTTATTAGATTAAAGTTTGCTGTTCTTGGCAACTCATAGGATTTCCTTAAACTTCAGGTCTTGATTTGAGAATATTTAGGTGCAAGGAAGTAAAATCATCTAATAAGTTATTTTCGCAGTTCTTTTCTGCGTAGATTTGTTCCAACAGATGTGTCCTAACTTATCTGATGAGTGAGAAGTATTTGCTAAACTGAACCCTTCCAAATGAAAATGTGTAGCTTTTTGGTTGAAAAGTCGCGTGATATGCAGCCACCTTAAGAGATAAGGTCAATACAGGCACCATGTTTAACAGGTTACCAGATTTTTTAAAATATTTTGAATGTATTTTTACTTCAATCTCCAGCACCACTGACTTATCGATTGTCTGATCAATTCGTCATTTTCTGAAGTGTCCCAAGTATTTAGGTACTTTTATTCATATAATTACGAGTAATCAATACTGCCTACCGATGGCAATTCTGTTCAAATTTCACTTCTCACAGGCAGAAAATAGTACCTTATAGATAATTTTTGAGAAAGATTAACAAATTGTGTAGTGTAACTACATTTCTAAACAAAATCTCTAAATTGGAACTCGTGACAGAATGTCAAGTCAGCTACTACGAGCCGTGTGATACAATGTGGACCGAGCGGCTCACCTCCTGCAGTTTGTTCTCCTCAACGACGGCCAGCACCAGGTTCTTGCGCGTCTGCAGCATCTGGTGGATGTTGCCGCGCGTGATCTTGGGGAACGTCGGGAAGCGTTCCGCGTTGATCCACTCGTACATGGTGGCGTTCAGCGCGTCCTGCGCCGGCGCGGGATCCACCGAGACACCTGCAACGCAAGGGATGATGAACCATGGGCCACTCTAGCCGTTAGCCCGTTGGGAGCAAGTTACAGATGCAATAATGTTGACAAAAGCAAATAAATAAAAGGTAGGTTAGGTACCAAAAAGACAGAAAAGTACAAAATAAATAAATACGATAATTTATATAGTGGAGGGATGACATAGAATAGGATGTTGCGGAGAGAGGCGAAGATTAAGGAAAGAGAAATGATGGGATGACAGAGAAAGATGAAAGGATTTGGTGCAGCGGCAGGTGAAGGAAGCAATGGAGAGTGAAGACGATGAGGAAGAAGTCAGACTTGCCAACCGGCTTCGGCATCCCAGGAGGCCCTAGAGGACGGTGGAGCTACCTCAATCCGCAACCCGACATCGTGGATTGCGAAATTTATATAGAATTTTTAGTGCCAAATATTAACTGGATCATAACAAATAAAGGAAAGTCACATTGAATGGGGTATTCTATTTCTAAGTAATCACCAGTATTTTTTGTTAACCTACAACTAGGAATGGATCTTTTATGAAAACTCATAGGTACAATTTTTTACATCGATTTCATGATTTAGTGTAAATTATTGTCAATTTTGAGCTTTGTGCAAATTGGTGCCTCACAACTAGAGGAAATAATATCATCAATCCACCCACCATCAAAGAAGTAGTGCGATCCCTCCTTATAGACGAAGATGCCCGGCAGATTGTCCACCTCCACGTGGTTCTTTGCGATCTCCTCGTAGACGGAGTAGAAGAAGCCGTGGGGCTGGAGCTTCTCCGCGATCTCCGTGTACGTGCCCCAGAGGGCGCCCTCCTGCTCGCCCACGTAGACGAAGAAGAGCGGGTTGCCGGCCTTGAGGTTGTCCATGCTCTCGGGCCGCGTGATGTGCTGCACGGGCGGGCCGGCCACGCGCGTCGCGAAGTTCATGATGTCCTCCTTCGTGCGGTCGCCCTTGAACGTGTACTGCGACTCCCCCTTCAGACTGCAGGCAATAGCATTCATTGGCAGCAATACAGTGTAGCACACAGCATTTTAATGGGTTATTCTGATGCAGAGAATGTAGGTAGGTACTATTGATGTTTTGTAGAGATGGGCCGATTCCGATTCCGATTCTCGAGACTGTCCATATTTTAGCGATTCCGATTCTTTTTGAAAATCCCGCCCTTTTAGCTTGATATTTTAGGTTAAAAACATCGCCAAAGCACAATTCTTAGTATTACTACTTACTTTCCAACAAAATTAAAGATCTAACACATTAAAAATACATTAAATGTTGTTTTCCTACAACTTTTTTGATTTTTTAATTACTAACCTGAGGGCAAAATACAGTGAGGTTTGTAGGTATTTGTGAAGAATCGGAATCGGAATCGCAAGAATCGGAGCTAAGAATCGGTATCGGAATCGTGAAATTTTGGAAATGGCCCATCTCTAATGTTTTGTATTCTACTCACTAAAGGGGCCATTAATTAGTTTAATCTTCAATTTAGTTAAGTTCCACATAGGGAAATGTGATGTATCACCATTGACCATTACTGTGGCATAGATTTAAAAACTCATAGTCAATGTAACCTGAGGTAAATTTAAACTGAGGAAATAAGCTCTGGAATAAAATTGCTGTAGTATATATAATGGTAATAGGTAGGACTTAGTTTTCTGAAGTGGAGTTTAAGCTAACTGTAGTTTAACTTTAAACTATTGGTATGGGCCCTTATTACTAGTTCTGAAATTGAATAATTTTTATTGGGAGATGATGATGATTGATGAATAATAAGGAAGTGGGAAGGCGGTGGTCACTCAACTGAGGGAAACCACGGAGAAACCTGTCACGAAGAACGGCTCAGGGAATGCAAGTCCAGCGCTTTACTGCTCGAGCCGACTTGCTCTCTAACAATATTTGACAGTTTAAATAGTACCGCTATGACACTCACAACATTATCGTCGGGAAGCCGCTGATCTTGAACTCAGTTGCCATGGTGGTGAATCTCGTGCAGTCGACTCTGCCCACTCGAATGTTGGTGTTGTGTAGGCTCTGTGCAACGTGCGACCAGATGGGCTCTAGTCGCTTGCAGTGGCCACACCACGGTGCGTAGAACTAACAGACACATTGATCACAATCAATAACAACCATAGCTCATTACTCGCAGTTATCAATTCATTTATACTCACCATTATTAGCCATTGGCCCTCCTTCGCTATGTCCAGAAAACGATCGCTTAATTCCAAAACACGCGACGACTGTACATGAGATAGGAGGCCTGTAGGTACAAAGAAAGACGTGAAAAATCATATCTAGATTGTGAGATAATTACGAAGCAGCCTTGTAGTTTCATTACATTCGAAAATACACAATTAACTTACCAAATAAAAATATAAACAGTACTACTTTACTCTTCATTGTCAGATACAGAAATCGAGTAAAAATTGTGTCTATAATCTAATCAATCGATGCTTGAACTGTCACCAATGCATTGTACATCTAATATTACTAATATAAGACATGAATTATAATTTAATTATAATTATGAGTAAAGAACCGGAAAATATTGAAGAATATGACAGTGACAGCAGAAGTTGTCAGATTTTAAAGATGGCTGCCGAAATAGTTCCAAAAACGATCGTAGCAAAAAACTGGAGGGGCCTTTAATTGGCGCGGGAATTCAAAATTTTAAAAACTTGATTAGAGTGCTAGTTTCTTTTTTGGAAGCTAAAATCAAAAAATTTGATAGAATAGGTACTTATTAAAAAAATAGGATAAGGAACCTTACAATTTGTACAAAGATGGGCAATTACACACAAAAAAAACTAGTAGTAAGTACTTATACACATAAAATTTTATTTCATTTGTCTGAAAATAACACATTTTTGGTGCAAATAGGTACATAATATTTTATACATAAATACTTTGGCTCTAGCACTCTCACATTATCTGCTAAGACACATTTATTACTGCAGCGTTAAAAATATGTTATCCAGTAGGCAAGATTTGGCAAATTACTTCAGCTACGTTACACGTATCACATTCACAGCATGAAAACGAAACACATTATCATGCTCTCTCTTTAATCCTACGTCTATCTCTTGCCGTCCCTTCAGCAGTTGTCCTTCCATTGGTCACGATCTCAGTAGCAGTCGGAGGGCTTTCAGAAGGCGTCTTCTTCAAAGTTGAAGGGCTTTTAGATGGCGTCATCGTCATGGTCGCAGGGCTTTTAGATGGTGTCTTCGCAGCCGCATGGCTTTTAGATGGCGTCTTCTTCAAAGTTGAAGGGCTTTTAGATGGTGTCGTCGCAGCCGCAAGGCTTTTAGCCGGTGTGGCCAGCAACACTTTATCCATCCTCTCGATGATCTCGTTCAGCTTCATCCTCGTGTCCCCGTCCTTGACCGGCGTCGAGGAAACCAACTTACTGGCAGTGAATGAATCCCCGTGACCTTGAGAAACATCCGCAACGAGATCCTCCTTCTTCGTTTCCTCGGTGACCTTGGTCAGCATCTGCAGTCCTACCGACGCGCCGTCCGAGGTCTTGTCGAAGCCGGCTAGAACCACTCCGGTGTGGCTGGTGGCGGAACAGAAGGCGGCCATGTGCTCGAACGGATGGTAATCCACGCAGCTGGCCGCACCCTCGAACTGCAGGCCCGAGTACACGGCCGTCTGCTCCCCGGTGTCTGAGTTCCAAACGCAGACTGTCCCGTCTTCCGTGGCCGCCAACACGAGGCCGCCGCACGGGGATATCGTGGAGTATGCCTGCACTCTACAGGCAGGGCACAGAGGTGTTAGTCATAACATAGCACTGAGGCCCTCTTCTAGAACTGTTGAATTCCCAATTCTGATGGAATTCGATTTCATGCAAATTTAATCCTTATGGCCATGACCGGATTCCATCAGAATGGAATTGGGAAAACGTTCCGAAATAGACTTCCTGTTCCTCAACCAGGCGAATGGAAGCAGAGGAATGATTATGATGATGATGATGATGATGATGATGAAGAAGAAGGTGGACATTAGGATGGATGGTAGGAAGTAGGCATCAAATCAATATATAATTTTAAAATCAAATGGAAATAATTGATTGTCTTGCTTCTTTCCAGTGGCATAATCTATTCTATACGATAATCGAAAGTAACTGAACTGACACACGATACAGGCAGAAGCAAGAGCCAATCAAACAAGCTGTGTAATATTATCAACTCAAAGTTAGAGCATCGAACTATGTATGTCAAAAAAAATATAACTAAAATCAAAATGATGTCAAATGATTACCTATACAATTCACAGAATCCAAATGGATGTTGAATCGAAACTAAATAATAACTTCGAGATTGAAGTATTAAAACATGGTACACACTGTCAAGTACAGCTACGATTACAGTTCGAAGCGCCAACGTGTCGACGTTGAAAGATGAACATGGTTTATGTTTCATGGACAGCGCTCGGGCGTGTCCGAGAGAGTTACTTGACAGTGTGTCCGGACTTTCAGCACTGACCTGTAGTTGAGTCCGCCGTGGAACCACTGGATCACGCTGGCTGTGGTGAGGTCCACCATGCGCAGGAGGCTGTCTCGCGAGTGCACCAGCAGTCTGGATCCTCCGGGATGCAGTGACAGGCTGTTGATGATCACGTCTTGCAGCTCTCTCACTCTCAGCTCTCTAGAACACAACACCAGTTGCTTCGTCGTAGCACTGTATTCACTGGCATCAAAACAAAACACAAACATTTGCAAGTGATAAAGGTGGAGGAGTGCTTAACTTTATTAAGGGGGTTTCATGGTTACGGCATAGCTGTTTGCTGTAATTCACACCAAAGATTAATGGAACCATATTACATACAACTAGCAAAAAAAAATTGCCCCTTACGGTATCATATAATTAGAAATTCTTGATTGAAGATCATCTTTTCCCCCATAAGATAACACAGGGAGACATGAAATCCTCCCGTAAAATTGGTCTTAAATTGCTCCTAAAACCGCAAGAGGAATGACAAAATATTAAAAATAGTCTCAAATTAAAGATAATAATTTTTAGAATAAGACTGCCGTTTAAAAATATAGGGTCACGGGCCAAATAAGAAAGAAAATGTGTACAATGTGTGAAATTTACCATAAATCTGGCAACATAGCACTACAAATATGAATTATTTTGGGATAGTTTAATTGGAACTTCAATTAAAAACATGTAATTGGAGCACACGGTAAGATATAATTGTTTTATGCTGTTGTTTGAGGCATTATTTCATCGGAGATTTGTATGAATTACGGCGATTTCTAAGCACCATGGCTGGAGCAGTGGGACCACTTTAATTCGAGAAAATAAAGAACACGACTGACCTCTGGTGGATTCTTTGGTACTACGATAATGGCGGTTGTAAAGGGATTATTTATGTAAATAAAATATATAAAATTTGCTTTAGTTGTTTGTTATGGCTGAAAAAGTAAACTTGTAACTAAATCTACAGTTCATTTGTTTCTACTTTTTCACTGCCTTGTGGAAACACGAACATCAAAACAAAAAAGTGCATCTAAAAATTTTCCTGCCAGAAGTGGCTCCATCACGTATCGCTTATTTGTTCGAATAGGTAAATTTTGACAACAATGTCAAAATAAGCTTCAAATGCCAGTATGTAACTCTTCAAGTTTTTGACTACCTATTTTCGCAAAAAAATGGAAAACGCTCTGTGTAACGTGTTGATGAGCGAGCATTTGTATAGCATGTATATACGTTTGTATATACGTTTGCAAGCTTCTGTTCTACCGACCTTGGAAAGAGCCGAAATGAAATGCTTCAAAGAACAAGTGATAAAATATCTGAAATTCCTTAAGAAATTTGACAAATATTTCCAAACAAGCATAAAATGTCTGTAAAACTAAAATTGAAGCTAGCGACAGATTAGTCTGAAAATTTCCAAAAACATCTAAAATGTTGATTGCGATACCAATGCAAAATTTTAAGTTGATCAGTCAAAAGGTTCCAGTTTTAAATTTCAAAAAATCACAGGATCCTGTTCAAAAACTATACATCTTATGGCATTAGTGTGTGTGCAAAATGTCAGATCAATGAATTGAATGGCTTGACGTGCTCAGTGGCCTCAAGGGAACGTGCGGTGAGAGTACCTGTGAGAGATGGCCTTGCTCCGGACGGACCGCCACACGAGGATCCTGCCTACGCTGTCGCCCGACACCAGAGTGCCGTCCTTGTCGAAGCAGAGGGCGGTGACGTAGCCGCCGTGCTCCTCAAGCTCCTCTCTCAGCTGCAACACACAGTCACTTCAGTCTCCACGTTTACACTATCACTTTCATTACAAGAGGAAGGTGTACAAATTACAGAGGCCAGAATTACAACGATCAATTTGTTTCAACCACGACTATCAAGTTTTGAAACAAACTTACAGCTAACATAGAAAGTCAGCTTGTAGTATAATGTTTTATTCATTCACTCCTAATTCTAAATTCAAGTTAATTCAATTAATTTTATTGTTTTCTTTCAATACTCTTGTAGCTTTTAAAAGGTTGATTAGGACTGCATTGTCACTGCAACCACCAATGACATTCCTAGAATGACTGTGTTAACTTAATTAATTACTGGTTTTAACAGAGTATGGAAATCTGTATCTTAGGGCCAGTTTGTCCAGACTTTGCTTAATTTTAAACAATTGATCAGGACTAAATTGCCATGGCAACAACCACTGATGTTCCTTGAATGTCCATTTAACTTAGCTACAGGTTTTAGCAGAGCATTGAAAAAACGGCCCTTAGTTGCCTGTGACTTGTCTTTACAGGAATTGGTTGGAGTTCGTTACAGATTTTCTGAACCTTATTAAACCTAACAACCTTTAATTTCTTTTTTAAATGTCAATGCATTTATTTGTGGAAAAATCTGAATGGTTTGTATTAAAGTTCGATTTGTGTACCGTCATATCAAGATTCTGAAATGAACGTCGATATTATTATTATTATTAAATCTATATTCTCAACAGAGCCAGGCTCCACTAGTGAGAATGTAATATAGAGAAGGGAGGAGAGGAAACCCGGTACCGGCATGTAGCCTACTCCTGACGAAAGATACCAAGGGGACCAACGGCTTAACGTCCCTTCCAAAGGACGGTGTAACATTCACAGCACGAGCCTCCACAACCCGCGCCGTCGAGAGACTGATAATAGGTGGAGGGAGGTCGTCACACTGACCCCCAAACACCCCAGTCTCTCTGACCCAACGGCAGCAACCTGGCAAGGCAGAGTTGAATGGTCACCCATCCAATCGCTGACCGCGCTCAATGTCGCTTAACCTCGGTGATCTAACGAGAACCGAGGTATCCAACACACCAGCCGTTGGGTTGAAAGTGTGATTGCAAGTCTCGTATCACGTATTGAACGATGTATCTCACCTCGAACAGCGAAGTCTTCTTCGGCTGGCTCCAGACCCTGATCACGTGATCGCTGCATGCGGTCACCAGCGTTGCCACGTTCACCGGGGAGAACCGAGCGGCGTACACGAAACCGGGGTGCGGCAGCATCTGGCAACACAGCAATGTATCATTTCAATAGCAGTGTTAGGGTGCAACTGCCTTGGATGCTGTTTCAGTTATCTATCCTTATCATTGCCTAATGTCTATTTATATGTAGAAGCAAGTGTTTTATGAGTAGGTATGTGAAAAAGGTATGTACAGGTCATGGGAAAGAGAATAGTATTAATTAAATATTAAAATGGGAACCCTCCAGGAGGGTCAACTGTCATAATAGTAGGGGAGCAAATGTAAATCCGCTCGATTGGAGTGCCGAAATTGATTTTTTCAAAATTATCGATTGTTCACATCATTCTTAATATTACCTGACGTGCCTTCAATTTTTTTGGTGGCCATCTTGGAAAATATGGCGGAAAACGGGCGAAAAACGTAAATTTTACAAATTTTTTAATTGTTGGTAGAGGAAAGATTGAAAAATTATGAAATAATTCACTAAACCTAACTCAAATATAGTGACTTGAAAAAAAAATTACGCGGTAAACAAAAATTTTAAAATGTTTTAAGAAAAATTTGATTTTTTTTTTTTTTTTTAAACGCATATTGTTCAAAATGAAATTGTCTACAAATTTTAATTCTACATATTTTAGTCTAAGTCCACGCGTTTCATAATAAATTAAGAGCAAAAAAACACAGAAACGTGATTGGTCAATTCCAACAATGAAAAAATATAATTTGTTCACGGCGTATTTTTTTTTCAAGTCCCCATTATTTGAGTTAGTTTTAGTGAATTATTTCATAATTTTTCAACCTATCCTCTAGGCTCTACCAGCAATTAATAATTTGTAAAATTTACGTTTTCCGCCATATTTTCCAAGATGGCCACCAAAAAAATTGAAGGCACGTCAGGTAGTATTAAGAATGATGTAAACAATCGATAATTATGAAAAAATCAATTTCGGCACTCCAATCGAGCGGAAAGCATTTTTTCTACACTTGAACCTGCACCATAACATGTAGGTAAATGTATGATCGATGGAAATAATTCATGGTTTATGTATGGATTCATGATTCAGTATGAACTAGCATTAAAACAATAAAGAAACTGAATAAATAATGATTCAACAAGTCTTCTACTAAGAACTTAAAGATCGATCAACAGACTTGATGACAAGGTATTCACCTGCACGAGCTGGCTCTTCTTGTCGGCCGCTACCGTCCACACGCAGGCGGTGCCGTCCGCTGAGGCCGACAGCAGCAGAGTGTCATCCGCTGACCAGTTGAGGTCGTACACCAGGCCCTGGTGGCCGCTTAGTCTCACGTGCTCCTTGCCACCGGGGATCTGCGGAACAATACGCCATTACACCTTCAAGCAATCTCGTCCTACAGATGTTAACATGCCGGAAAATTATACTTAGGGCCGGGTTTTCAATAAACTGTTAAAACCAGTACTAGTTAGGTTTAAGCGGTCATTCGAGGAATGTCATTGGTCGCTGCCATGGCAGTACAGTCCTAATCAACTAAGGTCAGCGTCCCCAATCTCGACCACCATTAATACTCCAATAATAATACTCTACGTCTTTAAGATGATACTAGCGCTCGGCCGTTTTAGAAAATTGAGCGAGAAAAATTGTTATATAAGTAAGTGTAACTTTTACAGGATGTTCACATGATCAGTCTGATTGTATATTGGTAGCACTTCTTAATTTTTGTTCATTGCATCGTTAATTAGGCGCCGGTTATTCAACAAAAACGTGAAAAACTATGAAATTTGCGATACGATTGGAGACCAAACCCGTTAACCAATTGATCTCAAATTTTAATTATGATTAGATGAAAGACAAAATTAGGGTTATCGCTTGGCACATTTTTGAAATTTAATTCTATACGGCGCCCAGGGAGACCAGAAAATAGCTAATTTTTCACCAAAAATCCACTAATTATTACTAATTAACGAAACAAAAAATTAAAAATGTACCAAGGGATAACCCTAAGTTTGTCTTTTATCTAATCACGATAAAAATTTCAAATAATTTGGTCTACCCATTTCGTCTCCAATCGTATCGCAAAAAGTGTCTACAAAAGGCAGCAAAAACGCTCGCACTTGCAGCACCTTAACATTGAATTTCTCAAGTGGACGAGATTAAGGGCAGGGTTTTTTTGCGCATTTAAACTGTAAAATAACTTTTCTGAGCTCACCCTGCTAGCAAGGACCAATCAGAAATGAATCTTCAATGTCTATTACCATGGAATGCAGTAAAGTTGTGACATTTCACGAACAGTTGTTTTAAAAATTAGTGTATGCTGAATTGAAATAAAAGGGTGATGAGAACTGGTACACTGACCCTAGATATAAAATTTAGTCGAGTAGTATTGAATAGCCAGTGAAAAACCAATTAATTAACTTTCTTTCATAAAGTTTATTTAAAAAAAAACAAGAAACAAAATATCGGAAAATCAAAATTTTCTTGGTTGAAAATACTATTTCGACTTGCATATCAATCTATTTTTTCCTGATTTCAGACTCATGGCTAGATTGAATCTCTGTTTTCTATGTGTGTTTTTACGAACTTACCGTGTACACGAGTACAGTGTAGTCCTGCTTGGCAAGCGTTGCGCACGCGAGGTACAGTCCCGCGCGGCTGAAGCGCACCACGAAGCAGCCCCGCGCGCCGGTGGGGAGTGCGAGCGCGCGCTTGTTGGGCACCTTGCAGGACTGCGTGGGCAGCCGGCTCCACGCCACGCGCTCCACGCCGGGAGCTGAGGGAGCGGAGATGTCGGCGGCCGCCAGCTCAGTCAAGCCCTCGGGGCTCTGGGGCAAGCAACAGGGCACTTTAAATTAAACTCAAAACTTACTTAAAGGGTTGTGCGAACCTTCAATTCTTAAGTCGAACCGAACCCCAACCTCTCGATTTCCAAACCTTTAAAAACTGTGCATCGAGTCAAATTTCAAATAATGCCTTTTGTACCAAGAGATTACATCAATTTAACACAAAGCAATGGAATTTTGAGGTTTCTGTTTATTAATCATGGTAAAACACCTGTTACTGTTGCCAACAATACTTTCTCAGTGTCTTCACTTTAAGAAATGTGATGTGACCAATCAAGACAAGTGATTTTAATTGGCAACTAGTAGCTGGTAATAACGCTAATAAACAAATCATTAAGCATTTCATAAGGTTCGAAAAACAAACCTGGGAGTTTGAAAATTGAACCTTTAGGCCCGGTTTGGTTTAAGTTGGTTTTCAAAATGGTTCGCACAACCCTAAATATCAGATCAATTGGTAGACCGGTGTAACCTGGGCATGGCCTACAAAACCAAATACACCGACAAAGCAAGTGCCACAAGATGAGTGTACCTTGTGCGTTGCGGTTGCGTTCTCCCCCTGCATGGCCAGACGGGACCGGAGCACCGGCGCCAGGTTGCTCGGCGGTCGTATCGCCTTCACCGTGACGTACAGCGTGCCGGGGTACTTCCTCCATCCCCCGTCCCTCCACCAGCTGTACGCCGCGCAGCTGTCGCAGCCGGCCCGGCGCACGGCGGCCGGCCGGTACAGCTGCAGGCGGCACTCGCGCTCGATGTTCAGGTGTCCGTTGCCGCCCACCGGCTTGAGGAACGCCCACGCCACGCGATGCCAGCCCCCGTCGGCGCCTGCACATTGCAGTCAGGTCACATTGCATTGATTTGTCAACGAAATCACACAATAATTATATTTTTTGCCTTCAAGGGCCCAAACCCGTTAAAATTACTTATTTGTGGGATAAAATTAGAAATATCAAATAAGTATTAATATTAATAACTATTGATTGGTTAGAAGGAAATACATAAAAATTACATATCAATTGCATAGAAATTTGTATAGGTAATTGATATTTAATATTTATAAAATTCGTAAAAATGTTGAACATTCAAATATAGCAAAATAATTATCACATGGGTTTAAAATTGGTAAGATACCTATTTTCATGGTGTTTAACCTCACACTTTCTGCAACCAGGCTAAGAGAGACGGATGAATGATTATAATGATGATTGGGAGATGATGATGAAGAATAGACAGAGGGAAGGAGACGGTCATGGCCTAAGTAGAACCCCTTCCCAATATTTGCCTCTCGCCTAAGTGAAACCTGCCCGTAAGGACGGCCCCAGAGTGTACTTGGCACCTGTCGCTCACCCAGCTTCTTGTACTGGTCGCTGGCCACGGAGAAGCTGACGGAGTTCAAGATCTCCAGCAACACGATGACCGGTCGGTCAGGGTTGAGGATGCAGCTGATGTCCTCGTTGAACACGATCAGCTCCTCCCAGCTCGGTGTCGTCGACCTGACAACACAAGCTCACATGATTCATAGCAAGATCTCCAGCAACACGATGACCGGTCGGTCGGGGTCGAAGATGCAGCTGATGTCCTCGTTGAACACGATCAGCTCCTCCCAGCTCGGTGTCGTCGACCTGACAACATAAGCTCACATGATTCATAGCAAGATCTCCAGCAACACGATGACCGGTCGGTTGGGGTTGAGGATGCAGCTGATGTCCTCGTTGAACACGATCAGCTCCTCCCAGCTCGGTGTCGTCGACCTGACAACACAAGCTCACATGATTCATAGCAAGATCTCCAGCAACACGATGACCGGTTGGTCGGGGTTGAGGATGCAGCTGATGTCCTCGTTGAACACGATCAGCTCCTCCCAGCTCGGTGTCGTCGACCTGACAACATAAGCTCACATGATTCATAGCAAGATCTCCAGCAACACGATGACCGGTCGGTCGGGGTTGAGGATGCAGCTTATGTCCTCGTTGAACACGATCAGCTCCTCCCAGCTCGGTGTCGTCGACCTGACAACACAAGCTCACATGATTCATAGCAAGATCTCCAGCAACACGATGACCGGTCGGTCGGGGTTGAGGATGCAGCTGATGTCCTCGTTGAACACGATCAGCTCCTCCCAGCTCGGTGTCGTCGACCTGACAACACAAGCTCACATGATTCATAGCAAGATCTCCAGCAACACGATGACCGGTCGGTCGGGGTTGAGGATGCAGCTGATGTCCTCGTTGAACACGATCAGCTCCTCCCAGCTCGGTGTCGTCGACCTGACAACACAAGCTCACATGATTCATAGCAAGATCTCCAGCAACACGATGACCGGTCGGTCGTGGTTGAGGATGCAGCTGATGTCCTCGTTGAACACGATCAGCTCCTCCCAGCTCGGTGTCGTCGACCTGACAACACAAGCTCACATGATTCATAGCAAGATCTCCAGCAACACGATGACCGGTCGGTTGGGGTTGAGGATGCAGCTGATGTCCTCGTTGAACACGATCAGCTCCTCCCAGCTCGGTGTCGTCGACCTGACAACACAAGCTCACATGATTCATAGCAAGATCTCCAGCAACACGATGACCGGTCGGTTGGGGTTGAGGATGCAGCTGATGTCCTCGTTGAACACGATCAGCTCCTCCCAGCTCGGTGTCGTCGACCTGACAACACAAGCTCACATGATTCATAGCAAGATATCAAGTCAATTTTTTTTACCTAGTAACTAGGAAAACGCTTGGTGTTGCGCGTATATCTTACCCCGGAATATCGTAACGTACAGAAAATATAATATACATCCATAGTGAATTGAAATACGATCCACTCGATCAAAATAAAATTATCTGATCTTCATTGAAACTGAGAAAAGCCATCTAGAGATACACTCTGATCCGTAAAGAAAATCAGATCTAAGTTGCACTGGAAATTAAATGTCGATAAAATCTCTTCTGACATTCTATTTAAATGTCAATACATTCTCTTTTGATTGGCTAGAAACTTGTAAAATTCGAGAAAATGGTAGTCTTAATGTCCATGCAAAGTTTGAACTTAATCGGAACATTTTGATTTTCGACCAATCGGGAGATATTTTTATTTTTAAACCAATCATAGGTCAGCTCTCAAAAACTATAGGTACACAATTAAGTTAGATGATAGTATATGTGCAAAATTTCAGCTCCATCTAAAAAAATTTGTGACCTGTGGCGTTGGGCCAAAAAAATAAGAAAGTGTGCAAAAGTGCAGAACGAAGTCGCTCGCTCCCTCACCTTCTGGCGTGAAAGTCGTACTCCTGCGTCATGAGCGGGGAGATGAAGTCGACGCTCTCGCTCTCGTTGAAGTACGCCACCGAGCGCCTGGGATCGCTCTTCTTCAGATACTCCCCGCTGGCCGTCTCCACGATGTAGACCTTGACCAGCGGACTCCGCAGCAAGCGGTCGGGCTGCAGCGGGTCGCAGCGGTGCACGTACACGCCGATTATCTCCTCGTAGCGGAGCTCGGGATTCTGGGCTACGGGGCTGTGCATAAAGTACGTCATGTTAAAAATGGGATAGGTATTTTGACACCCCCCCCCCCCCCCCCCTCCTCCCTATCTCGCTGTGTCACACTTTTCGCGACCCCCCCTCTAATAGGACGTCACAAATCTGTCGCTACCCCCCCCTAAAGTAGAATATTTTTTACTTTAAAATGTATCAGAATTTATCGTTTTTAGCGAAATTTCCGGTCCCGACATATCAACTGAAATTTAAAATGTTTGAAAATAGAGATGGGCCGATACCGATACCGATACTCGCGATACCACCTACCATCGGTGGTATCGGTATCGGTCAATTTTAATGCAATATTTTCGATACTTCGATACTTATTACTTTTTTGGTTGAAATTTTGAAATGTAGCCGTTTTCCCGCCATTGGTGCTCATTGGCATCACATCAGTGAGCTGTATCACCATTGGCAGATGCCTCAACCAATCAGAGCCAAGGTTGCAAGTGACATAATCTCCAAAAAAATCTCTAGTTTTGTGAATTTTGATTGAATTGAGACCATGGTGGACAGGAACTACAGAAATATAAAGAAACAAAAGTATCGGCGATACTATCGGTATCGCTAATCATAAAGTGAGTATCGGTATCGGTGAAAAAGTGGTATCGACCCATCTCTATTTGAAAATCTATATCAAAAAGATGACGTCCTACTACCTCCAATACCCCCCTCCCCCCCACCCCAGCCCCTACACCGCTGGGGGAACATTGTCTAGTAGACAAGTAGGTACCTAGCTATAAATCATTAACATTTTGGTACATGTAGTGTAGCCTACTATTAAAAATTGATTGGAAATCAAAAGAAAAAAAAT
Source organism: Leuctra nigra (assembly GCA_934045905.1). NCBI lineage: Eukaryota > Metazoa > Arthropoda > Insecta > Plecoptera > Leuctridae > Leuctra > Leuctra nigra. Next base: position 1,423,917 of record OW203768.1, read on the forward strand.
ATAGAAAAAAATGCTCTTTGCACACACTGATTTCAAATTTTTGTTAACAAAGGTAGAGAGCCATAAAAGCTGAACTAGTTTAAAACACATCCAGTTTCTAAATGTTGGCAAAACGTATAAAACCTACAATAAACCTTAAACAATTTTAAGTACTAACTACCTCATCCACCTTAGTGCCTAGAGAAGCTAATTGTCGAGTTTGTTGAAAATGTTTGCCATGCGGAAATGAATCACATTCACAGCACAATGGATTCAGCTAATTTAACATTGATAGGTAAAACAAAAGATTTCTTTTGCTTTTGCATAGTGGAACATTTTCGCATGCGGTTTCAACTCGAAAATAGGCACCCTGGAGAAAGCCATGGAACAAGTTTTGTCATGCAAATAAAATCACTGAAAATGTAATTATCGATACAGTCACCTAAAATAAAATAATGATTGGAAATACAACAATATTAGTTAGGTATATCTTGGAGAGTACGTAAGGTACCTCTCCAGTGTGTGGACAAAACACGTCCATCTTGCATAAAGGCTTCTAGACTACCCAACTTGAGGTACATTTGTTAAAAGTACCTGTCATCGTGAGCCTTCTCTTGATTCCCGACTCGACGGCTGGGTGAGATCTCCTCGTACGAAGCCTTGAGGTTCTGCATCTCGATGTCCCCCATTTTCTTGGCTTTGCGTCGGACTTTCGGCACCGGACCGCCATCTTTCTCCAAGTTCTCGTAGCTCGCGGACGTCGCGGAGTAGAGTGGAGGAGCCGGCTCCCGGTCGTCTTCGATCAGATCCTGGCTGGATTCCGTCGACAGTTTGTTGCGTTGAGTCTCCGGCTTCTTGTCTCTACGCTTTCTCGGAACTGGGACCGGTTTTTTAGGTGAAGCTTCTCGTGGAGGTGATACTTCGTCGGAAACGTCTGCTTTATGAATTGTGTAACTTAAACGACGTCTGACAGCGTTCTTGTTATTCTTATCGTCGTCGGAGCTCGAATCAAAGTATTGGACGGATTGGCTTTGAGTCCTACGCTTTTCTTTAACTTCAGCCAACTCTTCGTTTTTTTTCAGTTCATCTCGATTAGACTGTTTTAAATTTTTACTAACTTTAAGACTTGGTAGTTGACCACTTCGTATTAACCCTCCAGAATTATTTCCAGCTGGGTTTTGCGTGATAACGTCGTCATCACTCGATGACACATGGACTTCTTGAGTCTCGTCGATATCAATGTTGTCGCCTCTCACAAAGCCAGGTTTCTTGGGTTTCTCGGAAATAAAAGTCACCGTAGAAGTGTTCTCGCGTTCAGGTGGCAACTTTTCCAAATCTCTCTGCATTGGTACGAAGCAAGAGAGAGCATAAAGATGAGTTTTATTTTCAAAACTCCAACCGTCATCAGTTAGAAAATAGTGCAACGATTAACGAACAAGTGCTCTTCTAGGTTAGATTGCAGTTAGTCATCAGACAAAGTGCAAACGCTCTACGTGCATTGAAAACAACACAGTGAGTTAGTAAATATCCACAGTTTAGTGACAAACTTACATCAGCAGTGTTCTTGTCACGCTTCTTCTTCTTCCCTGATGTACCCTTCTCCTTGGTCAAAGCTGAACGCAATAGATCATCGAAGCGCGATCTCGTATCGACAGTAATTGACCGGGTTGGACTCGGATATTGTGTCAGAGGAATTTCATCCTCAACTAGGGAATGCTTCCCCATCTTCAGAAAATTACGGAATATACCACAAATACACAAACAAATCTAAATTATCTTCGCCAAACCAAAAACACAACAAACTCTAGCTGTCAAACCGCCATTTGTAAACAAAAGCACCTGCTTGCGCGAACGCGATGCGCTCTCAAATTGCGGGAAATTTAAACACACATTTGATTGAAATCGTGTACACAAAATTTCGTTGCTATAAGCATAAACTATAAGCTAAGTAGCCCATTCAAAGATTGAATAATGTGATACTAATTATTGAAATAAAATATTCTTTGCATTGGTGCTAGTGCAGTGACTTCTCTGAAGTAAGTTAATTCTATTTCTTTCTCCACTGTTTAGCTCGATAGTTTCCGTAAATCCTCGGCAAGAAGTAGTAAAATATTTCCACGAAGCTGAGCAGACTTGCCCCCATGAAGAGCCCCGCAGTTCCACCCATTGACACTGTGAATGACAAGGTGTGTGAATACGCGTGGAAAACGCTCAGTAGGCGTTGATGAGCAAGCAAGCGACTCACCGACTAGATCCAGCACACCGCGCACAACGTTGCGCTTTAACCGCACTGTTGGCAGGTAGTCCAGTCTCAACGTGATGGATGTCTCACCAGACCGACTGCACAACAACAGTACATTAGGGACCCTGTCTCTAGTTGTAGCATGGATAAAACACGATGTAGCTACGATGTGTTGATTTCCACTCTATGATGGGGTTCATTAGGTAGGTGTACACTGCTAATGCTGCAGCACTGAATAATTTCGTCGATGTCGGAGGCCCCCTTTCTTTACAAGATTCTGGCTTTATCTGCCAGAATCTGCCAGAATCTGGCGGGTTTCCTTGCAATCTGGTGAAATGTAAGACGATCTCAGCCGGATGTGACAAGAATTTGACCTTGGTCTTTACGTAAGAACGAGGCGGCATTCTTTCTCAGCAGACATCAACGACAGACTTGCTGATCCCAAACAAAGAATTGTTTGTCAATGACATCCGAGGGGTAAGCTATTCCGGAAATCTGGTGTACACTAGCCTAGAAATCTTTGGAAATCTTGAAAATCTAGGAAAACTCTAGAAATCCTAGAAATCTTAAAAATCTTGGAATCTTAAGAAATCTTTTGATTTTGTAATATTTGGAAATCTTGTAAATCTTTTGAAATCTTTGGAAATCTTGGAAAATTTGGAACTCTTTGGAAAACTTGTGAAAACTTGGAAATCTTGGAAAATCTGCGGAAATCCCTGATAATCCTAGACATTTTCTGAAATCATTGATGTATTTGGAAAGCATTGAAATCTTTGAAATCTTATGAAATCTTAGAATCTTCGGAAATCTTGGAAATCCAAAATCATGTGCACACCAAAACTTTTAGTCGCCAACCCCTCGATGACATCTAAATGATGATCTCACCCCTTGCCGGCCTCATCGGGGGACTCGGCTTGTATCTGCACATCCACACAGCTCTGCGCGCAGCCGCAATACAGCCCCTTGCCTTGGCTCCAGGACGACTTCATCACGACGAACTGCGAGAACTTGGACTCCAGACACATGAGTCCTGTCAGGTTGCAGCTGCGGTCCACGCTGGCTGGAACACATCATATAGCAGACAGCAATACAGCCCCTTGCCTTGGCTCCAGGACGACTTCATCACGATGAACTGCGAGAACTTGGACTCCAGACACATGAGTCCTGTCAGGTTGCAGCTGCGGTCCACGCTGGCTGGAACACATCATATAGCACACAGCAATACAGCCCCTTGCCTTGGCTCCAGGACGACTAAATCACGATGAACTGCGAGAACTTGGACTCCAGACACATGAGTCCTGTCAGGTTGCAGCTGCGGTCCACGCTGGCTGGAACACATCATATAGCAGACAGCAATACAGCCCCTTGCCTTGGCTCCAGGACGACTTCATCACGATGAACTGCGAGAACTTGGACTCCCGACACATGAGTCCTGTCAGGTTGCAGCTGCGGTCCACGCTGGCTGGAACACATCATATAGCAGACAGCAATACAGCCCCTTGCCTTGGCTCCAGGACGACTTCATCACGATGAACTGCGAGAACTTGGACTCCAGACACATGAGTCCGGTGAGGTTGCAGCTGCGGTCCACGCTGGCTGGAACACATCATATAGCAGACAGCAATACAGCCCCTTGCTTTGGCTCCAGGACGACTTCATCACGACGAACTGCGAGAACTTGGACTCCAGGCACATGAGTCCGGTCAGGTTTCAGCTGCGGTCCACGCTGGCTGGAACACTTCATATAGCAGACAGCAATACAGCCCCTTGCCTTGGCTCCAGGACGACTTCATCACGATGAACTGCGAGAACTTGGACTCCAGACACATGAGTCCTGTCAGGTTGCAGCTGCGGTCCACGCTGGCTGGAACACATCATATAGCAGACAGCAATACAGCCCCTTGCCTTGGCTCCAGGACGACTTCATCACGATGAACTGCGAGAACTTGGACTACAGACACATGAGTCCTGTCAGGTTGCAGCTGCGGTCCACGCTGGCTGGAACACATCATATAGCAGACAGCAATACAGCCCCTTGCCTTGGCTCCAGGACGACTTCATCACGATGAACTGCGAGAACTTGGACTCCAGGCACATGAGTCATGTGAGGTTGCAGCTGCGGTCCACGCTGGCTGGAACACATCATATAGCAAACAGCAATACAGCCCCTTGCCTTGGCTCCAGGACGACTTCATCACGATGAACTGCGAGAACTTGGACTCCAGGCACATGAGTCCTGTCAGGTTGCAGCTGCGGTCCACGCTGGCTGGAACACATCATATAGCAGACAGCAATACAGCCCCTTGCCTTGGCTCCAGGACGACTTCATCACGATGAACTGCGAGAACTTGGACTCCAGACACATGAGTCCTGTCAGGTTGCAGCAGCGGTCCACGCTGGCTGGAACACATCATATAGCAGACAGCAGTACAGCCCCTTGCCTTGGCTCCAGGACGACTTCATCACGACGAACTGCGAGAACTTGGACTCCAGACACATGAGTCCTGTCAGGTTGCAGCTGCGGTCCACGCTGGCTGGAACACATCATATAGCAGACAGCAATACAGCCCCTTGCCTTGGCTCCAGGACGACTTCATCACGATGAACCAGTGGCGGCTATTTGGCTTTACAACAGGTGTTCAATTACATAGAAGGACGTAGAAGAAAGTACTCTAAGAGGAGAGCCCCCAGCAGATGCGGGGCCGGGGCGCATAACCCCGAATTTTTTTGTATCTTTAGTTTGAAATTGATGCATTTTTACGTCTTTTGGAGAGCAAAATGATAAGACAAAATATTTAACTTCCTACTTCCTGGATTAGGGAGCACTTTTAAATAATTTTCTTGGATGATCAGGTGTGCAATTGTCACACCTTGCACACTGTAATAGCCGCCACTGCGATGAACTGCGAGAACTTGGACTCCAGACACATGAGTCCTGTCAGGTTGCAGCTGCGGTCCACGCTGGCTGGAACACATCATCTCATAGAAGGGTACAGGGAAAGAAAGATATGAGTCCATTTTTAGAAAATATGAGTCTAAGGTGTAATCTTGCAGTGATTCGTATGAGCTTTCAGAATATACCCTCAGTTTCTAGAAAATATTGTCACAAAGTCTTGAAAACGCTATTGAAATATCGATCTGTATGGAAGATAGACAAGTTTCAACATAAAACTTCGATTTAGTCCAATTTAGTCCAGTTTCATCCGAATGTGACTTATAGCCTTCTTTCCATGTACCCTTCATATGCTTCTACTTACTCCTTAGTTCTCTCAACCTGGGGCTGGATTCACAAAAAGTATTATCTGCTAATACGTATTATCTTTTGATTTAATACCAAAAACACCATGTTAAATGAAAGATAATACCAAATAGTAGTACGAATTAAGAGATAATACTTTTTGTGAATCTGACCCCTGGAGTCTGGAGCCAATAATGATAACTATGCTAACTCAGGTGTTTATATACTAGGAAAACGCTCTGAGTAACGCGTTGATGAGCGAGCACGGATACGCGCAACACCTCGAACCGAAATTCTGTTTATCGAAAATGTCCCAATTCCTAAAATATTGGTCCCAATAACCACGCAATGTTTTAACTTAAGTTGATCGATTAAACCTTTGGGATTGAACGATTCCTTGTTAATTTTCAAAAATCACAGGATCTCGTTTTAAGGGGGAGCAATCGATCGACATATACAAAAAAAAAATTATTCTTGAAATTAAAAGTTCTAAAAACGTTTTCCTACATTTCAACTATATTTAAGTACAACAGACTCATTAAATGTTCTGTAGTTTGCAACTCCAGTCCAACAATGAGTTTTCAATTTTATGTTATCAGAGGATGAACAAAACTTTAACATGGGAGGTATAGGAAAATCATTTCGAATTTGGTATATAACTTTTAAAATAGCACACGTTGGTATTGTTTTCAATTTTTTTCCTGATAGTATGTCCATATGTCTACCATAAAAAAAGTTTTTTGCTCAAATCTATCGAGACAAAAAAAATAGATCTTCATTTTAGCCTAAAAATGACACGATTTTCTTATTCCGCCATAAGATAACATGGGGGAGACAAATCAATTTATCTCAGAAACTGGACACGAGAAGTGTTTCATTTTTTCATGGATTGTGTATTGCATGATTATCAATGAGTCACCAAAATTTCAAGTAAATCGGAAACATTGAGGTTATGGTGGTTCTACCTTAAACGGTCATCAGTTTCATATACGTTTGAAAGTTTCTGCTCTAACAACCTTGAACTGAAGATTCGAAGATGCCGTGAAATGTGAAATTAGAGAAATATGACAGCCAACACGCAAAATATCCGTAAACTGTCAATAACTTTTGAATTTAAACACAGTTTAGTCTGAAAATTGTCAAAAATACTGATAATGTTGAACCCAATGACCATGCAAATTTTTAAGTTGATCGGTCATAGAGTTCTGGTTTAAATTTCAAAAAGCACATGAAGTATTTTTTTAATTTTTAACCAATGGGAGGATTTGGCTGAAAATTTGTAAAATAAGAGACAATGTTGGTCTTAATGACCATGCAAAATATAAGGTTGATCACATTTGTCGAAGACCATTTTCATTTTTCAGCCTATCAGGAGATGTTTATTTAAATTTTAACCAATCAATGGATTTCAAAAAAAATTTGGGTCAGCAAACAGAAAAGGTTGTCTCTACATGTGTGCAAAATTTCAGATCGATAGGTGAAACGGTGCGACTTCTATTGCTCCAGATAGCAGCCAAAAGTAAAAACAAAAAAAAAAAAAAAAAAAAAAAAACAGAGGTCCGTGTCAAAAGAGTCAAAAGGAGACGCTCGCTTCGCTCGCTCAAAAAGAATGGGTTTAAAAGCAAAATCTAATCCAGAGATTGGCTGCTGACTCCAGACTTTCCGAGGCCTTCTTTGAACCAACTAAGCGCCGTGGTACGTTTGAAGGAATTAGGGCCGGTATAACCAAAGTTAATCTGAGCCGGATTAACTAAATATTGGACTAAATTGGCGGCACAGCCAATCAGATACCTCAAAATGAGTGAAACAATTGAATTTAATCCAAAAGTTAGTTAATCCAGCACAATTTAACTTTGGTTATTCCGGGCCTAAGGTACCTAAATAAAAGCTAAAAATGAATTAAATGGATTAAACTGTGTAAAATATTAAGTTACACAGGAGGTGAATACCTTTAAAAAAATCAGTGTACAATTTGAAAAAAATATAAAATAAATCACCTAACAACCAAAAAGTCTCCATGACCAAAAATCAACATGACCAAAATATCACGGCCGGGAATAAAATAAAACATCAACAAATAATTTAAATCAGGAGTCAGGACAAATAGAAGTAAGTATTGTGCGAAAATTGGAAAATCGAAAAAACTAAATAACCGAAAGGAAAATTTAAAATCATGTAAAAAAAATATAAAAAGCACAATCTTTGAAATATCATTAAAAATATCTAAACATATATCAAAATGTAACCCCTTTGCGTGTGGCTCACTTGTGTCTAGCCTGGGCATGAGATGGCTGGTACAGTTACATGCGCTGATCTGCGCGCGCCGCCTACAGTCCGTCAGACAGCCGCCTGGCGAGTAGTATCTGAAGGACTCCAGGTCGCTCTCCTCGGGGAACCTGCACTGCCGCTGCGCCAGACTCACGTCCCGTAGCGCCGCGTCGTTCACCGTCGTCAACACCGTGAACTTCACCAGGTACGTGCGCCGCAGCTTCAATTCCATGGTCTCTCTGTATACAATTTGTACGTGATGTCATCTCATTGTTGCCGGCCGCCATCTTGATGGCACGCAGAATAGCTGTGATTCTCTGCTTTTTTGACGTTATTTTATAGTTAATGTGTACCTGGAAAACTGTATAGGCTCCGGAGATATCTTTAGTACGAAGAGGAATCACTCACATTACAAAAATACATCGATTTACTTCAATAAAGTTATAAATCTGACCCGTCAATGTGCCAACAAAATGTCCGTCCTCAGGTGGAAAATTCAATAATTTTGCATTGCGGATATAAAACAAAAAAAGTTTGTGTTTCCAAGTGCTGTGAAAAAGGATAAACAATTGAAATTGAAATTAAGTTACATACATTTATGGCGTTTTCGGCTGGCCACACTGGGTTTGCACTTGGTTTGAAATTAGCATTGAGTTTTGTATGGTGACGTCACTTCAATGCAAACCCAGTGCAGCCCCGGTGTGGCCAACCAAAAACGCCATTACTCTTTTGGCCATAACAAACAACTAAAGCAAATATTTATATTCATACAAACGTGCCCCCATCATCCGCCATTATGTAGTACCATAATAGCCACCCTAGTGCATATTTTCTCGAATAAGACAAGTAGTTGGCAAAGCTGTTTCATGAGGTCACATAAGTAATGGTAACGCAAGGAGGTTTTATATACCTTTTCGTCTGTGCAGAACAAAATAGAAATAAAATGTTAATTTTACATTTGGTGGCAGAAGTAGGATTATTTTTAATTTCTGTTTTTACTAATTTGTCTGATGAAATTGATTGTACTCCAGCCATAAGCAAGTGTACATTTATTCAAAATGAAAATATGTAAATATAGAAGCAATGATACTTAAAGGTGATACAAGCGCTCGGCCATTTTAGAAAATTGAGGGAAAAAAATTGTTTCATAAGTGGGTGTAACTTTGATAGGATGTTAACATGATCAGTCTGATTTTATATTAGTAGCACTTTTTAATTTGTGCTTCTTGCATTGTTAATTAAGCACCAATTATTCAGCAAAACCGCTCAAAACTAAGAAATTTCCGATACGATTGGAGACCAAACCCGTGAACTAATTGATCTGAAATTTTAATCATGATCAGATAAAAGAAAAACTTAGGGGGGGTCATTCTGGTAGCGGTTGCAAGTACTTGCAACCGGTTGTAAGTACTTGCTACCGGTTGTATAGTTGCAACCGGTAGCATCCTTATTCTGGAAGCGGTTTTAGCAGAAAAAATGGCGGCATATTGGTTGCAACTTTAAAACCAACTATTTGTGGTTTTAAGTGAGTTGCAACCAATACAAATGGCGTCGATATTAGTTGAAAGTAAGTGCTTTTCATTGCTTTAGTCATCAATTGTCGTATAAGATGAAAATATTCTCGTTAATAACATAGTGAGTTGAAAACATAATAATGTGGCTCTTTTAAATAATCGCGGGCTTACGCGAGCAGCGACAAACAACGTCAAGGTCGAACAACTAAAGTGACAGCACGGCAACGCCCACCAGTTCTGCCAGAAAACATCATAACAATATCGTTTACTTTTCGTATTATAATGACATCTTTGATGACATTGTGTTTGGCGTGTTTTGTGAGTGAGATGATGAAGATACTGTCACATTTCCTCGACTGAAATCCACGGACTGTACAGACGAAAATGAAAATGTCAAACGTTGCACTCGCTTCAACCGCCCATTAACCTCGAAAAAGACACAACGAAAATATAATGCCCTACCTGCAGACACAGTTTTTGCTAGTGGCGGCTTTCAGTGGCTAGTTGGAAGTAATTGTCATTTGTCACAATCATCTGCAAGTCGCATAATAACTGCAGTTGTCAATGCAATCTACGTAACAGATCAAGAGAGACTGGACACGAAGCAAGGATTCTCTACAGTGTAGCCAAGTTCCCTAATGTAGTTGGTGCAGTAGATGTCACACAATGTCCACATCAGGAAACCCACCAAGAACCTAGAAACCACCCAGCGGAAAGCAAATTATCATCAACGTGCAGATCACGTGCAAATCGACATTGCGAGTCATCGATGTGCTCGGCGACTTCCCAGGATGTAATCACGACAAGCACATCTGATTCCTATGAAGCAACCTGCTAAAGTGTTGACCAGCGGCTTAATCCCAGATGGCGTGCTCATCGGTGAGTCAATAAAAAATATTCACATATTTTCCATAGTCTGAATTTTAGCAGAAAGTAGTAGTACCTACCTAGTTAGTAGTAGGACTAGGAACACACATTCCATTCCAATGAATGTTTATTTTCACTGCAATGCAATGAAGTAGGTAAACCGAGGTACTAGAACCACTAGGTACTAGTACTAAAATCTTAATTATATGCATCAATAAAGAAATGAGATAAAGTAAATAAAAAAAAAAGTACCTAGTTAAAATTTCCCAATTGAAATTATTGTCTGGTTAAAAATATAAAATAGGTACCTATTTCAACTTAATATGCAAAGAAACCCTAACGTATCTCACTAATAGCTAATGTGACATTATATTTGTTGCTCGACAGCGGGCAGTGGATGTTCCTTCAAACTGTGGCTGATGAATTCGATTGAACGACCCCAAAGTGAAGCGGAAGAGCGTTACAACTCGCAGCACTCCAAACATCGTTGAGCGCTGCATTGGACCGGACTGGCGATGCACTCTGCCACTCTCCTACAATGGCTTGCCAGATCTTCACGACTGTGTTCGTCCTCCACAACATGGCCTAGACTTCGTCTTGAGTGACGTGGATGTCGACCGCACAGTGTTAGCGTTGAAAACTGCATTGAAAAACTGCCGGATGTTTGTGACTGAGGCCAAATATGTTTGTGGAATAATCGATGGCCTGGATTTAGAATGGACTTGTGAGTTTGTAGCCGGAAGAGTGTTTGATGGAGCTGTGGCTTGAGGCATGGATGAAGGATTTGGACCATTTAGATGGTGAAGCACATTATTCTGGTGTTTAAAGAAAAATTGTTGATTAATTAAACATTCGCTTCATATTTTTGTTATGTAAAAAGGTTACTAGTTAGGGTATTACCAATGAATACAATAGACTATGTAAATTTAATTCTTAATTTATTGATGTCAATTGTATGGGAATTAAAAATTTCACTATTAAATACAATCCAAAAATAGTATTCTTTTTGAATTGGTCGATTGAGTGCAAACTGATTCTTCACGCATATCACACATAAAAATAATCAAAGTATTTACCTACAATTATACAATTTAGGTACCTAGTATGATGTCACTGGATTGTTAAATATGATTGTTATCAATACTATACGCTTTTCAGCATCACTTCAGGCAATACCTAGGTATCGATGAATGAAATGCAAATTGTTTCAGGATGGCCAAACGTTTTACATTGATAGTTAGCAACTGTATCAGGCTGAATATAACGCCTGTCCCTTATAGGTATTACCTATTATTTTTTAGTTAAAAGTATTGCTGCCCTCATAAAATAATAAAATAATAAATATTGAAAAAATAAATTTTGAATGACTTGAATGGTACCCATCTTTAATTTTTCCAATCTTACAGCGATCTGATAATGTTGATAATGAAAATTGTCACAACTTTATTATTCACTGTCACATATTGATTGTCAATGCACCTCTTAAACGGAACATTCGACGAGAAGTGTCGGGGGCCTCCGAACCTTCAACGCTCTCTTTTCCGATGGCCTTTTCGACCATTGTTTCCTCAGCGGCTGTTAATGGTTAATAATTCGATGGGCCGTCTCTTGTGCAAGTCATGTTCAAGTAGTATGCTGAAGCTTCCTTTTTAGTTTGGCATTTCAAATCTTTGAACTTGCTCCTTATCTAACAATAGAAAATTAAATGTAAGTGAAGTTTCATGTAATTTATAGGTAGAACAAGACCAATGAACAAGAGTTATCAATATTACAATGCATTTAGTACCAAATTTTTATTAGGTGGTCAGGTCCTTTTCTAGCAGTACCGAGTAAAATCCTCGGCAATGCTGGTATGTACAACAATAGTAATTCCAACTTACCTCGGCTATACTGATCGGTGGACATGGGACCGCGTTGACTTGATCAGCTCCATGGCTGCTTCTTATCATTTTGTATGAGTTCAGGCCCAAAATCTCCAAAAAGAGTTGCCTCTCTATTCATTGTTCACTTCACAAATTATCAATCACATCTCCAGTTGGCTATTTATTTTTAAAAGGTATCGCTTCTTTTTATTCTCTTTTTCAGACATTATAGAGGCACTAATAATATTTTGATTATTTAATAAGGGACAATAAAATATAAATTACACTTGGTGGTAGGTAGGTAACTCTGATAATGTACACATAGGTTTAATATTTCAGCTAAAGAAATACCTTTTTATAGGTAATTACAAATGAATCCCATTTTCATTGAACATTTTTAAATACCTATCCGCAATGTTGAACCAGGACTGTAACACGAGCAGAACATTCCATTATTTGAAATTTTACCCGCGAAATTTCAAAACGGAATATCTTTTGTACAAGTTATTTGGAAATTCCACTGCCGACTTGCAACCACACTAAAACCGCGTACAAGAATACCGATTCAAGAAAGTTGCAACCGGTTATAGCGTGGTTGCATCTTTTTGCAACCATGGTTGTAAAGTGATACTTGCAACCATTATTTGCAACCGCTACCAGAATGACCCCCAGGGTTATCACTTGGCTCATTTTTAAAATTAAATATCATACGGCACTCATTGAGACAAGAAAGTTTAAAATTTTTCACCATAATCAACTAAATATTACTAATTAACGAAGCAACAAAATAAAAACGTACCAAGTGATAACCCTAAGTTTGTCTTTCATCTAATCATAGTTAAAATGTCAAATCATTTCGTCAACCCATTTTGTCTCCAATCGCATTCAAAACAGTGCCTGCAACACGCGGCAGGATCGCTCGCGCTTGAAGCACCTTAAGGACACGTATGTAAACTCACGCTCTGGGCACGGAAGTGACAGTTGGTACTTCATACTGGGAGTGCCAGTAGACCTGCAACACAACATATCTTGTTACTCAAGCTGCTGTCAAACTGCAGTTCATTCTTATCTCAGTCATAATTGGGGCTGGGATGCTTAGGAATTATCCTGTTTTAGTTATTTGTTCAGACGCGTCTAAAAATTATATATAATGTTTCCTGTGTTCCTGATTTCAAAAATATGCGTTTTATTTTGTCAGAAAAAGCCTTTTTCTCAATTTTTGATGAATTCAGTCCATTTCTTGCTATTTTAAGGTCTTTTTGTCATTTTTTTTACTTATTTGGGAAAATAATATGAAATGCTTGTTGCAAGTTACAACAATTTTATGAATCTTGGTCTAGAGACCACAATTCGTAAAATTTCCATCCACATTTTGGATGCGCCATCAACAATTGACACATTCACACATTCATACAATCATTTTAAGTTTATTTTAATATATTACTCCAAGTTCAACTCCTAAACCGATAAATTGAATAATAAACCGTAAATTATATCAATGACAATAAATACTGAAAAACAGATTGACAGCCGTTCTGACATGTATCACCAAGATGGCCGCGCAACAATGAGATGACGTCACGTGCAAACTATGAATTGACTCACATCGCCGGAGACTTTGAGTTTGACCTGCAACTCGCCGGGACCTGTTGATCGGTTGGAGATCATGTCCAAGAAGTGCGGCCGATGGATGTCCTCCCTGTGTGAAAACAAAACAACATAGCGTGACGTGATGATGGTAGCCATGTTTCTCAGGAGAGGCCAATCGAAACTTGGGGAGGGCACAAAAAAATATTCAAAACATTATTTCAGAATGTGAAAATTAATTTTCCACTAGCACAAAGTATAAGCAAGAAAACAAGGGGATATTTACATTAAAAGTGCAATTTCTTATATTGCACAAAATTTCTTAGTGATTTCTTTATATAGAGCTTTAATCTTTCACTTATAACATTTTGCTATGTTTTCTAAATTGTGTGGAAATTTCATAACTCTACCTTTAATAGTTTCGATATTGTGACCTCTCAAACAAGGTCACCCGATATACGAGTGGACTCACTGCGTCTGCATGCTGTTGATGGAGTAGCACACGCCCAGTTCTGTCTCGAGCATCAGGAAGTATTCACAGCAGTCGAACTCCACGTTGTTCCATGTGCATGTCACGAACATGTTCCTGCACGGGCTGTGATGCTGGGACAAGATATACATGCAGTGAGACGGTACAGACCCTGTGGGGAATGGTTGCTTCATGCCAGAGCATGTCCTCTTAATGTAACAGCCACTGACTTCTAGGAAGCAGTGAAATTAAATATTGTTTTGTTTTAAGAGTTTTACATTATTGACATGTAATTTTTCTTTGTTGTGAAGTTTGTAGAGGTGTTGGATGGAAATTGTAAGGAACTGATTGTGATCTTTGAAATTATCAAAGTAAAATAAAATATTTTATCAAAATAAAAACAATTTTTGTTAATTATCTAACAAGAAAGAAAGCGTGGTTCAAGCGCTCGGCCGTGGGAGAAAGTTGAGAGTTAAAAATTGTTTCATATGGGTGTAACTTTGACAGGATGCTCACATGATCAGTCTTAATGTATATTAGTCGCGCCTTTTTATTTTTGCTTTGTGCCTTGTTAATTAGGCGCCGGTTATTCAATAAAACAACACTATACTTACTACGAAATTTCCGATACAAATTAACACCAAATCCGTTAACAAATTGATCTCAAATTTCCTATTTAAAATACCTATTTAACATACCTATTTAAAATTACTTTTTATAAGGCACCCAGCGAGACAAGAAAATAGCCACTTTTTCACAAAAAATTCACTTACTAAGTTACGAAACAAAAAATTAAAAATGTACAAAGTGATAATCCTAAGTTCCATAAATGGCAGTTTGTAGCTTGATTCTTCATCTTCAAGGAAAATGAAGCTCAAAGAGGTTTACTCGACTTTATACAGTGGTGTTTTGACAACTTAAAATCCGTCAAAACGCATTAAATTCCCATGAAATTGTGTCTTTTTTGTAGATACTGTTCTCTCGCGGTATAGACTCTCCATTAAATTAATTCGGATTAAACTGACCTTATAGAAAATGTATGACTTAGTGAATTATTGGAAACGTACAAGCTCAATGGGCTTCCACGCTGCCATTTGCTCTCACTACTCAGCGCTAGGGTGAATTGTTCTTTTTCCTTCCACGCATGCGTCTGTACAAAATGACAGCTAGATGACAGATCACTTATAACTTCTTGTATTTGAAATGTAATGTCAGACTGTTGTGTTCGGAGTGAAGGTAATTGTTTTAAAATGTAATATATACTTATTAAATAAAGAAATAGTTTCAATTACTTACTTTTTATACTGGAAGATCACTTTATGTTAAATAACTTCTTTTGTTTATTCCGACAAAGTAGCAACCTGTCAACAATTATTTGACTGTTGCCATAGCAACCAGGTGTGGTCGTCGGTGGCGCGCTCTATTCTAGCTTGGAGTTTGGAAGCCCATAACAATTTGAAATGCTTTACTGTGGGTGTAAGAATTATTGTGACAATGTCGTTGACAAAGCATGAGACTCACCTTCTTGGCGATGTTGTAGAAGTCGGTGACCGGACAGTTGGGGTTCTTGATCTCGCCCTTGTCGTCAATGCAGTTGGATCTGATGAATGCGGCTCCTTGTCTGAAGAACACCAGCTCCTGAGCGGCGATACGCGTGTTGTATTCCTCCGTCTTGAACTCCCTAGCAACAGAATCAACAGTTGGGGTTCTTGATCTCGCCCTTGTCGTCAATGCAGTTGGATCTGATGAATGCGGCTCCTTGTCTGAAGAACACCAGCTCCTGAGCGGCGATACGCGTGTTGTATTCCTCCGTCTTGAACTCCCTAGCAACAGAATCAACAGTTGGGGTTCTTGATCTCGCCCTTGTCGTCAATGCAGTTGGATCTGATGAACGCCGCTCCTTGTCTGAAGAACACCAGCTCCTGAGCGGCGATACGCGTGTTGTATTCCTCCGTCTTGAACTCCCTAGCAACAGAATCAACAGTTGGGGTTCTTGATCTCGCCCTTGTCGTCAATGCAGTTGGATCTGATGAACGCGGCTCCTTGTCTGAAGAACACCAGCTCCTGAGCGGCGATACGCGTGTTGTTTTCCTCCGTCTTGAACTCCCTAGCAACAGTATCAAAAGTTGGGGTTCTTGATCTCGCCCTTGTCGTCAATGCAGTTGGATCTGATGAACGCGGCTCCTTGTCTGAAGAACACCAGCTCCTGAGCGGCGATACGCGTGTTGTATTCCTCCGTCTTGAACTCCCTAGCAACAGAATCAACAGTTGGGGTTCTTGACCTCGCCCTTGTCGTCAATGCAGTTGGATCTGATGAACGCCGCTCCTTGTCTGAAGAACACCAGCTCCTGAGCGGCGATACGCGTGTTGTATTCCTCCGTCTTGAACTCCCTAGCAACAGAATCAACAGTTGGGGTTCTTGATCTCGCCCTTGTCGTCAATGCAGTTGGATCTGATGAACGCCGCTCCTTGTCTGAAGAACACCAGCTCCTGAGCGGCGATACGCGTGTTGTATTCCTCCGTCTTGAACTCCCTAGCAACAGAATCAACAGTTGGGGTTCTTGATCTCGCCCTTGTCGTCAATGCAGTTGGATCTGATGAACGCCGCTCCTTGTCTGAAGAACACCAGCTCCTGAGCGGCGATACGCGTGTTGTATTCCTCCGTCTTGAACTCCCTAGCAACAGAATCAACAGTTGGGGTTCTTGATCTCGCCCTTGTCGTCAATGCAGTTGGATCTGATGAACGCCGCTCCTTGTCTGAAGAACACCAGCTCCTGAGCGGCGATACGCGTGTTGTATT
The DNA here is from genome assembly GCA_934045905.1 of Leuctra nigra. Classification (NCBI taxonomy): domain Eukaryota; kingdom Metazoa; phylum Arthropoda; class Insecta; order Plecoptera; family Leuctridae; genus Leuctra; species Leuctra nigra. The sequence continues at coordinate 1,440,743 of OW203768.1, forward strand.
CCTCCGTCTTGAACTCCCTAGCAACAGAATCAACAGTTGGGGTTCTTGATCTCGCCCTTGTCGTCAATGCAGTTGGATCTGATGAACGCCGCTCCTTGTCTGAAGAACACCAGCTCCTGAGCGGCGATACGCGTGTTGTATTCCTCCGTCTTGAACTCCCTAGCAACAGAATCAACAGTTGGGGTTCTTGATCTCGCCCTTGTCGTCAATGCAGTTGGATCTGATGAACGCCGCTCCTTGTCTGAAGAACACCAGCTCCTGAGCGGCGATACGCGTGTTGTATTCCTCCGTCTTGAACTCCCTAGCAACAGAATCAACAGTTGGGGTTCTTGACCTCGCCCTTGTCGTCAATGCAGTTTGATCTGATGAACGCGGCTCCTTGTCTGAAGAACACCAGCTCCTGAGCGGCGATACGCGTGTTGTATTCCTAAGTCTTGAACTCCCTAGCAACAGAATCAACAGTTGGGGTCCTTGATCTCGCCCTTGTCGTCAATGCAGTTGGATCTGATGAACGCCGCTCCTTGTCTGAAGAACACCAGCTCCTGAGCGGCGATACGCGTGTTGTATTCCTCCGTCTTGAACTCCCTAGCAACAGAATCAACAGTTGGGGTTCTTGACCTCGCCCTTGTCGTCAATGCAGTTAGATCTGATGAACGCGGCTCCTTGTCTGAAGAACACCAGCTCCTGAGCGGCGATACGCGTGTTGTATTCCTCCGTCTTGAACTCCCTAGCAACAGAATCAACAGTTGGGGTTCTTGATCTCGCCCTTGTCGTCAATGCAGTTGGATCTGATGAACGCCGCTCCTTGTCTGAAGAACACCAGCTCCTGAGCGGCGATACGCGTGTTGTATTCCTCCGTCTTGAACTCCCTAGCAACAGAATCAACAGTTAGGGTTCTTGATCTCTCCCTTGTCGTCAATGCAGTTGGATCTGATGAACGCGGCTCCTTGTCTGAAGAACATTAGCTCCTGAGCGGCGATACGCGTGTTGTTTTCCTCCGTCTTGAACTCCCTAGCAACAGAATCAACAGTTGGGGTTCTTGATCTCGCCCTTGTCGTCAATGCAGTTGGATCTGATGAACGCCGCTCCTTGTCTGAAGAACACCAGCTCCTGAGCGGCGATACGCGTGTTGTATTCCTCCGTCTTGAACTCCCTAGCAACAGAATCAACAGTTGGGGTTCTTGATCTCTCCCTTGAAGTCAATGTAGTTGGATCTGATGAACGCGGCTCCTTGTCTGAAGAACATTAGCTCCTGAGCGGCGATACGCGTGTTGTTTTCCTCCGTCTTGAACTCCCTAGCAACAGAATCAACAGTTGGGGTTGATCTCGCCCTTGTCGTCAATGCAGTTGGATCTGATGAACGCGGCTCCTTGTCTGAAGAACACCAGCTCCTGAGCGGCGATACGCGTGTTGTATTCCTCCGTCTTGAACTCCCTAGCAACAGAATCAACAGTTGGGGTTCTTGACCTCGCCCTTGTCGTCAATGCAGTTGGATCTGATGAACGCCGCTCCTTGTCTGAAGAACACCAGCTCCTGAGCGGCGATACGCGTGTTGTATTCCTCCGTCTTGAACTCCCTAGCAACAGAATCAACAGTTGGGGTTCTTGATCTCGCCCTTGTCGTCAATGCAGTTGGATCTGATGAACGCCGCTCCTTGTCTGAAGAACACCAGCTCCTGAGCGGCGATACGCGTGTTGTATTCCTCCGTCTTGAACTCCCTAGCAACAGAATCAACAGTTGGGGTTCTTGACCTCGCCCTTGTCGTCAATGCAGTTGGATCTGATGAACGCCGCGCCTTGTCTGAAGAACACCAGCTCCTGAGCGGCGATACGCGTGTTGTATTCCTCCGTCTTGAACTCCCTAGCAACAGAATCAACAGTTGGGGTTCTTGACCTCGCCCTTGTCGTCAATGCAGTTGGATCTGATGAACGCCGCTCCTTGTCTGAAGAACACCAGCTCCTGAGCGGCGATACGCGTGTTGTATTCCTCCGTCTTGAACTCCCTAGCAACAGAATCAACAGTTGGGGTTCTTGATCTCTCCCTTGTCGTCAATGCAGTTGGATCTGATGAACGCGGCTCCTTGTCTGAAGAACACCAGCTCCTGAGCGGCGATACGCGTGTTGTATTCCTCCGTCTTGAACTCCCTAGCAACAGAATCAACAGTTGGGGTTCTTGATCTCGCCCTTGTCGTCAATGCAGTTGGATCTGATGAACGCGGCTCCTTGTCTGAAGAACACCAGCTCCTGAGCGGCGATACGCGTGTTGTTTTCCTCCGTCTTGAACTCCCTAGCAACAGAATCAACAGTTGGGGTTCTTGATCTCGCCCTTGTCGTCAATGCAGTTGGATCTGATGAACGCGGCTCCTTGTCTGAAGAACACCAGCTCCTGAGCGGCGATACGCGTGTTGTATTCCTCCGTCTTGAACTCCCTAGCAACAGAATCAACAGTTGGGGTTCTTGATCTCGCCCTTGTCGTCAATGCAGTTAGATCTGATGAACGCCGCTCCTTGTCTGAAGAACACCAGCTCCTGAGCGGCGATACGCGTGTTGTATTCCTCCGTCTTGAACTCCCTAGCAACAGAATCAACAGTTGGGGTTCTTGATCTCGCCCTTGTCGTCAATGCAGTTGGATCTGATGAACGCCGCTCCTTGTCTGAAGAACACCAGCTCCTGAGCGGCGATACGCGTGTTGTATTCCTCCGTCTTGAACTCCCTAGCAACAGAATCAACAGTTGGGGTTCTTGTTCTCGCCCTTGTCGTCAATGCAGTTGGATCTGATGAACGCCGCGCCTTGTCTGAAGAACACCAGCTCCTGAGCGGCGATACGCGTGTTGTATTCCTCCGTCTTGAACTCCCTAGCAACAGAATCAACAGTTGGGGTTCTTGATCTCGCCCTTGTCGTCAATGCAGTTAGATCTGATGAACGCCGCTCCTTGTCTGAAGAACACCAGCTCCTGAGCGGCGATACGCGTGTTGTATTCCTCCGTCTTGAACTCCCTAGCAACGGAATAATCACCTAGAGTCGGTGACAGGCAAAGAGGACCCACTTTAGCATTGACAGGTATAGGGCGGCCCATGCTAGTGCGGGTTCATCTTTTCATACATTCATACATTCATTCATTTTGAATGTACCTTATACCATACTCATGAAGTACACTCGGCCAAACAAAAATTGATCGTTGATCAAATTTGAATGACTGATGGTCATGTCCCATACCAATCTAAGCTTGTTATTATCATTGAAATTTGGGGTCACCTACTAGAGTGAGACAAGGAGATCGCTTGGACTGACTTCGGATGGTGCAATCTAACATTTATCATTCAATCAAATTTGATCAACGATCAATTTTTGTTTGGCCGAGTGTACCTCATAGTAAATGAAACAAAAAATATTCTTCAAACTATTATGAAAATTAAAACTTTCATGTAAGATGTCATGAAAACTATTATAACATGATTTTGTCGTGTTTTGTCGTTCTTCTTTTAGGCACATTAATTTGCTTCACTACCAGACTGAATATGACACAGAATGGAGGCATTACCTTCATTAGATCTGGTTTGTCTTTTAATTCAAAGCAGCGACATGTTAAACCCTCTTAATTTTTTTTTCAATATGACTATTGTATTTGCATCCCCCGCAAAAGTTCAGCCCCCCCCCCCCCTCCACCCGATAGACACCGAAGATTTTCAAGTTCCAATAAAATGCCTGACTGTGAACATTTTTTATTTGTTTAAATTTCAACGAGATGGCGACATAACACTAGCCTTCCGAGTTCCGCGTGTCTACAGTTCGTTTTTCCTATGTATGAACCAATGACCTATTATATTCTAGACAAATTCAGTTGCGCGGGAAGTGAAGCCTCGCGTAAGTCACGTGATGACTGGACTACTGCAAAGCGAATAGCCCAGCTAAATCAGAATTAAAATCGGCATTTGTTACATAGGTCTTATAATCAGCTGAAAATTTACACACTTATTCGAAACCATGTTACCCCTACACCAAAGTTTTTTCAACAAAAAACTTTTTCCAGAAGTTGTTAAAAAAATAAAAAGAATGACAATTTATCAAAACAATAAAATTTACGATATACAATTGATTTACTCTGAAAGTACGCATCATAAAATTATAAAATAAATACAGGTTGAAGGTAGTAGATTAATAAAAAGGTATATACAAAAGTGAAGTCTCAAAACTGTTCAATTTTAATTGTGTAGTCATATAAAGTAAAAAATTAACAGAATAGTCCAAAAACGTTTCGGAGACCTTTCCGAAAATGTTAAAGCGACAACCCCCAATTTTTATTCACTTACTATCAAGAACACAGTACCAGGATGTTTTACATACTTTTGTCAAGTTTATTGGAGCAAAATAAAGGTGTCAAACTGAATTGCAGAGCTATGTATTACAAAGCGCGCGTCTTCTGTTGGCCAACCATCACGTGGTACAGCGCATATCTCTGTCTCTGTCTGACTCACGGCATCTGTCTCACTCACACGCCGGCCGGCCGGCTTCACTCGCTCCCGTGTACTGGTATTATAATGCGCCGTCTACTGAAAGTATTAATAGGTCATTGGTATGAACTCTCTACAGACCGAGACACCGTCAGTTGTTCTGTAAGGCCGAGAAAGACAACATTGCAAGGTGAGCGCGCAATGAAGTCTTTCTCGGCCTAGCAGAACAACTGACTGTGGCTCCATCTGCAGTGCGATTGTATAACTTTCCCAAATGCTAACAATATCAATAACAATAATGGTTTCCCTAACGATCATTATCGTACACTAGCAACCAGTGTGATTGTATAAGGATAACAATAAAAATCGTTGAGATATAAATTGTATTTAGATCTTTCAAAGTTGGCGGTATCCATACGTCACTTCCGTTTTAAACCATCCAATGAAATTGCAGTATTATTTTAAAATGAAAATTCGAATGTTTAAAGTATGTTGTGATTTTAAGTTTTGTTTCAAACTCTTTGAAGAAACAATTTTAGAATGGGGTTGTTCACGCAAAACTATTGTAGATGGCGCTGCTGTTCTAATCGTCCGGGAGAGAGCCAATCAAAATTCATCTAGCGGAATGGAAGGTTTTTAAACCTTGGCGGGAGTTTGATTCATAGATCTTGGATTCAGAGACCAACCAATCAGAGTGAGACACCTCCAACGCCACTAGCGCTGCGAGTGAGAGCAATGGCAGTGAACAACCCCATTACAATATGTCTTCAAGGTAGGTTTTACTTTATTTAAAAACATGTTATTTAATTAGTTGACACACAATTTTGCTAAATATATTCACAAATATTTTTTTAAAAATTTTGCCAAAATTTTATAAATCTTTACAACTATTTTTTATTTAATATTTTAAAAATTCATACAAAAAGCAATTGAAAAATATTAAAATATTTTTTCTATGTTATTTTGACTTCTATTTTCACGAATCATTATTTTAGTATATGAACTGCAAATTTTAAAAGATTTGACCTCCGGAAAATTTGCAGTTCATATACTAAACATCATCCCATCTGAGACTGTCAGATTATTTCTACATTTCAATCATTATTTTGGAACATTTTCTGTTAATTTTGAAATTTTTGACAAAATTTAGCCAAAATCTTGTAAAATGTTCCCCAAAAAATAATTTGTCAAGATTTTTAAAAATTATAAAAAAATTATGAAGCTATTAGGTAAAATATTTTAAATTATTTTTACATTGACTTGTGAAAATTTTATAAAATTTTTGCAACATTTTGAAATAGTACTTTCTTAATTTCATTTTTTTTATCCTTAAAATAATATTTGTAAATATTATATAAAATAATGGCAAAATTTTGAAAAAATTATTTGTGAAAAGCAAGCAAAATGTCGAGCTACTAAAATCCCTTCGCTTTTATTCGGTAGCCAATCTCAAAAGCAGACGAAAGAGAAATGCATAAATGTTTGCCATCACCATTCTGTCACCCACGAATTCAAGTGTCACCATAACCTCAAAATCCAGCTGACTCATCACGCGACATTCCACCTCGCAATTTAAACATCTAATTTTGACATAAATAAAGACCAGTTTTTCATTACCTAAGTAATAATAAAATGGTAATATGTGTAACATTGTAATTATCTTGCTTTTTTTACTATACTATACATTGTATCGCTGTTAATAGTGATATAAATGTCAAAATCCTAATATTGTTATCGATAATGGCTGGGTACAAAGCAATCGTTATCTCCAAGCAGCGTAGTCATTTGTTTTTCATTTAGATTGTTAGCAAAATGTTATACAATCACACTTTCATCAAATGTTATAGATAACGATCCATTATCTCGGCTAAGAAAGTTATACAATCGCACTGCTGGTGAGAGTTCAAACAGAGGAAAAACGAACTGTAACTACTGAATAGACGATTCCATAAAGTATCTGAGGTGCTCTGGTTTCTAAGACAATGCCCCTGGCGTTTTGATTTCCACCTACCTAATGCTGTGTCAACAATGAGTTACACGTCAAGGTATCTGGAGATCGAACCAGAGCCACTCAGATACTTGATGGAATCGTCTTTGACTCACTGTGCACAGATCCTCCTGATGAACTCCTTGTCGGTGTTCCTCTCGCAGAATGTGATGGCTGGGAACTCGGTCTGCCAGTCCAAGTAGGCCGTGTCGACCGCGAAGCTGACGGCGTTGTTCTGGAAGGCCTCCCACGCATCCCACATGATGTATCCCGTGCCCATCCAGGACAGAACCAGGAAGAACAGCCAGCATATGCTAGACATATCAGTATCACATGATGTAGCCAGTCCCCATCCAGGACAGAACCAGGAAGAACAGCCAGCATATGCTAGACATATCAGTATCACATGATGTAGCCAGTCCCCATCCAGGACAGAACCAGGAAGAACAGCCAGCATATGCTAGACATATCAGTATCACATGATGTAGCCAGTCCCCATCCAGGACAGAACCAGGAAGAACAGCCAGCATATGCTAGACATATCAGTATCACATGATGTAGCCAGTCCCCATCCAGGACAGAACCAGGAAGAACAGCCAGCATATGCTAGACATATCAGTATCACATGATGTAGCCAGTCCCCATCCAGGACAGAACCAGGAAGAACAGCCAGCATATGCTAGACATATCAGTATCACATGATGTAGCCAGTCCCCATCCAGGACAGAACCAGGAAGAACAGCCAGCATATGCTAGACATATCAGTATCACATGATGTAGCCAGTCCCCATCCAGGACAGAACCAGGAAGAACAGCCAGCATATGCTAGACATATCAGTATCACATGATGTAGCCAGTCCCCATCCAGGACAGAACCAGGAAGAACAGCCAGCATATGCTAGACATATCAGTATCACATGATGTAGCCAGTCCCCATCCAGGACAGAACCAGGAAGAACAGCCAGCATATGCTAGACATATCAGTATCACATGATGTAGCCAGTCCCCATCCAGGACAGAACCAGGAAGAACAGCCAGCATATGCTAGACATATCAGTATCACATGATGTAGCCAGTCCCCATCCAGGACAGAACCAGGAAGAACAGCCAGCATATGCTAGACATATCAGTATCACATGATGTAGCCAGTCCCCATCCAGGACAGAACCAGGAAGAACAGCCAGCATATGCTAGACATATCAGTATCACATGATGTAGCCAGTCCCCATCCAGGACAGAACCAGGAAGAACAGCCAGCATATGCTAGACATATCAGTATCACATGATGTAGCCAGTCCCCATCCAGGACAGAACCAGGAAGAACAGCCAGCATATGCTAGACATATCAGTATCACATGATGTAGCCAGTCCCCATCCAGGACAGAACCAGGAAGAACAGCCAGCATATGCTAGACATATCAGTATCACATGATGTAGCCAGTCCCCATCCAGGACAGAACCAGGAAGAACAGCCAGCATATGCTAGACATATCAGTATCACATGATGTAGCCAGTCCCCATCCAGGACAGAACCAGGAAGAACAGCCAGCATATGCTAGACATATCAGTATCACATGATGTAGCCAGTCCCCATCCAGGACAGAACCAGGAAGAACAGCCAGCATATGCTAGACATATCAGTATCACATGATGTAGCCAGTCCCCATCCAGGACAGAACCAGGAAGAACAGCCAGCATATGCTAGACATATCAGTATCACATGATGTAGCCAGTCCCCATCCAGGACAGAACCAGGAAGAACAGCCAGCATATGCTAGACATATCAGTATCACATGATGTAGCCAGTCCCCATCCAGGACAGAACCAGGAAGAACAGCCAGCATATGCTAGACATATCAGTATCACATGATGTAGCCAGTCCCCATCCAGGACAGAACCAGGAAGAACAGCCAGCATATGCTAGACATATCAGTATCACATGATGTAGCCAGTCCCCATCCAGGACAGAACCAGGAAGAACAGCCAGCATATGCTGGCAGACATAATTTGTTTATAACCAACCATGTTGTTACAAACTATAGGAAAACGCTCTGTGTAAAGCTGGCTTTCCATGCTCCGTCAACTTCCGTCACCGTCCGACGAAAACGACCACGTGACCCGTCTCGACCAATCCCTCGCCGTCCGATATTTTTGGGGATGGCTCTGATTGGTCGAGACGGGTCACGTGGTCGTTTTCGTCGGACGGTGACGGACGTTGACGGAAGATGACGGAGCATGGAAAGCCATCATAACGCGTTGATGAGCGAGCCTTCGTACTGAATGCGATTTGATATACGTTTGTAATTACCTGCTCTACAGGCCTTGGAACTGATGCATCAAGAAAGCGGCGATGAAATAATTAGTATAAACTTTGCAAATAGTTTAAGATCCCAGAAAAAAACAATCCGTGTAAAAAGGCAGCCTAATCTCTGTCAACTAAAAAAAAATAGAAGTAATGGAAAAGGAGTGAATCAAAAAGGAGTGATCAAAAAGGGAGCCAAGTCATTGAAATTTCCAAATATTTAATCGTACCTTAAAATAAAAAATTTGACCCACAGATAATACTTTAAATATGACTTGGCGCATCGCTTTTTAAAGACAAAACTTTAAGAGTCAGTATCGAAAAATCATGCTACTTTATGATAGGTACTTACGTTACTAATTTCTGTTTTGTAATTTTGTCAATGACGATACATTTCTTGGTAGGTATAGTGGATAAGTTATTTCAATGGTGGATGGATTCAATGGGTGATTGAATTATTTGACAAATGTATGCCAAGAATTGCATTTATTTTAACACAGCATTCTTACTGCTTCAGTTCCAAGGCCTGTAGAGCAGAAACTTCATATCAAACAAACGCCTGTCAAAACGCATGCAATACGAAGGCTCGCTCATCAACGCGTTAGAAAGAGCGTTTTCCTAGTGCATAACAAGTGCTATCAAATTGGGTATCAAAAATTTAAGGTAGTACCTTCATTATACATATACAAAAAAAAATCTTGAAATTACAAGTTCAGAAAACGTTTTCCTACATTTCAACTATATTTAAGTATAAATGAATCATAAAATGTCATTTAACTTGCAACCCCTGTCGTATAGCGAGGTTTCAATTTATTGCCTTCCGAGAATGAACAAAACTGTAACACAGGAGGTATAGGGAAATCGTTTAGTTTTTGGTTGATAACTTTTAAAATATCACACGTTGGTATTGTTTTCAATATTTTTCCTAATAGAATGTCCAAATATCTATCTAGAAATCAGTTTTTTGAAAAAACTTTGAACCTCAGTAAAATTCAAAACTCAAAAATAGCATGGAAATCGTCATGATTTTAATGGCCCCCATAAGACTAGGTACATGTTAAAAATAGGAATTTATCCCTCCCCGACGGCTGCCACCTTATCGCGGTGGTGGGGTTTGTGTTGGCCAACGATCCATTGAAGCTACGCCGGCGAGCATATGCTCATGTGTAAGGGTTACCCATGCCGGACAGATCAGTGGTGAGGTCCAGACAAAGAGCAGCCAGGGTTGGCCTAACCATGTCCTCCCTTGAATTTGCGGTTCCCATCGGGCCGGCCTTCCCCCTCGAGATGGCGATCCCCCTGAAATCGGGTTCCGCCGGCCCGAATCCTTACACCCTCCCGGTCCGTCCCCATTACGGCCTGGCCTTCCCACCATTGCTGGACTCCCCCGGATCGGGCCCGTTAGGTCAACCCCCTCCCAATGTCCTCCACTTAATTCAACAAAGTTTAAAGTAAAATAATTAATGTGCGCAATATAACCTCGTCGTTGACGCGCCGTTAAACCCTAATAATCTAATCTAATCTAGGAATTTATAACTACAATATCTCAAAATCTAGACACGAGAAGTTGTTCATATTTCACAGTATCGTGTAAATAGTGATTATTGATACCTCTGCCAAAAATAGGCTTATTTGGAAGATATGAGATATCAGATGTGCTCCTTAAATTAATATTCTTACCACATCAGAAATGCTCCTGATCAATGGTGATTTCTCCTTCGGTCAGAGCAAAATATTTTTCGTATTCGGAATGTAAAATGTAACCTGATTCGGATATTTTGATACCAACAATGGGTAACTTCCAAGAATGATACAATAATTTTAATATCTCAATGAAATCAACCGCGAATCATTATTGACTCAAATCCACTGGATAATCTGTAGCGATGTCTCGTTTGCGGGATATTCGAACAAACATGCATTTGAAAACCTCATTCGAACGGATGCATTCAACTGACACGGTTGAAATTCGACGCTCATGAAATTTCAAATACTTTGGCTTCCCAAAAAACATTGATTTTAAAACGCAGTTAGATTCCTTCAGGAAGAAATCACATTTCAGCGATGATTTTGTTTCAAAAGATACCAAGATATTACGTCCAAACAAATAGATTATTGAAAAAGACGTGTAGGTATAGGTAGTAATACCAAAGAGTTTCTATGGTAAAACCACCATGTAGCAATAGCAATTCAGGTAGCAATACCATTTCTTTCTGCTATTTACCGATACACAGGTCGCACCGTTTCACCGATCGTTCCGAAATTTTGCACACATGTAAAGACTTTTTTTGAAATCCATTCAGTGGTTAAAATTTAAATAAATATCTCCTGATAGGCTGAAAAATGAAAATGGTCTTCGATAAATCTGATCAAACTCATATTTTGCATGGTCATTAAGACCAACATTGTATCTTATTTTACAAATTTTCATCCTAATCAGTTAAGAACGTATTAGTGCAGGTTCAAGTGTAGAAAAAATGCTTTCCGCTCGATTGGAGTGCCGAAATTGATTTTTTCATAATTATCGATTGTTTACATAATTCTTAATATTACCTGACGTGCCTTCAATTTTTTGGGTGGCCATCTTGGAAAATATGGCGGAAAACGTTCATTTTACAAATTATTTAATTGTTGGTAGAGTGAAGGTTGAAAAATTATGAAATAATTCACTAAAACTAACTCAAATATGGGGACTTGAAAAAAAAATACGCCGTAAACGAATTTTATTTTTTCATTGTTGGAATTGACCAATCACGTTTCTGTGTTTTTTTGCTCTCAATTTATTATGAAACGCGTAGACTTAGACTAAAATATGTAGAATTAAAATTTGTAGACAATTTCATTTTGAACAATATGCGTTTTAAAAAAAATTATGTTTTTTTAGAAAAAAACTTAATTTTTTTTAAAAATTTTTAAATTTTTTGTTTACGGCGTATTTTTTTTTTCAAGTCACTATATTTGAGTTAGTTTTAGTGAATTATTTCATAATTTTTCAATATTTCCTCTACCAACAATTAAATAATTTGTAAAATTTACGTTTTTCGTTCGTTTTCCGCCATATTTTCCAAGATGGCCACCAAAAAAATTGAAGGCACGTCAGGTAATATTAAGAATGATGTAAACAATCGATAATTATGAAAAAATCAATTTCGGCACTCCAATCGAGCGGAATTACATTTGCTCCCCTACTATATGAACTTATTGACATTTTTAATAGCTGTCAGAAATGAAGTATCGAAATGAATGTTTTCCAGTGCCAATTTGAGTTGAATATGGATTACTATATGTACCAGAGGTATATTCTAGAACGATTTTCCAATTCCATTCTGATGGAATTCGGTCACGGCCATAAGGATTAACATTGTATGGAATCGAATTCTAGTTGAATTAGGAATTTAAAAGTTCTAGAATAGGGCCCCAGGGTGCTTGGATGCTATTTTCAAGTTTCGATAAATAGCATATTACTTTTATGTTGATTGAGTGGATCATATTTCAATTCAATGGATGTATATGTTATGTGCGTTGTATCGCATTTCCGGTTCGAGAATTTGCACGTATCCGTGCTCGCTCATCAACGCATTACACTGAGCGTTTCCTAGTCAATTACCTTCTCACATAATATGCAAAAAGGGTGGAGATGTTAAGAATAGTCTTAAATTATATTTGATTGATGCATGTTTTTATTCTGTACCATGCATGATGCTCAGCATTCCAGTATCACTTTAATTCCTTGTAACGCCATACGGGGCGTTTATTGAGTTGATTAATAAAAGCATAGAGGTAAGAAAGGTTATATTGATAAAACTAGGAAAACGCTCAGTGTAACTCGCAGTGTAACTTGTATTGCTCCAAGTAGCAGCAAAAAAAAGTCGTTCGCTTCGCTTGCTCAACTTACTTCAAATCGGGAAGTAGAAAAGTGTTTAATTGTGTTGTGGCCAGTTTTGATAAGTGTTTGTCATAATGTAACACTAATTACTCATTACTAATTAGGTATGCGTCTGAACTCTTGACTAAACCCATTTTCTTTTGTCTGCAGATTCTGTAAAGCAGCTTGGCGAGTTCGCCGGGTCGGCACCAGGCTAGTGGACTGCTTCTCATCTCAATTGACTCAACCGGTTGACATTTCTCAGCATCTTATTCCTCCTCCATCTTCGTAATTAAACCATTCCAGATGTCGTTATCCATCGTCCCTCTTCAACCGTCTTCCAGTCTTCCCCTCTTCTTCAATCAAACTAGGGATGGAGCGAACTTGGATTTTGATATCGACTATCGATATCATTTATATATCGATATATATCGATATATCGATACTTCGATATATCGATATATTGAAATATCGAAATATCGAAATATCGAAATATTGAAATATCGAAATATCGAAATATCGATATATTGAAATATCGAAGTATCGATATATCGATATATCGATATATTGAAATATCGAAATATCGAAATATTGATATGGAAATAATATTTAGATGTATAGGTATGGAAATATTGATATATCGTATGAATGTATTAAATTGCTCCTAAAACTGCTAGGAATTTCAAAAGAAAATGTAAAAAGAAATAACACAGCTGTTCCAAAATATAGGGTCACCGGCCAGATAAGAAAGAAAATGTGAATAATCTGAGAAATTGTCCATAAATCTTGTTTGTAAACGCTGCACTGCAAATATGAATTATTTTGCCATAGTAGGTATAAACTTCAATTAAGAACATAATTGTATCATGCGGTAAGGCTTCAATATATCGATATTTCAATATATCGATATTTCAATATTTCGATATTTCAATATATCGATATTTCGATATTTCAATATTTCGATATTTCGATATTTCAATATTTCGATATTTCAATATTTCAATATATCGATATATCGATATTTCAATATATCGATATATCGATATTTCAATATATCGATATTCAATGTATACAGGTATCGATATTTCGATATTTTTTTGATATCGATATATATCGATATATCGATATTTTCTCCATCCCTAAATCAAACTCTTCCACTGTGCTCTAGGCCTTTTAACGCTTCTCTTTCTAATAACATTTGATTCCAACTCTTGCCTGGCCATTCTTCCAATATCCATTCTCTTCATGTTACCAAACCACCTCAATCTCTCCCCCTCCCCAACTGGAATCCCAATCTCTCCACACCCAATTCCTTCCTTATCTTTGAACTTCTAATTCTGTCGAACTTCGTAACTCTTTCGAACTCCTAAGAAATTTCATCTCCCCAACATTCCAGGAAATGTTTAAATATCAGTAATTTACATTTTAATCTTAGCTCCAATGAAATTTTCTAACTGACTGATAATAGCATTCAGCCACATTCATGATTGCATTTCTCTCCCATAGTTGCATTTTTTGTAAACATACTTCCTAAGTATTTGAACTCCTTCTCCTCCTTTTGCCTTTCTATCCATAACTTTCATAACTTGTTTCCAGTAAAAGTGCAGACTAAATCCTCGACTAGTTCCAGTTCATCCTGCGCATCTCTGTTGGCAAGGTCCAGCCGTTTAGGAAGCGATGATAGCCAGAGCACTGTCTCTTACGCCTAGGCGGTGGCAAGGCTAGAGACAGGCATAGACCTGATCAAGGTCTATTGATATCACTTCCCACAGATGCAGACGGCAGATGCATGGCATGTGTTAGACACGGCCTCCTCGGTCTTGCTGTACGCTGAATCCAAACACCAGGGTAAAGTGGCTATCACACTGGGTTGCAACCCACGGTTGGAACCCGCGTATGGAAACTTTTGTTGCAAAAGGAGGCAACCGCCTATCACACGCAACTGTTTGGTTTGATGTTGGTTGGTTCACAATTGACACTCATGAGTTGCGCAGAAAGCACCATTTCCGGTTCCGGAAAACGTTGCCATAGTAACCAAAATAAAAGTACAGGGAATAACAAATCTGACAGCGGCAATCCAAATCTCATATTTTGAGTGATTACTTGTGAAAGAAAGATATTTAAGTAAGTACAAGTTAATAATTACGCAATATTTATCCATACACATGTTCAAGTTAAATATTCATCTGATAAATATGATTTATAGTTATTATTTATAGCATCGTATTGGTCAGTTCACGTCACGTGGTACTACAACAAATGGTTGGAACCGGAAAAATAGAGACTTCTCTATTTTTCAAACCAACCCGCGGGTTGACGAAATTTAGTCTCTGCACATGCGCGGCCAACCATATTTTCCAACCGCCGGTTCCATACACGGGTTGCAACTCAGTGTGATAGGGCTTTAAGTTGTCCGAACTTTTATCTTAATATCGAAAATGGCACAACACCTTTTTTCATTTGTCTTGATGGACATCATTGTAAATATTTACAACAAATAATTATTGAGCGAGCGAAGCAAGGACTGCCACCTTAAAATGATTATTTTTTAAATGTTGGCATTACATAAATTGAACAATGTTGGCTGCCACTCGCGTTTTCGGGCAGAGTGGGCACACTCTGGTGAGAAAAAGTGTAACTACTACAATCGGGATTGTTTGCGGCCGCCATTGTTATTGCATGTTATTTTAATCAGAGAATAGTATAATATTACTTTCGAAAATGGACCACAATTATGGTAAGGAATCTGGTGGAAAGACTAAAAAGAAGTCTAATAACTACTGCTCAGTTCCACAATGTTCGAATGGCTGTGGAAATGGCATATCATTACATTTTTTCCCCAAAGATGACGTTCTAAAACAGCAGTGGTCTGTTGCCTTACGAATTGGCAAGACCATAACCAAACACATGTGCGTTTGCAGCGACCACTTTCTAAAGGAAGATTTCTTCTTGTTTGGTAAGTTTATACATTAGTTCACTTTATTACCAAGTTCTAGGTACATATACCTATTCATTCATTCTATTATTTACCTATTTAGCTTGACACCTATTAGTACAGCTAGGACAGCAATGATTAGTTCTGCATTGACATAATTTTCAATAATTCTATTATTTATTTAGTTAGGCACCTAAGTACAGTTATGACAGCTTGAGAGCTACGTTTAGTTCTGCATTGACCTAATTTTCATTAATTCTATTATTTATTTAGCTTGACACCTAAATAAAGGTGGTTAGTATGTAGGTACACTCAATCTACGAGTAGGCTAGATAGCTACGCTAGTAGGTTAGTTACATGGGCCCTAGTACCTACAAGTGCAGTAACTTCAGTTAATATTCCTCCTGCCGATCAGCATGAATGAGTAAGTAAAGACTAATCACGCTCTTGTATTGACAGAATACGTGGCAGAACGGCGACGACTGAAGAAAGGAACTGTGCCATCTCAGAAACTTCCATTGCGTGCCCAAGACAAGGTCCCCACTAATGCCCAGATTTTGGCTAAAGCAAAGAGAGCATCAAGAGTGGCTGAGAGACATGCACAGCGAATTTGCAAGCCATTGTGAGTATGACGACTGTGTTAAATCGTGTGTAATTTATTTTTGATACTTCATTCCTATGTTCGCATTGTACTTGTATTGTCTCACATGGATAATAGCACCCACACAATGTATTCCCACAATACTGCGCTGCATGCAAACACATTATCCTATTCCTAGACGGGTACAAAGTAACAACAGCTGCTGATCACAAGATTTCTATTTGTTCCGTGTAGCTCGAAAATATTCGTTGTAACCATTTCATTCTGCAAAGAAAATTCTCTCCCCTGCATAGTATGCTCACAACATATCAAGCAATTTGTTGTGAATTTGTGACAATTGTGCCAATGCTATTCTCCGTGAGATACAGGCTTAATCTCGCACTGGCGCAACATGTAGTCTTCATCAATTGTTTCAGACATACATGCACGGATGCACCAGGCATCAATGATATAGCCGAGCCTTTGACTGCTGATGAGGGGACAGCAGCAGAAGCTCTCCTGGAGCTTCATGCAGCCTTACTCCAACCAGACGAGCTTAATCCAGAAGAAGACGACCCCCAAGAAGTTCCTGACCAGCGCTCTCAGAAAGCCGCTGAAGTTCTTCAGGCAATGGCCGAGCCCCGGAAGCTGACCCTGCTCGATCTCATCAAGAAGGATGCTGACCTAAATGCCTTCACAGGTATTCGTACGATGAAGCAGCTCGACTGCTTAGCTCAAGCGGCTGAGCTCTGCGAGAATACAGAGGCAAATTGTAAACTTTCTCTAAACATGATGGAAAGGATTGTTCTCACAATGTGTAAATTGAAACTTAACATTAGCTTTACTTGCATATCAGTTCTTTTTGGGATTGCAGTGTCTACATGCACTTCGTACTTTAATTTGACCATTCAAATTTTAAGTAGTGTTTTGGAGGAGGCTGTGGTGTGGACATCAAAAGAACAGGTTCTGGCTAATATGCCAAGTTGCTTTGTGAAGTTCAAAAGGACGAGGGTAGTCCTGGATTGTACAGAAACGCCAATCGAGAAGCCACAGTGCTTGAAATGTAGATTAATTTCTTACTCACACTACAAGGGGCGAAATACTGTCAAGTTTTTGATTGGGGTGTCGCCCTCAGGGTTGATTACCTATCATAGTCCAGCTTATGGAGGTAGAGCGTCTGATAAGGCAATTTTCTTGCAGTCAAACTTGCTAAATCAAGTCATCCCTACTCTCGACGATATCATGGTTGACAAAGGGTTCCTGATTAAGCATGAATGCACCATGAATGGAATCAACCTTATTCAACCTCCATTTTTGGGCAAAGCCGTCCAATTTTCCAGAGCCGATGGCCTGCTCACTGCAGAGATCGCAAGTGCCAGAGTACATGTCGAACGTACCATTCAAAGGATCAAGATTTTTAAAATTTTTAGTAATCAAATAGCTTGGAATCTAGTTCCACAGATCGATAATATAATGAAAATAGTTGCCGGTATTGTTAATTTAAGTGCTCCAATTCTTGCCAATGACAAGTTCAGCCGTTAGCTTTTAGTATGCATTTTCCAGTAACTATCAAAAAGAGTGAATTCGTGTAAATAATAGGAAGGGAACTTGAGAAAGGGAATTGGTGTGCAATAAAATAAGGAATACCCAACTATCAAAATCAGAGTTCAATTTTATACTTTATTATAAGGTAGGTAACTCAAGTAATCGTACTTGCAATATAATACAGGAAATATTAATGAAACCATTTACAATTTTATCACTATTCTGTTGTATTAAATTATTATCCATCATTGTATGAATGTACATAAATATTTCCATAAGCATGACCAATCAACTAGTTACTAGTACCTACTTGGTTAATGAGCACATCAGACTTCCCAGTTGCTCGTACTCTCCTAATAATTAGTAGGAAAGCGGGAATTTTCCTACTTTTGGCAAAAACCTCGGTTTCTTTTTATTAGATTTTGAATTCCGAAATAAATCTTTCTATAGAAATTGATACTGACTGAATTGATAACATACTTTGCTGTTTAGCTTTTAATGGGCATTATGAATCATTTAAAAACTAACAATTAAGGTCCAAAATTAAAAAAAAAATACACTGCGTGGCAATTCCCGAACGGAAATTACTCATGATTGAATAAGGTATTGACATTTTTGCTTTTCTTTAATCTGACAACCAAAATATCTCTTGGCTACATTTTTTATGTGGAAATTTTCTCATGAAATTAAGTGTTTGCCGTAAGCATGACACTTTCTACGCTGTGGTCGAGATGCCGTTAAGATTTATTTCTAGTTGATGTATTTTTTGCCCCAAAAATTCCTACTTTTCCCCACAAAGTCCTATACTTATTAATTGATTTAATTGACTGGGAGGCCTCATGAGCATAAAAATCTACGGGTTTGTGATCCAACCCGTTAATTACAGTAGATACCTACTTATCAAATTATATTATTATCTGTATGTACATAATTATTTAAAATTATTGAATAAACTACTTCATGAGCATAAAATTCTACATTGTTGTGATCTGAACCAATATTTAGATCATTCGAGAATCCTTGTCCACATTTGTAAGATAAGGGAGCATCTGCAGAAAGTATGCATCTCTTATATACATGAGCATGTCTCTCACAAAAATAGGGTCGAACAAAACGGGAACAATAACGCAACTGTCGTTAGCTGCCGAGTACAGAATAAAATCACAAACAGGAAGGTTCGTTACTAGCATCCCCAGTTGTACTTGCCCATAATATGAATGTTTTTTTTTAAGGCTAATTTGTTCCCCCTCAACAATCAAGCACTTACTCTCTCGGGCCAACCCGATCCCACTGTGGGTGCGTCCAACTCTCAGACATTTGACTTCAATAAGTCTCCCAAGGACAAGGTCAGCTACTACCCCATCAGGGCTATAGCCCAGCCATGGAGCATGATGGTTAATAATTATTCCTAACTTAGTGACACAAGTGTTCGTTTGCCTTTCGTAAGCTGAAATGGCCAGAGGTTCGTTCACTTTCCCAAACGTTGTGTCAGCGTTGCCCTTAAACTTGGGAAAAACTATGTTGTCGAGCTTCTTTTCCCAATTGCGATCGGCACCATTTCTGCCTTGGCGGTTGTAAGTGTAGATGTTGTAGCATCTACTGCCAGTAATCCGTGGCTTGCGGTGATTAAGCCAATCATTGCCCACCTGGTCCACTGTTGAAAGGCAAATGTCGACTGCTGTACCTGCTGTCACAGCTACATGTTCATGATAATACAGCTGTTCATCGGGACTGCAGGAGTTGAGCAGCTGGTTATCCAGCTCTGAAGAATCAACAACTAGAGCGTTGCTTGATATGACAAGATCTGTGGCAAGAGCCCGTATGTCCTCGCTTTCCTCGGTGTAATTGGTGTCAACGTCCATTGGAAGGTCACGCAATGTTTCTCTAGTTTGGCTCAACTCAATTGCTAGTGCCGAGTCTGCAAAGCCTAAATAAGCAATGAAAACATTATGCACACATCACAAATTATTAAAAAATACTCGTACCTACCTACCTAACAAGTTACAAATTGTTTGAAATGAATGTAGGTTTAGTTTTACAGCAGAGAATATAAATGATTCAATAGTAAAATCATCAGATGAATTATCTACGATCACCACACTTTACAGGGATCGGAAACTGTCTGACTAGCTGGCCATGTGCTTGGTCATCTTGAACACAACAATCATAGAACAGGCGGCTGTGATGTCGCTCACGTGACACATGTCTTTATCTCCCGCCAGAACAGAATACAAATATTCGACAATGCGCCATCATCACTAGCAGCGGCAAGTTTGAGAAGCTCTTTCGAACCTGGCGGTGAATGTGTGAATCAAATTAAAACACTCCAAAATCGTACTTTTTTAAAATTTCGCGGGTCACCGGCCGGAAGTAAGACGGAGCAGGAAGTAAGAAAGAGCAAATCGGCGGCCCAAGCACTGGGCCGCCATCATTTAGCATTGGTCTTATGGGAGTGACGTCACAATACGCAGACAGTTTCCAATCCCTGTAAAGTGTGGTGATCGTAGGAATTATGTATGAATCAAAATAAATGTGAAAGCTTTATAAGAATCCCCAAAAATATCCACCCCGGTAGTCACAAAGATCACTGTCAAAAATGGTGACACATTGAATGACTTTTAAGACCAAACATTATTTTACATTACCCACCACTTATTTCACACCATGTAAAATATTGATGCCAGAAATTAAACAAAAAATATTATAGGAAATATTGTAATTTATTGCAGTGTCGTAAAGCAATGTTTGGTCATGTAAAGACACAATTACTCCTTACAATATGAACCCTGCAGTATGCGAATATTGCGATGGATGAGCATCTGCTTCTGAATGTCATGAATTTTAATGTTTTCTTTAAAGTTCTTGAATACTCGCAGCCGACAATGAAGCAGACCAGCAGAACTAAGTATTGCTTGAGACATCGTCTTCCTTCAACATCGGATTGTATCATAAAACCTCTCGAATACTCGCAGCCGACAATGAAGCAGACCAGCAGAACTAAGTATTGCTTGAGACATCGTCTTCCTTCAACATCGGATTGTATCATAAAACCTCTCGAATACTTGCAGCCGAACACGAAGCGGAACCATTCCAGAAGAACTAAAAGTACATTTGCTTTAGGAAGAGAATGCATTTTCGAACAAACATCAATAAAATACCTATGTCATTGAATAAGGCTAAGCAATCCAAATCAAATACCTTCCATCAGAATGTTGAAGACTGCAGCTTTCAGTCCAGGAGTTTTTACCCGAGGTTGATGTCGGCCGTCAAATGGCAGTTTTCCCTTCTCAACGCAGCAAAACTGCTCCACTGGCACAGGCTCGTACATTTCCCTTGCCTTGTCACGTATCTGGCCCCACTGTTGTTGTATGTCAGTACAAGAGAGATCCTCTAGAGCCTCAATGGGTTGCCTGAATTGAACAAATATTTTCTAATGTGAGGACAGTAGATGGCACATCGAATGAGAGTGCAGTGAATAATTACATCTAAATAATGAAGTGCCTAATGATTTAAACAATATGAGGTCTTGATGGAATACAACTGAGAGAGTTCTATTAGCAGTTAGGCTATGCAGCGTTATTCACAGGCACTAGTAATAGGCAAATGGTAAATAACCTACAAAGAGGCAAGGCGAACCTACCTGTTTAAAAACATCATCACAGCAACCACATGCTTACACTTCCCAGACCCAGCTTTGCAAGTGCAAGTGCCAATGACTGTCCGACTCCTCTTGCAAGGGTGACTGTTTATAATTACATCAATTTGATGAGGTTTCCCATCTAGTTGGGACGTTTTGAGGCACAATGCCATGACGTGAATGTGGTGTTGATCACTTTTAATGAGGCCACATTCCATTAGATGTCTTGATTTTAAAATAGCCGTGCCTTCTTTAAAAGGCCGTTGGAAGTCGCCAACGTAATCCATAATCTCCGGCAACTCCAACACGGGTTCAAACATTATTTTTAAAATAGATAAATGAGAAAATACTGAAGGTAAAACTAAGGTAAAACACACGTTACTTCAGGATCAAACAGCACTACCATCCCGACAAAATCGTCCATGACACTTTTGTTAGTGCTGCCACCTGGTCAGCTCGAAAACGCGAATAGCCGACGGAAAATAAAAGCAAGAAAACCAAACTGGTGGATCGATAATCAACGAAAGTATTTAAGACGGCTGGGTAGTGAGTTTGACCTTGAAGAGATTTTAATCGATTTTTATCAATATGTATTCAGAACCGTTCAATGAAAATAATTTCATAGTTTAGAATAAGTTATTAGTTTTATTTTGTCCAACAGATGTTTAGAACCAAAAATTCAGTACCCTCAATGAAAATAATTAATAATTTTTATTGAACGGTTCTGAATACACGTACAAAGCCCTATTTTGTTAACAATTAGATTGGTAAAAGATATTGATAAAAATCGATAAAAAAAACTCTTCAAGGCCACGCTCACTACTCAGCCCTCTTAAGGAACTCTGAGGAAATGTATACAAACCGAAAGGGTACTGAAATATTACCCTTTCCAAACAAATAATTAAGATTTTGTAATAAATTGTATGTTCAGGTACCCATTTATCGAATGAAACCTATATAATATTAACATCCATATCTCCCACCCTAAGTAATTGTGATAATATGGCCTTGAAATAGTGTATGGCTAATTACGGAAAATAATTCAATTGCTGGTTACATGGTTCTTCCGGCCCAGAATTCAATTGTTGGAATGGTTTGAATAAATTAAAAGAAGTATGACACGTAAAAGTCGAGTGCGCAAGACACTGGTGTGAAAGAGAGCTTGAAGCGCGAACTTTTCCCTCCGACGTGCGCCACAACATTCGCTACTCCATATGTTGCAGCTTGTCCGTGTTTTATTTTAAAAACACCCTAAAGTTCATTCACGATTAGAATAGCAACCCGTAATGGCGGCGTGTACTACCGTAGTCAAGTGAACGTATACCTAAACATGTAAATATCAATATAATAATCAAAAAATGTGTATAATACGGCTGTAGATAAAAATAAATCAATTTTATTAAATTTTTATAATATTTACTACTATTAAAAATTGTGTATTTGACATAATTTATACAATTTCAATAATACAAAGAATAAAGTCTTGCCATTGACAGGGCAGTGTTCAAGTGACTGACCAATGAACGACGTGATCGACTAAAACGTCAGTGATATTCTTATCGTGAACGAACTTTACCGTGCTTGCATTCTGGGCAGCAACTTCATTTTATTACTGAATTTTCGTTTAAGCTCTCTTCAATATCATGTTTCTATTGACCAGCCTTCCATCACGCCCAAAAGGATCAACGCCAATAAATATTATAATTACCCAGCATTGTATAACAAATCCCAAACGATAGATTTGCATCATCATTAGGTACATTATTAATTACATATTTATCCAAATAAAAAATCAGTATTCAACATTTCTGAAAATTATAATTCCTACATAAATTTCGATTTATTTTACACCTCTTGCCTTCACTATCATTAGAGCTAGAATGTCATCTTAGGACATATCCTTTTTTAATTTCTTGTTTAGACACGTCTAAAAAAATAAAACATAAGTATATTTTATGTGTTGTTCCTGATTACAAAAATATGTATTTTATTTTGCCTGAAAATGCCTTTTCCTATTTCTTTTTTTATAAATCCAGTCTTTTGTTTGCTATTTTAATGTATTTTTGTCCTTTTTTAAGTTATTGGGGAAATAAATAAATGTCCATATAATATGACATGTTGCTATGGCAATATCCATAATATAATTTCCATCCCCACTTGGATGACCCACAACGATATTTGACACATTGACATTTTAATATCTTACTCCAAATTCAACTCCTAAACCAATAAATCGAATAATATGGTGACGAATATTACAAAACATAACATTTCATTGGCCCTTTTTCGTGATTTTATGGTCCTTTTTAAAAAGTTTTAAGGTTATTTTCCTGCTTTTTTGGACGTTTTCGACACTAAAAGTTGCAAAACGCCACCTAGCGGAAAAAGTTAACATCTATACCACGAGTACTTGTGCACATGCGCACAAGGCGCGTTCAGGCAAGTCACTTAGATGTCAAATCGTAACGAGTTCAGTAAAAGTTATAATTACATTGCGAAATAACAGAAATTGATGAATACCTCAGTGTCAACAATCAAATACAATTAGCATATTTCACTACAGCACACATTCATTCAAATTCTTGTGAAAACGAGTTGTCTATTCACCAAAAATCACCATTTGACAGATGCAAATTGTTTTTCTCACGGCATTCTGAACACACATTTTTCTTGACGCATCGTTAAAACAATTGCAATCTGTCAAATGCTGCTTTTGGTGAATAGACAACTCGTTTTCACAAGAATTTGAATGAATGTGTGCTGTAATGAAATATGCCAATTGTATTTGATTGTTGACACTGTGGTAAGCATCAATTTCTGTTATTTCGCGATGTATTTATAACTTTTTACTGAACTCGTTACGATTGACATCTAAGTGACTTGTATGTACAAGTACGCACGCGCTGGGATTGTACTCGCGGGAGCGTCCATCTTATATTTACTAGCGCACTCTCTAGGTACTTTTAGTGTCGAATAGCCCTAACACTCTGCAATGAGATAAATGTCTCACCTCTCCAAGATGTTCTTGGTAGGTTCTGCGATGTACCGCAGCCCGTGTATCGAAGAGTTCTGCAGATATTCCTTCAGTGTCGCCAGAAACATGGCTTCAGACCAACTCTAGAGACTGCACTGGCAGTAATACACTCCCACAAGATGCTTATGATGTTTACCCTCGAGCCAGCATGCGAGGGTGCAATTAGATGTCGCCCTTCCAAAGTAAATACGCAAGACATGGCATTTCAACATCTAAAGTGCCCCACACACGGTCAATCTTACTTGACGACTTGCATGACAAGCCCGGCATGACATGCTAATTTGATCGTGTGTGGAGCAGATTTGATGGCTTGTCAAGCCTGGAATTTGGCTTGAAGGAGTTCCAACAGAAACTGAAATCGAGCTTCATGCTCATGCAAGACGACAAGCAAGTTTGACGTGTGTGGAGTCATCAATCTTGCTTGAACATAAATAGCCAATCAGCATGCAGAGCCGGAGCACGTGACCTTTCAGCTCACTCAGCTGTTTTGCTGTTTTGTAGTTGTTTGGAAGTTGCGCAATAAAGTGCGCATGACCCCAAAGGTCTGAACTGTCAAACCTAAATTGAACGTGTGTGGGCGTTGTTCAGGTTTGTCATGCCGTCATGCCGGGCTTGTCAAGTAAGTTTGTCATGCAAGATTGACCGTGTATGGGCCACTTAATGAGTTATTTCATCATACCTGGTTGCTATGGCAATGTTGTTTGAACACCGTAGCAACCCATTGACATTTCACTGATGGGCAGGTATATCACCTTACCTCTATGGTTAAATATTGTAACTAGGAAAACGCTCAGTGTAACGCGTTGATGAGCGAGCACGGACACCCGCAACACGAAGCAATCGAGACAGGAAGGATTCCAAATATTCCTCTCTCTGATTGGTTGAAGTAGCGCATGCTCAGAATGATTTGGCGCGATTTTTCAAATGCTTTTTAATAACAATTAGGCTCGTAATAACCAAAGTTAAATTGTGCTGGATTAAATTCAACTGTTTCACTCATTTTGAGGTATCTGATTGGCTTAGTCCAATTTAGTCCAATATTTAGTTAATCCGGCTCAGATTAACTTTGGTTATACCGGCCCTTACTACGTTAGCCTTTAAATATAAATTTTTACATGTGGGAAAAATATGAAATTGGTAAGTTTAAGACAACATTTATTAGTGGTCATATAATAGCACCTCAAAATTAAAATTAAATTCAAGATTATAACACACAATAACGGTCAATTCAACTTCACTTTGTTCACAAGAATCATGAAGTATCTTCCGACTTAAATGGCCATGTCCAAATAAAAATTTACGATTATATACCTAATTACAAGATGATATTATAGTACATCAAAATTAAAATTAAATTCAAGAAAATTATCTCAAATGTCTTCTGATTTAAATTGCCATGTCCATAGAAAAATTACATCAGTTTAAGTTACATAGGTATACCTAAATAGTAAATATTACAAGATGATATTATAGCACATCAAAATTAAAATTAAATACAAGAAAATTATCTCAAATGTCTTCTGATTTAAATTGCCATGTCCATAGAAAAATTACATCAGTTTAAGTTACATAGGTATACCTAAATAGTAAATACTACAAGATGATATTATAGCACATCAAAATTAAAATTAAATACAAGAAAATTATCTCAAATGTCTTCTGATTTAAATGGCCATGTCCATAGAAGAATTACATCAGTTAATAAGTTACGTATAGTCTACCTAATTACAAGATGATATTATAGCACCTCAAAATGAAAATTAAATACAAGACCGTTTTCCAAAACTAATAATGAGATTCAATCATGGTTTTTATACAAATTTACCATCACATTATCATCATCAACTAATTTACCATCACGTAGATATTGTTAGTAGAGATGATCAAAACTTGAATGAATATTTAACACTTCATGATTCTTGTCATTAAGTCCTTGAATAATGTTGATGTGCTGCTTTGAAGAAGGTTTGCAAAATGTAACACTACTGTCTTTCACAGAACGCTTCCTCTTCGTAGAATAAAAGCGAGTTTGGGGCTCCACATTTTTATTTGCAGGCTCCTTATTTCCACCATCATCTAAGTCGACATCGTCCAATGAACTTCTGCGTTTGATGTCTTTAGTAATGTCAATTAACTGGTCAAGTCTTTTAATGACTACATTCGAATCTTCTTCCGTAAACTCCAAGGAGGAGACTTGTCCCATCAGAAGATTTAACTTTTCCATCATCAATTTCTTCGTGTCTGCAGTTTGATGAAGTATCGCATTGTGCGCTTGTACAGCGGAGAGCAGATCAGCAGTGGTTGAATCTTCAACATCAGCATCTAGTTTATCCATCAAGAGAACATCGTTTTCTAGTGGATCTGATGACCTGCGTACACATGCATGAATATGCTTGCAAATATTGAATTTGATAAGATTATCAATGCAGTTACAACTGTACATGTGGACACAGATGTTACAGGTGGGACAAAGAAATTGACAGTTGTTTACACATGATGGTTCAGAGTTCTTCAGTACGGTGTACTGAATATCAGAGTTACTACTCGATGTAACCTCCCACACCGGTCCCTCAAATGACTGTATCATTGAATCAGTTATTTGATCACTACGCCGATGACTCAAATGTATACTGCTGACACGCTGCGAAGGCTTATTTTTTGTAACCTTTATCAGACGCTCAAAAATCTTATCACGGCTGAACTTAATCAAAGCCGTTATACATGTATCCATTCGCTTATTCTTCTTACCTTGAAGGTAAAAATGTTTAAATACTTTATGGAGTGCCTCTAAATACATGTTTGTATTAATCCCAGAACCTATACGAAAGCAGTACGCCCACATTTCTGATCGAGTAGAATAGTGTTTTCGGAAGTATTCACCAAACTCCTTGGTCGATTCATCATCAGTTAGTTCTTGAATTAACTGTTCTTGAGAGATTGCAAACTGATTAGGATTAGTTTCTTGCAAAAGTACACGTACGGCCTTGTAGATAAGAGCTTTCATTTCATTACTACCCGTAATTTTCTCTCTGATACTTTTTCGCCAATTTTTATCGACGTGCCAAGTGCACAAAAGCCTTTGCTTTGATGGACCCATCACAATTTCCCAGGCATTGTAGAACGAAGGGTCATCGTCTGACATGAATACATCGGTTTCAATATTTCCTACTCTATCACGGACGGTTTTAAAAAATAAGTTCCATGAGAGCGTATCCTTCCTATTACTTAGGCAAAAAGCCCCAGGACAGCCAGATCCATACTCGTCCACGGTCAGAAGTGTCGTCAACTCAAAGTCGTACTGGTTTGTACCATGAGTACTATCTACACATATTTTCTTTTTGCCAAACTGTTCTAACATTTTTCTTTGAAATGACGTCAATATTACCAAAAAGAAATCTTTCTTCTCTAACACCCCAGAGGGGTCCTCCACTCCCTGAGGCTTGTACAGAGCAACAGGGTTCTCTTCGACGCCAAGCTTGTTCATACTCTCAACCCACAAGTGAACACTCGTTGCATCATCGGCGTGTTGTCGGCCTACGTGGAGATTAAAGTCTCTCCTGATGTTTCGCAGATGGTTCTTGGTGACAAAACTCTTCGTAGTAATCTGGTCCACAGCTTCATCGCGGATGTCATCCATAATTCTTTCCAATGTCACTCCATCGGCTATTTTTCCTGTGGATAGAAATTTTGTTTTATTGGTTGGATAACTAAATACCTACTACATTTTTTTTAATAAAATCTGACTATCAGAACACAATAGTAGTTACATTTAACGACTATATTCATATTTTGTTACTAGTGAAAGTGCAATTTACCTGCTAGTTGTGTTCGTTCCTCATATGTGAGTGACAGGCGGCTGAAGCTTCTGGAGTGGTTGCAGTGAGTTTTCCAGTAAATCACTTCGACGTCACATTCAGACTCAGTAACAACCATAGAAGAAGGACATGTCCTTTCAATTTTATTCGAACCTTGACTTTTCATCCTTTTTTTCCCAGTTGCTTTTGTAGAAAAACTGCCTGACCGATGACAGTTGTAATAGTATTTCTTCCGATTTCCAAGTACTTTCACTCCTGTCATCAAAACGAACTGTGTGCGTGTTTCTCTTTCGGTCGTTGCCTTCCATAATTGAAATTCTGTAACAATCAAAACATAACCAAAATGTTACGATATTGAAGTGTGTTTGCTAACTTTAATTTTCAATCAGCATAAAATATGAATTGATGACATTTCTATTAGTGAGTCCTACAAGAGCCACTTACCTTTCAGTGAGTTAAATTTCAATTCTTCCTTTTCCGAGTTGATATCGTGAACATCGCTCAAATGGTTCCGCAAATGTTTGGTGTCGGCAAGAACAAAGCAACATTCAGAACATTTTATTTTGCTCATCACCTTCCCGGTAGAAGCAAGTTTGCGAGGAGACGTCTTCGGGCAAGTGGAATGCTTCTTGCGTAGATGTTTATTTAGGTTAAACTTTTTCTGAAAACTTGACTCGCACAAGTGGCATGAAAAGGACTTCAAAGTACCAGGAGATCCTTGTTTGAGTTGAGGCACTATGTTGTGCACATTGCGCAAATGTTTGTAGAGATTGTAAGAATTTGACAGTGACTTATCACATAAATAGCACGATTCCATGACTAAAGATACCTATAGTATTACTTTACTTATCACAATACCTACTACCTAGCACTATTCCATGACCACGAACGTCATAAAAACACACAAAAAGTCACAAAAGAAGTCATAACCTCAAATCTTACACCTACTTACACCTTGCAATTTCTTCTAAGTCCCAGAATATCATAGTGCGCATGCGCTACTCCAACCAATCAGAGAGAGGAATATTAGGAATCCTTCCTTTCTTGATTGCTTCGTCCCGCAACACCTCGAACCGAAATTATGTCTATCGAAAATATCATTAAAAGCCAATAATTCTTGAAATTCGTCAGACTTGTAGGTATAAAAATCTCCAATTATTCCTAAAGTATTAGTCCCAATAACCATGGAAAGTTTTAGGTTGATTGATTGAACCTTTATGATTAGAAAGTTCTTTGTTAATATTCAAAAATCATAGGATCTATTTAAAAAAATATACCTGGGACCACTCATGTGATATAAGTGTGTATACTTACACAATATTAGACGATCTGTTGAACGGTCATATCAGTTTCATACGTTTGAAAGTTTCTGCTCTAACTACCTTGGAACTATAAAGAGTCGAAGCCGTGATCAACATTTTTGAGTAATTTGACAGCCAACACGCAAAATGTCCGAAAAATGTCAATAACTTTTGGATTTAAACACAGATAAGTCTGAAAATTGTCAAAAATACCGATAATGTTGGTCTTAATGACCATGCAAAGTTTTAAGTTGATCGGTCAAACGGTTCTAGTTTAAATTTCAAGAATCATATGAAAGATTTTTTTAAATTTTAACCAATGGGAGGATTTGGCTGAAACTTTGTATGATTGGGGACAATGTTGGTCGTAATGACTTGTCAAAATTTCAAATTGCTCGGAACAACCAAACAAAAGATTTTTTTTTTTAAATTTGAACCAATCACATGAGTCCGTTCAAAAACGATCCCAGGGACCGCATAGATTACGTTAGTATATGTGCAAAATTTCAGATCGATTGGTTGTGCCGTTTGACCTGGGCTGTGAACACAAAAAAAAAAAAAAAAAAAACACACAGAAAAAGTGCCATAAGAGTACCGTGGTGACGCTCGCTACGCTCGCTCAATTAATTTAGGCCTCCTGTCGAGACGGCTTCAACTACGCCTGAGAGGTAGGCAACTGGTACGACACATGTGCATAGATGTGGCCTAAAAGTCTAGGAGCAAATTATAAAGCCCAGCATAGGATATGTATTATTATATCAATATTAATTGAAAAATGCTCAAAATGCATTTATGATAAAGTTCTGACAAAATTCTATTCATACGTACCTACTTATAAATTGAGAAAGAAGAATATTATCTGGATATCTTCTTGAATTTTCAAAAGAAATATATTACAATAAAGATTATAATGACTATAATGATAATGACTTGTAATGATGTTGGATGTAATGTCTATGATGTTGGTAAGGTAGCTCTCTCCTTGCACTGGTCACAACGCCAGCCCTCGGTGTTGCGACAACCAAGACACTGACCTGTCTGGCGGTCACAACCCCCTTCCTTTTATTACCATGCAATTACTTAGCTCAAATTATAATTATGGAGACTATTCAATTCATAACTATAATAATATACTGATATCAAAAATGATTCTCATTTATTTCTGCAACAAATTTTATTCATTTGAAAGATAAAATACAAAAAATTTAACACAAATATTTAATTCAAAAATACTTGTTTTTGATTATTAATTATTTTCGAAAGTTGTGTAAATATAAATTATATGTCAAACGAAGTCAAGCTAAGATTGGGGAAAACTAAGCGTTTCAAAAATTGGTAATAAATAAAAAAAATCTTTTCTTGAACAGTTTTCGAGCCAGGAACTCTTCTTGTTGCCGTCTTGCGACTACTTGTGAATTTTCCACCGCCCACCTCCACCTGGACAAGTTCAGAAACATCAGTGCTAACTTCACACTCTTGCTTCTCCATGAACACTAAGAGGAAGGATCTGGGATTGTGACAATAGGGAAGTCTCATGAAATTTTATTCTAGTAAATTTCTATAAATAAACACAAATAATAATGACAAATACACTTATTACCTACGAAATCTTAAATTTTCATTCATAAAAATCGAGTTTAAATATCATAGGATTTTTGGCGGGAAAAACGGCCTGTAACAAGAATCAGAACTGGGATGTCAATTCCAAGTCTTTAACATTGTGTTGACATGGGGATTCCCTTGTTGCCATGGCAATATAGCAAACTGTGATGTCATTGCCAATTTTCCTGTTTTTAAATGAGAGGAGATCTATCAAACTTTGTAAATTAATTACATGAGAACTATTCGTCCAACAACAAAAATAATACCACATCTGTGTTCAGCAACATCTCAACTTTCATAAAATAAATATTATTCTGAATTCAAATCTTCATGAGACTTCCCTATTATGTCTGTTCGCCTGTCACCACTTTTTAGCACTTTCTCCAGCCAAAAAGTAAAGCAGTACAAAATGCAATGATATTGTGAAATGCTTTATCATTTGGAGGGAAGATAGTGCTGAAAAGTGGAGACAGGCAAACATACCTAATATGTCGAAGAAAAGTTGGAGGAAGTTCATTGCTCATTTTGTATGGTTGATAGGTAGGTACTTTTTAAAATAAACTGATCTTGTAAAATGAGAGGTTTTCAAATTATCAAATTCTAAGCAAAAATTGACTTAATGCAAAATATCTAGTGGAGCGGTCGCTCCACGCCAGCCAAGTCGTACGGCGCGCGCACACTCTCATTTAAAAAGGCTGGAGCAACCCACTTTTACTGTAAGCATCAAAGTGGCATTTTCGGCCTACTGGATCTTAAAATTGGGAAATATCACATTGTTGCGAAATATCTTAATTTCGAGCTATGGCCCACCCTACAACATATACCAAATTTGGGAACAATAGGTTACGCCCTTTGCGCGCTAGAGGGCCGTGAAAACAGTGTTTTAGGGCGGTTTTCATAATAATAATAATAATAATCTCAGTAGTAGTCTCCTGGAATTCAAATCCGGTAACAAGGCCACAGCCTAAACGGCTGAACCGATTGATCTCACATTTTTACCACGTGTGCACTTTTGGCGTCTGATTTAACCTTCACCCCATGAATTTTTTGTGCCGCCATTTTGAAACCGGAAGTGACGTCATATCTCAACAACGGCTAAACCGATTGGAGCGAAAATAGCGCCAAACGATTCGGACGGTGAACTATATGCATTATCAGTAGCAAAAGACTAAACATTTTGTTAACGAAACCGGAAATGACGTCATGAAATTTGAAATACATCGATTGGCATTTCGGCAACAAAGGTTGATCCGATTATTTTGATATTTATGTAACGTATGCACTTCTGATATATCATTTGACTTGTTACAAAACCAACCGGAAGCCGCCATTGTTAAACCGGAAGTGACATCATATCTTAATATTGGCTAAATAGATTTGAACGAAACCAGCGCCACACAATTTAGACGGGCAACTTTATGTTTTATCATCAGTAATATTTGCAGTTTCTAATAGCAAAACCGGAAATGACGTTACACATTTTAAAAATCTCACAAATTTACATTTTGATACAATACATACTATTTGAGACAGCTTATAATAACTTAATAAGATGTTATCATGTGTAAATTAAAATTCAAGGGGTCAGAGATTTCAGCCGCCATTTTGAAACCGGAAGTAACGTTGTATCTCAAAAACTGGTATACCGATCAGTACGAAATTAGCGCCAAATGATTCGGAATGCCATCTTTATGGAATAGGAACAGTCAAAGTAGAATGTTTTTATTTATGAGCCCGGAAATGACGTCATTCAAATTTAAAAATTATTATATTCCCCATTCTATACAATGAATACATATTCAGAAAGCCTAAAATGATACACATTAATTGTAGATATAAATTCTATGTGGCAGTGCAGTAAGTTTAGCAGCCATTTTGAAAACCGAAGTGTTATATGCCATATCTCGGAACTGGGTTGGCCGATTGGAATGAAACCTTTGCTATTCTTCACGAAAGACTATACATGAATATACAACAGATTTTCATTAGTAGTAACCAAATCGTAAATGGCGATTTTTTTAAAAGAATTTAGTAATTGTTTATTTCATATGCGTCACAAGTTGTAAATAATAAACTAAAAAAAGGAGTGATATCCCCATAAAAAACACTTCGTGTAAAAATACCAGCCAAGTCTCTTCAACTAAAAAAAAATATATGAAATCTAAAAATTCTGCACTGAAAAGTATTGATATCAAAAAATTTGCCAAGTCAAAACTTTATTTGAAAATCAAAAAATACTTGGCGCATCGTTTTTTTTAGGGCATTATAGGTATACTATGTATATGTATATTTCATGTATAATTTATAATTGGCTTATACTTCCAAGCTATTTATGTACACGATGCGCCAAGTATTTTTTTGATTTTCAAATAAAGTTTTGACTTGGCAAATTTTTTGATATCAATACTTTTCAGTGCAGAATTTTTAGATTTCATATATTTTTTTTTAGTTGAAGAGACTTGGCTGGTATTTTTACACGAAGTGTTTTTTATGGGGATATTATGTATACCTAAGAGGTAGGTAGTCAACCCTCTCAAAACATTTGAATGAAAATTTTAAAAAGTGGTCCTCCCCCCAATGTACAAAGAGAAACAAAATAGAACATAAATTCTATTTTGAAAGTGACCAACGTGTTTCTTAAAAATGGCAGTTGAGAGGAAGATCCGTCGTCTTTACTATTAAATTTCGAATTTCATTGTCAAATATAAATTATTATTGAAAGCATGTTTCTGGTTTAGAGGCCTTGCTTGGTAAGGTAACAGGATACACATTGTTCTTCAATTGTTTTTTGCAATTTTTCTTGAAATAACCTACTAACAAATTTTAAAAAAATCAAATGGTATAATATGTTAACTAAATAATGTCACACACTGGAGTTTATGACCTCTGGTACAATCTCAAAGTGTCCCGTTACCTTACCCATGAACCGCCGAGTGTCTTGTCACGCTACGCACCTCGCTATATCTTGGCGCTGGTCTCGCCGCCCGCCATCATGTCGTGCAGCGCCGACCCCTGGCCGAACTCCTCGACCTTGGCGATGTACGAGTACTCCCTGGCGTTGGGCAGGCCCGAGAGCACGCACGCTCCCAGCGCGCTGCGGTTCAGGTTCATCGCGCTCGACTCGAACCACTCGTCCTGGTCGCCGTCGTAGCACTCCACGTGCGCCACAGTGGTCGAACCTGCGCCAGAACATTTACACACAACTGATTAGCAGTTGTTTATATTTGTTCGAGTGTACCTTCTTATAGTAGATTTGTTAAAAACAAACTGTTATGCAAGGATAACTCAATGTTTCTTTTGGGAGAGCAGCTCCTCAAATGTCAATAAAGGATAAGTTGGGAACTATTGTAAAGTGTCTGACAGCACGAAGGGTATGTGTAACTCACCGTTAAACCCGCCGATGGCGAAGATCATCTGGTCGAGTACGACCGCGGAGAAGTTGCTCCTGGGATGGAACATGTCGGCTGCCGCGAGCCACTCCGCGCCGTGCGTGGGGTCCAGATACTCGCCCGACTGCAGGCGCGTGAAGCCGTTGAAGCCGCCCAGCGCGTACAGCCGGTCGCGGTACGCCAGCAGGCTCACGCCCGAGCGCGGCGTCGACATCGAGGTCACGTGCGTCCACTGGTTGCACGTCGGGTCGTAGCACTCGACAGAGTTCAGCACCTCGGAGCCGTTGAAGCCGCCGGCGATGTAGATCTTGTTTCAAACACAGAGCAGACTTGCACTCCCAAGATCACAGGTTCGATGCCAGGGGCCCTATTCTATAACTTTAAAGATTCTATTCTATAACCTTTACTTTAAGTTGTAGAATAGCTGCCCAGTGGATCCGCTTCCAGTTGTTTTTCCTGAGCTCATATTTGAATATTTTTGTTGTAAGATATGAATACGTTTCAAGAAATCAATTTACAAAGAAAGTATTGATAAATCATCCTTATTAAATTACCGATCATCCATTAGAACTGTAGCTCAAATCCTACATTAGAAATGTTCATTAATAGGATTAGAATCTGATCATATCACTGAACTGAAACTTTATTCTACAACAGCTGACTATCAGCCACTGGAAAATCTACATTAGTATTTTATTTTCTTAATATCTTATTAATAATGTACAGTGTATTCCAAAGCTGTTAATAAAATTCTATTCTATTCTATTCTATCTAATGTTAAAACACTAAAAATGCCACTTGGATGACTTGCTATATTTATTTATTGCTTTGGCCACAATGCCATCACAATGGTAACATCATTTATTGGTGGGTACCACCCACCACCTACTAGATCTTCCCCCTCCCCTCCCCTGCCCTCCCTTCACTGCCTGGCAACTGGCTGATAAACCAATGCTTGGTTTATATGGCAACTGGCTGATAAACCAAACCATATTAAACTCATTGAAACGTTAGAAAATATCGGTATCAGAGGGAATTTGCTATCTTGGTTCATTAGTTACCTCAGGGACAGAGAATTTTTCGTCAATATAGGATCAAGTAGAAGTGAAACAAAGTCATGTAACATTGGTGTTCCGCAAGGTTCGGTTTTAGGACCTACCTTATTCTTGATATACATTAATAACGTCGTAAAGATCATAAAAAATTGTGCGATATATCTATATGCGGATGACGTTTTACTTCTATCTTCTCATAAATCTTTGAAAACAGTTAATGATAACTAGCAAGAAGATTTAGATAATATTTTGAAATGGACCCACGATAAAGAACTAACCATAAATGCCGATAAAACTAAACTGATGCACATATGTTCACCATACAGGAATCATGAAGTTAGAGTTATTTGTCACTCCCATGAGTGCTTGCATCTGTGTCCTGTCCAGGCGAATTGTCAATGTCCAACAGCTAAAAGTGTGCAACAAATTAAATATCTTGGGATAATATTAGACAAAAACTTCACTTGGAGACCCCAAATATCTTCCATATGTAAGAAACTTCGCAGATGCGTTTACATAATGTACAACTTAAAATATATCTTGCCATTTCATATCTTGCGCTCAGTTTACTTTGCCTTGGTTGAATCAATTATAGGTTATGGTCTAGTTGCGTGTGGTAACGCATCACAAACATATGTCCAGCAGGTATACACTCTGCAGAGAAGAATTTTATTGAACATGATCCCTGCAATTAAGTTAGACATAATTAAAAATGATTATAATATTTTCAATTTTTGTCGCACGTTGCCAATAACATTACTTTTTGAATTTAAACTCCTGATAAATTTTTATTTTTCTAATAACTTTAAAATAATAGAGACAACTGCTACACATACTAGAGCTAGGTGTGTAGGCGTTTACAAAATTCCGCGATATAATAATAAACATGGACAGCGTCAACTCCAATATATAATTCCAACATTATTTAACGAACTCCCGATTTATTTAAGGAACATTGAAAAATATATTATTTTGAAATACGAACTTAAAAAATATTTGGCCCACAAACTAGAAAAAATTTACACAACTGATTGATCGGTACCCCACGCACTTTGAAATATATCTGTGCATTGTTTTCCCCTTTGTGTATTCTTTCTTGTAATATAATATGTAATATAGTGTTAAATATTTAATCATGTCGGAAAACCTATTATTATTTGTTAACTCCGCAGTTAAACTGGCGTCCTGATGCCAGTTTTGCGGTGATTGTGAGCGACAATTCTTTATTTCTTGTACTTATGTTTTTTATTAGTGTATTTTCTGTTTACCTTGTGTACAACCAATAAAGAATATTGAAAAAAAAAAAAAAAAAAAATTTGAAAAATAATATTTAGTTCATAAATCCGGCAACAGATGTCTCACGGGGACTCACATAGACTACTTTACCGACATTACAAGCTGCTCTTAGCTCTATTTTCATAAAGGGCGGTGAATTTTCAAAATTCAAAATGTCAATAGTTCGATTTCTAATAAAGAACAAGTTAAGTATTTTCAGTTACTGACGATAATAATCCATATTACCTATTATTATTATATATTTGTGATTAAAAACAATGCTGAAATGCAAAAGGAATGATGTAAGACATTGTATAGTGTACATTGTATTGTTCAATTCAAATAGTTCCTTTAGTTCCTTTCTCTTCACACTGCCACTGACAGCGCTCGGAAACTCACATGTCGGTAAAGAAGAGAGAAGAATGCCATATTTAAATTTCATTAGATACCTGTGAGTTGCCAGGCAGTAAACAGGGAAGGGAGGGGAGGGGGAAAGATCTAGTAGGTGGTGGTACCACCAATTCTGAAATGTCCCACCTGAAATCTCTGAATGTCTGCATTTCCATTTGAAATGTTCCACGACATATGAATATGATTTTTAAGAATGAAGATTTTACGTTTTTCTGGTATGACAGTGTCACTCTCTGTCATTATTATTTGTGCTGATATGTACAAACTTACTGGAATACAAATTCACAAAACTACCCTTTATAGGAATCTCAAGTCGTCAAGACTATTCTAGAACTAAACAAAATCATTCCCGCCTGGAATGATACAATTCCAAATTCTAATTCCAAATTTCTAATTCTGAAATTATTCCAGGCAGGACCACGAAACACAGATGGTCCACTGAGCGAGAGGCTTGGCAAGTTGGCAACCGTGTGAGACTGACCTTGCCGTGGAGCGTCGTGGCGCATCCGTCAGACCGGTCGTTGTTCATCGAGGCGATCAGCTCCCATTGGTTCTCCTTGGGCCGATAGCGCTCGGCCGACTTCATGCGGCTGCGGCCGTTGAATCCCCCCATCGCGTAGAGCAGCCCGTCTGTGGTGACAATAGACATCACATTTAGCGTGATCGTACAGTCAAGAGTCTCATTTCCATGAGCATCATTTAGCCCTTCGCCAAGAGACCCTTAAATTTTATTCAAAAATATAGCAGTACCTTAGTCACTGTACTACAACTAGGTTTATGGCAATGGATGATGGATTACGATGATGAAGAATAGGTGAAGATGGTGGTGGTTGTGGCCTATTAGTAGGTAACCTTCCCATCATTGCCTCTAGACTGAGGGAATCTCAGACAAGAAGTGGGATTATAAATAATAATCTGTCCGCTCGTTCCATCCATACAATGGGTCAGGGGGTGGGTGTTCCCACCAACACTAGGGCATTAAAATAAATAAATTTGTACCTCATAAGAAGAAGAGCACCCAAAAAATCTAGAATGCCTGCCAACATCTAACCATAGTAGATTTTTGTATGGGTTTTGGAACCAGACATTTTGGAAGAAAATACTTTAGTCTCTGTCAGTCAATTTGCAATCAATAGAGCTTGATTTCACGATCCAACACGAAGCCATGGACCCCTGCTCTTCTGCCTCTGGGCCACTCACCCAGCTCAGCCACGCTGACGTAGCAGCGCGCGTTGTACATGCACGCCCTCTCGGTCCAGGTGCGGTTGGTCGGGTCGAAGCAGCGCACGGTGTTGAAGTGGTCGGTGCCGTCGAACCCCCCCACCATGTAGATGAGTCCGTGCAGCGCGCAGATGCCGTGGTACGCGCGCGCGATGCTGTCCGTGTTCATGGACAGGAACCACCGGTCCGCTCTGAAACACGGCGCGTCGCCGAGGTCAGCGTAGTTTTCAAGACGACTCGGTTTCGATGATTTCTGATAACACTATCACGACTCGGCGTCCATGGTTCTTGATAACAGTTCTGCCATCTTGGATGGATCAACGGTTCGGTTGGGAGAGAGTTTCGTGTCGCTAGCTGCTAGCTGCTTTAATCGGCAGCACGATAAATTTGAAATTGTTTGCAAGCGCCTCTAATTCACGCGACACTGTCGTTGACTTTATTAAGTTGTTTATTAAGTTCCTTAGGTTGTAAATAAATCACTTTTCTATTCTATTCTATTACGTTGATATTTGAATAGATTATTCAAAAATTGCATAAGTCCAAAAAAGTAAGTGATTTGATCATTAAAAATGATATGAAATATGGCTTTTCCTTATGACCTAGGGTAGGTGGTTGTGAATATACGAACTGCAAGAAGAAAAGATATTCGAATGGGATTCGAACCCACGACCTTCCGATATCCAGTCAGATGCTCTACCAACTGACCTACCTAGGCAGTTCAATGATATTGATTTGTAAAACTGTTCCAGGGGGCCAATTATTGAGCTTTCACGTTTCAAAATCGTCGACGTTTCAACTTGAACTTGAAGTTTAAAACTTTAAAAAGTTTAAAACTAGACCTTAGCTTTCAACTTTTTTATGTTTTATACAATGAAAACGTATTATGGTTTTAAAACGTGAATCTCAAGAATTGGCCTCCTGAATGTATAGAGGTACTTTCAAGAAAAGAAAAACGGATTGGCTGCTGGTCAGGTTCCTTGACAATCAATCCCTGTTATTATCAATTAAATTAGAGCTCACCTACTAGAAGAAGATAACTAGTTGGCATAGACGTCAGATAGGGTTAGGCATAGGGTTCAAATCATTATTAACATTTAAATTAAAATGATCAAGTCTAAAATGTTGTGGGTTCTTCAATTACATTACAAAATCCATCCTGAGATGTCAGGAAATTTCATGATTCTAACAATGTTTACACTTCATCTAATCCGACACTTTGGAATACCGTGTTTTCTTCTCAAGATGCTTGCCTGGTGTCGTAAGTCTCCACGAAGCTGGTCGGACTGCCGGCGCTCCAGCCCCCGATGGCGAAGACGATCTCGCACGGCACGCGGGGTCGCGCCAGGTCGAGGTTCAGGTCGAGCATGGAGTTGGGTCTCATCGAGGTCTCGGCCAGGTACGTCATCACGGGGTCCAGAGACTCGAGCACGGCCTGCGGTCAACAGAGTTCATTCGCTGCGGTGAAAACATAGCACTCTCTAGGATGAGCATCTTGCATTCACGAGTATGTAGGTACCTACTGCAAGGATTTTTAATAGTTTGCGAAGAAATACATTTCTCAGATTGTCCTTGAAGATACTAAAAGTTTGATGTACACCCAACAAATCATAAAACGGAATTTGAACTGAACGGATTGGCTGCTGGTCAGGTTCATTGACAATCAATTCTTGCTATTATCAATGAAATCAGAGCTCACCTACTAGAGGTAGATGACGAGTAAGCATAGACTTCATCGGATGATGCCATCACATTTTTTTCAGACTATCCATTTCTGTCAAATAGTACTGTTTTATGAATTGTCGAGTGTAGGTACCTACCTAGCAAATAAATGCTCTTTTTTGTAAAGCGTGGATCAGGATTTAATATTTATAATTCGCTTGTTTTGGAATTGAGCGAAATACGAGACATTCATGCAAACATACGCCAAGGGCTCTCAATTTTGAGACCAAATGTTTAAAAAAAAATGTAAATTTTTCCAAGAGAAATTCATTTTCTACAACTTTTCTACAACTTTTCTACATTTTCTACAACTACAACATTTTCTACAACTTCTACAACTTTGCTTCAACTTATTGTCCCCAATCTCAAAAATGCCGAAATTTGCCAGTTTCAACTTAAACCCTATTTATAAACTCTTCTATTATTTTAAACTATAACGTTACACAATTTTATTTAAAAATCGTCCAGTTAGTAACAGTGGGTGGACAGATTATGCATTCAGGGGCGGATTTAGCCTCTTGTCATGGAGGGGGCGATTTTGGAAAATATGAAGGGGGTCTAGGGGTATCCCCAGCCACAGGCGTCCGCTGAATTTTTGCCAGGGGGTGAGGAAAATGCAAGGAAAACAAGTGTCTCACGGGATAAGGGGGGTGTGGGTGGCGGGCCCCCCATCCTGCCCCGCAGGGCGTTTTTTTTGTTTTTGGACATTTTGAAATCAAATTTTGAGACATTATGAGGTGTATTTTGTTGAACAATTCATTATTTTTTAAGCTTGGACACTTTGGGGTAGTGCCCCCACCTTGCCCCGCAGGGTATTTTTTGGTTTGTTGACACTTCGAAATTAATTTTCTGAGTTTTTTGTTTAGAAAATGAAACTATACGTATATAACACCACCAAATTTTTATGCTATCCTGACATCCTTGACCCCCAGTCACCCCTGTGGAGGCCCATGCTCTCATCCACCAAATGCCTATCGCCAAAGGCGATTTTTAAGGCA
Source organism: Leuctra nigra (assembly GCA_934045905.1). Classification (NCBI taxonomy): domain Eukaryota; kingdom Metazoa; phylum Arthropoda; class Insecta; order Plecoptera; family Leuctridae; genus Leuctra; species Leuctra nigra. The sequence continues at coordinate 1,481,865 of OW203768.1, forward strand.
CTTTTAGAGCAAAGATTAAACCTTGCCAATAAATAAGCCATGATTACGATATTTTTGTAAATTTGACGAAATGAAAAATAAACCTGCTGATCTTAATAGCAGGTGGAGGAGGAATCATGGGGGGGGCGATCGCCCCTTCCGCCCCTCCCTGGATCTGCCCCTGTATGCATTCAGTTTCATTGGGCAATTTAATTATCTATCGGGATTTGCAATGCTCATAAATCAAAATCCTTAGGCAACAATGAAGATGATTTAGTGTACTGACCCTGTTCTTGGCGACGTATGGATTCGACGGGACGTTGGCGAAGAAGAACTCCGGCGCCATCAGGCCGTATCGAACGCACTGACTGAGCTGCGGCAGGTGCTGCTCCCTGGTGGCCGGCTCGTGAGATATCCACTTGGAGACGGCCTCGAACACGAGCTCCTCGTTGCGCACGTTGAGCTCGTCGTGGCCGAGCAGGTAGCGGATGTCCTCGAAGCTCAGCTCCAGGAACTCATAGCTGCACAGGAGGATGTCCTGCAAATCATTGCGCATCTTACAGCAGATCGGAAGCCGAGGAGAACGTTATTGCCTGCAATAACAGGCGACTACACCCGAGGAGATTGTATAAGATAATTTGTCTGAAATATATCCATACATTTTCAATCATTTTAATATTAGGCATTTGGAACCTAAAAATAATTAAAACCTTGCAACTTTGATTTCATGAATCAATCCTAAGATATCAACTTAAAATACCTGTTCTACACAGACTTTTACTACTGTCAAAAAATTTAGAGTTAAATTTTGATTCTCTAATTGAATAATAATCGTCACCTCTTTTGCATTAAATTTTACTAGGTGTATTACATAGAAGTTATAAACTTTGGCTTCTGCATCCATACTTTGATGATTCTAGTTGTAATTTAAAAGCCATATTTTTGCTAGATCAGAATTTAGTCAAATATTACACTAAAAATCTTAGGGAGTAGATAGGTAGGTACTTAACTACCTTGGAAAGTAAATAGTTTAGGAAGTGCCTAGAGGTTCTACTTTCTTATGCACTACAAGGTAAATTTAAACCTGACTTCCCAGAGATCTTTTAAAGATAGTGAAATGTCACACCTACCTTGAAATGCCTGAGAATGAATGACTCTCCTTTCTGTTGCAAATCATGACAGAAGTAATGTTGCGCAAACTTCATGATGCCGAGACAGTTTTCCGGCGCCATCTCTTGCAACAGAAAGTGACAGCACAACTGCACGATTCCCAACACTTCGAACCGATCGGCCGCAATCAGCAACTCCTGTACATTGTCTTTAGTGATCGAGCAACGTCCGGTGTAAGAAAAGTCAAGAATAAGCTTGACGATATGCGCGGGGAGGTCAACGGAAACTGTGTGCTTCTCGTAACGACTTGCGGAGAACGTCTCGGTGAAGACGACTTTGAAGTATGAACTAACGGCCGAGAGAATGGCTCGATGTAGATTCAGTTGTTCGTTGTCATTAGTTGTGAATACAGCGTCTGTTAGCTGATTGGCACTTCGGAGCTCGTTCCACACGGGAGGGAATTCTGTGATGCAGTGGTCAGCTGGTAAACATACGCAACGAGGCTTGACACGACTCTTCTTTGCCTGCAATCAAATACGAGGCAAGATAAGCCGCTGTCAAGCAAACAGTACCCGTCTTTCTTGTGGAAAATTGTACAATGTATTTACCTGTAATTGGAATACAGTTGGTTGTAATAGAGATGATTTGCCAGGCGTTAAGAACTTGCGTTTCACAGTCAATCCCGAATCCATCCTGGGTTTTTACAACTATCTAGTCTATTTTTATACAAACCAGTCGGTGACATTCCCAAGAAACAGTTGCTCCTGATTGTTGAACTCTGTATCAGTCTTCTGGATACAATGGCATTAATACGATTCCATTTAAATACCTTGACATGCAGAATAAATTATTTTGAATCATGGAACTTTATTCTATGCCAATAGAATTGGCTCTTCCAGTTAAAAATGTCTTTATTCAATCAATTTTTTGTAGAAATATACCAAATGAACTTGTAACACGCTTGAAAAAGTGTTTATCTAAGCTCCTGAGATTTCACTAGGTACAATTCGAATATTGTTCATTGATCACCCAAGGAAGTGGATTTCAAAGGCTATGTAATAACTACAACCTTCAATCTAAATAAAATTAATTTAATAGGATACAAATAAACATAACATGTTATATTATACACTGTGTCAAATTAAGTCACATACCTACGACGTAACATATTTGAATCAATCAGTTCTTGCCTGACCCTAGAGTCCGTTCTTTGACTTGCTTGAGGCCGAGAGTGTTGAGGAGTGCCTTGGGCGAAGGGTCGCGACCCCTGAATCTGCGGAAAACCTCGCTGGGGTGGCAGCTGCCTCCGAGAGAAAGGTACGTCGAACGGAATCTGAAACATCGGTGCATATTTCAAGTGAGAGGCAGATGCAAGGAAGTTTGAAATAGGAAATGTGCAAACTGTTTTTCTACACCATAAAGAGAAGTTCATCCTGGTTTATTTAAGTAATATTGTAGAGTACCTATTTAAAACATAGTGTTTTGTATGATACTTGAATCATAATGCTAAATTCTTATGAATGGACTGGTCTCGTATTGAGTTTTCTATCTTTATTACCTAATCAACGCTTTTGGATAAGTCAAGAAAATTAAATTTATTTAGGATCAACATTTCAACAAATACTTAAGTATTACTTTCATTATCACTCATGAATATTTGTATCAAACTATATTTAAATTGAGATTGAATTCTCTTTGCTTGGAACGAACCTTCGACCGACTTGCAACTTGTCTTCTTCTAGAAAAGCGCTGTAAACATCGGCAGCTACTAGCCGAGCCCACAGATGGCAGTAGTAGGCGGCCGCCCACTCTCCGCTGAATATCGCGGTGAACGAGCACGGGTGTGAGTCCTGCTTGTCAAGCGGGAAGCAGGAATACTGCGGCCATATCCGCTTCACAACGTCCAGCCAAAAGTCCTTCCTGAAACGATGAAACATTCATTGTGTCAATGGTGAAGACAGTGGGGAAAAACCCTAGCATATGTTGGTGGTTCAAAATAGCAAATCTTCTTCCTTGAAGTTAGCTGTGAATCAAAAAATGATGTAAGACTTTAGAAACTCAATATTTAACGGTTAATAGTGAGGGATCAAAAATTAGAAATAATTCAATGTAGCCTCACTAGTAAAACACACAGTTAAAATCATGAAATGACATGAAAATAAAAGAAATCATCAAGAAAGGAAACGAATCATAACTAAAAAAGTAAAAAAAATCATAAATACTTTAATGAATGAAGGATTCTTTTAATTACAATATTACAAGAATCATAAGTTGCAGAAAATAGTAGGTGTGCAGATTTTAAAATGGTTTATTATTTCCCCTACTTTGTAAAACATACAAGTTCCTTTACAAATGCACTCACGAGGTGTGAAGTTCCAGGTCCAGGGCCGACAGGTAGAGCTCTCGACAGAGATCGTATCCGGCCATGTGATGTCTGATCTGTCCGAGCTGCGTCAGAGTCTCACTCGGGATCGGAGCGCCGGTCTCGTAATGGCCGCCGATACGAGACATCGTCGTCGCGTCGTACAGCCTGGACAACGTTATTTATACATGCTTATGGATATGTGAAAACAATATAAAAATTACTACCGACTGCTTTCCCCTAGACAAAAACAGTGTTTGTTATTTGTATTTTTAGTGGTGTTTAACGTCGCACTGTTCTGCAGCTAGGCTAATGGCGACGGGTGAATGATTATGATGATGATTGGGAGATGATGATGAAGAATAGATGGTGGGATGGCGGTGGTCATGTCTTATTAATAGAAAACCTTTGATTTTCAGACCTTTCATTACATGTTACAGGACTTTTCCACTCCGTTTTGTGTCACTTTTCTTCATCTACTCCATTTTACAAGCCATACTTCTGTTTTAAGTCTGCCTCATTACGAGGATCACGAACAAGGGTCGACCAACACTCACCAGTGGGACATGAAGTGAGAGCAGATCTCGACGGCGTCCCACTCGATGTTGGACAGCCCCGACACTTCCGCGTAGGAAGCCGTGGACAACAGGTGCTGCAGCGTCTGGCCGAACTGACAACCAGAAACACTCCGATAACGTTCATTTCAAGCATCATGTTGGGAAATGCATCATATTTGGTCATATTTCATTTTGTGAATTTCTTATGACAATAACATCAACTTTGGAAAATGAATATTTATTCCTGATCATCATCATTCTTTTAACAACCATTATTCATTAAGGGCCGGTATTACCAAAGTTAATCTGAGCCGGATTAACTAAATATTGGACTAAATTGGCGGCACAGCCAATCAGATACCTCAAAATGAGTGAAAAAGTTGAATTTAATCCAAAAGTTAGTTAATCCAGCACAATTTAACTTTGGTAATACCGGGCCTAAGTAATTTTATATTCCTAGTTGTATGAATACATATAAATTCTCATCTCTATTACGAATCCAAGCAGATTTCAATGCTTTACGCGTAATATTGACATTTTCAGCAGTTCAATTGGTGATTTTAGAAATAGTACCTAATGACTATTGACAATGAATGGTTTATGATTTAAACCTGTTACCTGCCTTGTTTATTGTTTCATAATTTATACATTACATAATATATTGAATATGTGGGGCTTTGGCCACATTGACATAATAAAATATAATAATAAATAAAAGATCTTTTTTAAATGAATAAATGAATAGTGGAGTCTCTTAGAATTAAACTTGGAAAAGAGAGGCTAAGATGGTACGGACATAATACGAAGAGGATGGGAGAAGAGAGGATACCATGTAGAGAGGCAGAGTGTGCAGCCAGGGGTGGCAGAAGAAAGAGGAGAGTGTTGGGGAGTAATTACAACAGAGAAGTGGTGGGAAGACAGAGAGAGATGGAGGGAACTGGTGGAAAGAGAGGCGGCTGAAGAAGTGGAAGAAGAGATTGAAGAAGTGTGGAGTGTCGGACTTGGCAAGTCGGCTCTGAAAACACAAGTGCCCTAGAACATTGGTGGTATCATCCCACCCCCTGACCCGACAGTAGTTGGAGCAGGGTCGCGATATTTATTATCTAAGCGTGATGCAGAAAGTCAGTAAAAAGAAGGTGCGTCACCTCGTATAAAAGTCTAACATCCTACGCTTGCTGTTAGTGAGCTTTACCTTCTGGAAGAGCAGAGCCACGTCCCTGAACGCCAGCAGCGAGGGTTTTCCGTAGAGCGGCTGAGGGAAGTTGAAGACCAGCGAGGCGAGTGGGCTCGTGTTGGCGACACTGCTCTTGTTGCACATCGCCACCATCCAGCCGGCGTCCTCAGGAGTACGCAGCTTCGTGGCTCTGACGACAAACAACATTACAGTCACCATAGTGCAGGAGGAAGTTAGAGATCACTAGTCACTAGTACTTAGTGAAGCCAACTGCATGGACGTCATCTGAACATTCCGAATGTATTCTATAACTCATGATTCTGGATTTGGAAGGTATCCATTTCCGTGCAAAGTTGTCCGTACGACAATGAAACGGAATTCGCCGAATCCGGAATCTTAAAACGTACCAGCATACAGAGCAGTACAGAGCAGTCTCCGGAATGAATCCATTCTAGAATGATGTACCTATGGAAAATGTATGAATAGGTATCATAAAAAGTTAATTATTCGATGATTTTAATGCTTTTCTAGTTTTTTCCAATGTAAAGTCAGATTCATAAAAATGTCTAGTTTTTTCCAATGGAAAGTCAGATTCATAAAAATGTTATTTTTATGAATCTGACTTTCCATTGGCAAAAAACTAGAAAAGCATTAAAATCATAGAATTGAACTTTTTTTGATACCTATTCATACATTTTCCATATAGGTACATCATTCTAGAATGGGTTCATTCCGGAGACTGCTCTGTACTGCTCTGTATGCTGGTACGTTTTACACATAGTCATTCCAATGCCAGAATTTGCATTTTCATCAATTTAAATTTCCCTCAATTTCTCCTATTACCTAATTAAAAAATGTAAGGATATTGTCCTGGCTTTTGGAGTTCTTGAGTGTCCTGAATTCCAACGAAAGTTTCGTACATTTGACAAGTCTAGTTTAAAAGGTTAAAAGACCTTCAAGGTTTCAGGGTTGCTGGAAGGTCTCAAGGTTTCAAAGTTGAGGCTCACTCTCATAGATTTAACATCCACGCCCTTGTGATATGTTTTGTCTCACCTCTCGTAGGGGTCCAGATAGAATCCCCCGACCGGCCGCCCGCTGGCCGCATCCGCCACCTGGTAGTATCTCACGTCCTCGTGCCACGTGTCGACGCCGCCCTGCTCGGATATCCGCAGCTCGAACAGCTCCTCGCACAGCGCGAACAAGCCGTCGAGCACGCGCGGGAGCGGGAAGTAGTCGCGCAGCTCCTCCTCGTCGTGAGCGAACAGCGTGCGCTGCTGCTTGCGCCGCCAGAAGGGAACGTCGTAGATGTGGAGGCTGTCGGAGCCGCGCGAGGAGGCGAAGTCTTCCAGGGAGGCCAGCTCGGTCTCCTGAGCTGCGCTCGCTGCAACCAGAGGCACGGGGTCAGTGACATTAGACGGTCAGGGGAAACTAGTGTTGGGATATGGACATTTACAAGGTCTGTTGCAAATTTTCAAGAAAAATGTTCAATTATAAAAAAAAATAAAAAATGTGACCCATGGTATCTAATGTGTTTGAAAACAAATTAGATACACTTGGCCAAAGTAAAAACAGTATTTGAACGAAACAGATTGGCTGCTGGTCAGGTTCCATGACAATCAATCCTTGATAATGATGGAAAATTTAGTGAATCTCTCACTTAGGGATGGTGTTTTGGAGGTAACCTGCGAAATAAAAACGCGCACCCCGACTGGGAATCGAACCCAGATCCTTCGGGTTTCCAGGCCTATGCTTTACCATTAAGCTATCGGGACGCATTCTTAATCAGCAGGTTGGGTTGCCATACATCAGATACTCGGACTCGCAAGAGTTGTATGGCAACCCAACCTGCTGATTAAGAATGCGTCCCGATAGCTTAATGGTTAAAGCATAGGGCCGGAAACCCGAAGGATCTGGGTTCGATTCCCAGTCGGGGTGCGCGTTTTTATTTCGCAGGTTACCTCCAAAATCAATCCTTGTTATTATGAATGATATCAGAACTCACCTACTAAAGCTAAACGATGAGTTAGCACAGACTTCATCGCACATCGGATGATGTCATCAAATTATTTTCAGACAATCAGTTTCTTTCGAAGTGTTACCATTTTTAGTTCGGCCAAGTGTAGGTACACAAATATTTTAATAGGCAAGTACATGTTTTAATATTCAACAAAATATCCAAGAAAATGTCATCTCTGTTAGTGGAAAAGCTACAAACCAAATTCAACAACTTGGGCAAGAAACAAAAATTATTTTTTGGGGGTTTGTATTTAATTATTTTGATAATAGGACAAAGGCAAACATCTTGTTAAAACCAACTCTTGTAAGCCTGTGAGAAGCCAGCAAGTAGGTTCAACAAGTAGGGAGTTCTCACCTCTGTCCTTCAACCTGCTGATCATCTGCTGCACGTTGTTTACGTTGCCGGCCATCTTGGTTTCCATCGACATGTCAACGAAGCTCTCAAACCCAAGGATCTTGGCCTGATCTCTCCTACAAGAAACATCAGCACATCAAGGAAGAACTTCATGTAAGGTCAGATTTCAGGGTTCTATCAGGTTTTCAGAACCGGTTATTTGCTCAGTGTTAACGTTTTTGAGAGCGAGCACTGATACGAGCAAAACCTCCAACCAAACAGTTAAACATGATCACTTTTTCCATAATATGCCCTGGAATAATTATTAATCTATGCGGCGTGGCCGTGGGTGAATTTCGTACTTTTCAAAAAATCTCTTTTGACAGCTCATTCGAAAATCGAATCTCTTAAAATGGCAACAAGTCTGTATGACTGGTTGGGTTGAAAATATGTAAAATCTGGAGAAAATTAGATGTTGATTGATCACCATGCAAAATATTACCTACCTACCTAACTTAATCATGACATTTTGATTTTTCATCATATTTCCATCAATCTTAAATATTATTTAAATTTTAACCAAGTTAAGGATTTTTATAAAAATATATAATATATAAAATATTTGTCTTGACCTTGATTAGATCAACCAATCAAAAGATATTTGTATTACATACTATTTTAAATAATCAACAGATTTCGAAAATATTTGGGTCGACAAACTGCAGAGTTGGTCCATACATGTATATGCAAATAAATATCAGCACAATGGAAAAATAACGGTGCAGGCTGAATAGCGTCAGAGGTCCGTGGCAAACGAGTGATGAACTCACCTGAGATATCTGATCTCCTCGAGATGCGTGCTGGTCTCGCATGACTTGTCACCCCCGTAGCCCGAGCATCGACTCACGCCTGCGTTCCACACGTTCCAGCGCAGCATAGGCACGGGGCAGTGCTCCAGGAACGCGCTGGACACATGCGGCTCCAGCGTGACTGTCCAGGGACCGCGGACGGCCTGCGTACTGCAACATCATGGGCACACATTTTGTTTTTATTAACCTACTGGAGCCCAAGTCTTGAAAAAAGTGTTTTGAAACCGTCTGGCGTTTTCAAAACGCTTTTTTCAAGACTTGGGCTCCTGTTCGGATCAGGGCAATTTTTACACAAAAGATTCATTCATATCCTGTTGTCTTCCTACTGATTTCTAGCAAGATGATAGGCTTCTTGGTTTCACAGGGAAGATGATTTATATTTTAACTCCCTTTTACTGATGGATAACGTCACCCACCTGTCGAGTGCCATGGTGCGCAACAAGTGCTCGGGAAAGTCTCGGACTATCGTCGGATCCAAGATATTGTGCTTGAAGTTCTTCGTGGCTGCCTGAAACATTAAAAGCATTAAACATTAAAAACACACTCTGTGGTTCTACAGTAAAATAGATGCCGAAAGGCGTAATTTCGCTGCACCTTGGATGGTGGATAGTAAGTTTTATTCATAAAATTTTACTTCTTTAGCTTGCATGTTTATTTGACTGGTTCAATGTCGTGGTTCCTCACCTCTACTTTGCTCTTGTACTTCCCCCTCTCCTTCCCGATCTTGTTCAGCGTCTCTCCCAGCTGTGCTCGCGTCGTCGGACTCAACTCCAGTCCGTTGAGTCGTCCTTCCAGTCGGAACTTATCCACCACTCTCCGCTGCTCCTCGCTCCCTCCCTCGGTGGCCGCGAAGCGACACGCCTTGTAGATCGGCACGCTGTTGTACTTGGCAGCCCGAGCTCGCCGCGCCTTGTCGTGGATGCTGAGATACGTTTTAGCCGGCATCAGTTCGCTGTCAGCGAGATACAGCGTCTTCATGAGACCCCATGAGGTGTCGACGTCGGTTCCCATCGTCTCCAGCGGGTCCAATACCTCCGCGAAGAGATCGGCGGGAGGACTTTCCGACGCTTTCAACTGCTCTTCGATCTTCCATATCCCCGACTCGTAATCGAGGGTGAACTTGCCGATTGCTCCCAGGCATCTCTCTGTTGTTAAACTGCTGATTTCTGGAAGAGGGTTATCCTTTGCTCTGTTGTCAGGCAGAGTTTCAGGCACCTCAGGGACCCTGTTGAAACAAACAAAAATAAACAAAATTATTGTACAACGCAAATGAGAGGTTAAGGCCGACCATCTCCATTACTAGTTAGTTTCTATGTAACTATATATACATGGTGCGTTAAATGTATTTATAATACGTATGAGATGAACGTACAGAACGATGTAACCATTTCTTATTGGAGTTGTTAAGAAATTCTTTGTTTTTGACCGCAAAATACTTCTATTGAAAAAGGACACAGCCATGACAATTACTACTTTACCGACATACCGGCTCACGTGACATCCATGAAAAGAAAATAGTTGACCCTCCCCTCGCTAGATGGAGCAGGCAGCACGGGTCGCAGGATTTGTTTATTTGAAAATTGAAATTATGATTTCGGTTTTTACTGGATTTTACAGGTTAGTCCATGTTTTTACTAACAACCTTTTTGACTTTTTACTGAATTGTTTTTTAGTGATTTTTCTTACATTCTTACATACTAGGAAAACGCTCTGAGTAACGCGTTGATGAGCGAGCACGGATAATGCGCAACACCTCGAACCGAAATTCTGTTTATCGAAAATGTCCTTTTAAAAGCCAAAAATTCTTGAATTTCGTCACAGACTTGAATGAAAATATCCAACAATTCCTAAAATATTGGTCCCAATAACCACGCAAAGTTTTAAGTTGATCGATTGAACCTTTATGATTGAAAGATCCCCTTGTTAATTTCTAAAAATCACAGGATTTCGTTCAAAAAATGTTTAAACGGTCATTATCAGTTTCATAATATACGTTTGAAAATTTCTGCTCTAACATCCTTGAAGTGAAGATTCGAAGATGCCGTGAAATATGAAATTCGAGAAATATGATAGCCAACACGCAAAATATCCGTAAACTGTAAATAACTTTTGAATTTAAACACAGTTTAGTCTGAAAATTGTCGAAAATACAGATAATGTTGGACCCGATGACCATGCAAATTTTCAAGTTGATCGGTCAAACGGTTCTGGTTTAAATTTCAAAATGCACATGAAATATTTTTTAAAATTTTAACCAATGGGAGGATTTGGCTAAAAATTTGTAAAATAAGAGACAATGTTGGTGTTAATGACCATGCAAAATATAAGGTCGATCACATTTGTCGAAGTCCATTTTCATTTTTCAGCCTATCAGGAGATGTTTATTTAAATTTCAACCAATCAATGGATTTCAAAAAAATTAGGGTCAGCAAACAGAAAAGGTTGTCTCTACATGTGTGCAAAATTTCAGATCGATCGGTGAAACGGTGCGACTTCCATTGCTCCAGGTAGCAGCCAAAAAAAAATAAAAAATAAAAATAACAAAAAACAACAACAAAAAACAGAGGTCCGTGCCAAAAGAGCCAAAAAGAGACACTCGCTTCGCTCGCTCAAAAATGTTATACATACTGAAAATTAAATTCAAGCTTCGATTTTTCATGATATAAGGATTTGTAATTGGACAACTAACACACAAACAAAAAACAGAGGTCCGTGCCAAAAGAGCCGAAAAAAGGAGAATCTATCACTTTCCTTGTAATTCAGGTAAATGCTTATCAATATCAACGTTCACTCTGAGTTTGCGTAGCTTAAATTTGTGAGATTTATACGGATTGAACAATTGACGAGAAATTAAAAACTTGAATTTGCTGAATTTTATCTCTTTCACAAAGTCGTGTCTCTTGAATTGTGCATTTGGCTTTTAAACTAAAATTTTTTACAGTTATTGACGCTGCACTATTGCACTTTTCTAAAAGCTGTCCTTTATTTGTGAAATTGTTTTGTTTTTTCCCACAGTCGCGAGGCAAGTGTTGGGACGGTTCCCTACTAATTAGCCATGACTGCCTCCTACCCACCGTCCATCCTTATCATCTATCGGAAAACGCTCGGTGTAACGCGTTGATAAGCGAGCACCGGTATGTGCAGCACTCCTTACCATGATCTAAGCGAATTTCAGTAAATCTAGTGGAGCGGTCGCTCACGCCAGCCAAGTCATACGGAGAGCACACGATCATATAAAAAGGTTGGAGCAACCCACATTTACTGCAACCATCAAAGTAGCAATAAACACTTACCTATGGATCACTGAATAGTGCAGATTTTATTTAGAAACTGGGATGATTGCCTCAAACCCTTACACTCACTATAAAATAAAACCAATCAATTGAAGCAAATACTTTTGAAATACTATGGAATAATACAAAAATCGAACAAATTCTCTACGGTGTATTTCACCCCCTAAAAAAATCAATATTAATTTGTAAGTTTGCGAGAAGTAAGAATTCCTTCATTTACATGATCGGAGATATTCTTATTGTATTTGCAATACCCACAGCAAACCGCGAGTTTATGAAACTACAATGTTGTGATCAAGTTGCTTGTCTATGACGTCATGTGTGTGCATAATATCAGATGGATTAGTTGAACCATGTGACCTGGGCAGAGCAGACAAATCAAACACATAAAAGTCCCATATAAATCTGTGTAGGTATACAAATATAATTCAAAATTGTGAAAGAAGCCGCAGATTTTTCGAAAGTGCCAACTTTACTCAAATCAAGTTTCTCACAAGTTTCTTAATTTAATGGTGGTCATTTTATTTGAGTGTTGTAAGTATCCGGCACCTCCATCATGTTTCGTGAAAGCCGCGACTCCGGGAATGCCGGGAAAGTCTTCCTCCTGAAGCATCTTCATCCCCTGTCGTGACCCTGCTATCTGAAATTTTGCACACACACTAACATAATCCAAGCGGTCTCTGGGATCGCTTTTTAACGGGATCCTGTGATTGGTTCAAATTTAACAAAAAATATCTTTCGATTGGCTCTTCCGATCAATTTGAAATTTTACAAAGTCATTGCAACCAATAACAAAGTTTTAGCCAAATCCTCCTATTGGTTAAAATATAATGCCATCTTTCCTGTGTTATATTTTTTAAATTTAAACTATAACCGATTGACCGATCAACTTAAAACTTCACATGGTCATTGGTACCAACCTTTTAGGTATTTTTGCCAATTTGAAGACTAATTATGTCGTTATTTTAAAATGTTATAGTAATTTTAAGGACATTTTATTACATAATCTTGAAAAAATGTATACTAAATTTTCATCCCTGCCTTGCTTCAGTTCCAAGGCCTGTAGAGCAGCTGATACTTGCAATGCATATCAAATCGGATGCAGTACGAAGGCTCGCTCATCAACGCGTTACACTGAGCGGTTTCCTAGTATACATACTAGGGATGGAGAAAATATCGATATATCGATATATATCGATATCAAAAAAATATCGAAATATCGATACCTGTATATATTGAATATCGATATATTGAAATATCGATATATCGATATATTGAAGCCTTACCGCATGATACAATTATGTTCTTAATTGAAGTTTATACCTACAATGGCAAAATAATTCATATTTGCAGTGCAGCGTTTACAAGATTTATGGACAATTTCTCAGATTATTCACATTTGATTTCTTATCTGGCCGGTGGCCCTATATTTTGGAACGGCTGTGTTATTTCTTTTTACATTTTCTTTTGAAATTCCTAGCTAGGAGCAATTTAATACATTCATACGATATATCAATATTTCCATACCTATACATCTAAATATTATTTCCATATCAATATTTCGATATTTCGATATTTCAATATATCGATATATCGATACTTCGATATTTCAATATATCGATATTTCGATATTTCAATATATCGATATCGATATAAATGATATATGATATTTATATGATATATAAATGATATCGATAGTCGATATCAAAATCCAAGTTCGCTCCATCCCTAGAATAAAGTGCTTAATATTGATATTTTTGGCACTAAGCGACTCGCTGTTTTCAATTTCTTATCAGTTGCTCCTATCAAGCTGAAATTTGGCAATTGATTAAAATTAAAAAATTAAAATAGCTCCAACCGTTTTGTAACATGAACTTCAATCTTTTCAAATGTTCATATGTCATACTTCAAAGAACATCAAGCTGTGTCTTTTCTACTTGATTATGTCCCTACACCGAACAGCAACTCACACACAGATCAGTAGAATCAGCATGAATTCTTGTTATTTGCTACACATTAAGAACAAACTAGGAGCGATAAAATTGCCGCTGTACTGTGTAAATATTAGAATGAATGAAACCTAGTGAAAAAATATTTTCTTCGGTTAAACTTTACTTAGAGGGAAATTTGATAACATTTTATTTAAAAATGTATAATTCTTGCTGGTTAATTTTTCTCTTGACCCCTTCCCCACCCCCACCCCACCCGGATATGTATGCTCAGTTATAGTGATATTGTAATTCTACCAGGTATATAGTTGTCATTGAGGCTCTAAGTCCCTGCTTGGACATCCAGACACGTCATATGGAGTGTATAGGAGGGGCTTTAAGGGGGGGGGGGGGGGGGCAAATGTATATGTCCAGCAAGAGCAAAGGAAACCATCACAAGATGAAAGATTTTAATTAACATCATTGTAAATTAGAGACAGAACTTAAAATAATAAAAGATACGTATAAATATAAAAAGGTTCACTGAACAAGATAACACACTAAACTCAACACATTACAATACTCTACCAAAATACCTGCATTAGTTACAACTCCATTCAAATCAAATACTTATTGCACTCTACAAATTGTAGTAGAGAAATCGACCCTACTTACTTGTGGAATTTCAGAGATCCTTAATTCAAACTCACTATGAATTTCCATACTCCATATAATAAAGCTTCAAGCTTGATGGTCATAAAATGCTCGTGCATTGGCATACTGTACTTTCGATGAAGTAGGATTGCTCGCTCCCCAGTTGCCACTTTTGGAGTTAAAAACTATGTAATATGAGTTTCAGTTCAGTTTGAAAAATGTGAGTACTAAAAACGAGAAAAATAGTTCGAATTAAAAAGAAAAAATAGATAGATAAGAGCCAGTCTTGCCTCCCCCTCCCCTCCCCCAAATGCCAGAATGCTTCAGAAAGTCACTACTGATTTCAAAATGGTGAGGGTGAGGGCCAAATTGCACTTGTGGTAAAAATTTCTTTGGAAAACATGTGACAGAAATTCACGTAAAAATATTAAGACGCATCAAATCCAAACTTGAGTAATTTCTATGACTACAAGTTGCGGCTGACGCGCCTACGCCACTGGTATGCGCACAACACATAAACATGTCGCCACCGCCACTGGTATGCGCACAACACAACACATAAACATGTCGCGATCACAAATCACATGTAAATCCGCTCCAATAAGTCCAGGTGTGGAACCCGGACTAATCCGAGCGAGATTGACTCGCCTCACGCGTCGCTGTCGAGGTCGTGGGTTCGAATCCCGGCCGAGGATTAGCGCTTTGTGTTGTGATTTCACTTATATGACATTATTCATCAAGACATCATTCAGAATCACCGTCACGTGAGAGCAGCCATCTTGAGACTTTCAGCAGGAGTGTCATTTACAGTCTTCTTGGGAGTAATAAGCAAATTAGGTGGCGAGATCACTCGATATAGGCAGCGTGTTTAGACTACAGATAGCGCTACAAAAGTACAGACAGAGCCACCTAATCTGTTGGAAGGAAGCTTACCTTTGGCAAGGCGGCCAAGTCGCTGCAGTTATACGTTATGTTGCTGCACATATTACGCATTATCATTCTTAAAATTTAAACAAGTTTATCTAATGTTTATTCGCCTATACAAAATATTGATAATAAAGTGTTCACAATTTCACTGAATCTGATCACTATATTAATTTGCGTGACTTAGTTCTGATTCCGAAATATTTTGAGTACATTTGTTGACATCTGATCGGTTGCTAGGTCACGGCCAATGAGAAATGAAACAGTTGAAGATCATTCCCACAAATGTTGCTTATTTCTTTCACTCGTGGCGAACACTCGGTGCCTATAGGCACCGAGTGCATAGGCATTGAGTCATGTAAGTAAACGACGTCAAGTTACTGTTGGTAATGTTTTAAACATCAATGCTTAAATTTTTACATTGCATACTGATAGGTACCTTAGAGGCAGATGGGCGGAAGTCAATTTTAATGATTCTTAAAGTGATCTCAATAACCAGTAATTCTGAGCTGAATTCTTCATCCAATCATATTTGTAATGGTGACATGGGCCTTCTGTAAGGGTACCTATACTTCAATATAACTGTATCAGTCCAATGGTAGGTACTTATAGAGCTTGATTACCATTCCAAAAGTGTGCACTGAGAAATCCAAAACATATGACCTTCCGCTTTTATACCTACCTCTGACCTCAGAGAAACGGATATAATGAAGCTCACCATGCATTCATAGTTTGCACGAGCTTCATTTGTTTTTCATCAACAATGTAAAAAAGTAAATTTCAACCATTTTACAGATGTCAAGTCGATTAATGCTAATTATAAGCGGTTATTCAAAGATATTTGGTATATGAGGTGGTTTTATACCCATAAGAATTTCTTCTGCAGTTTATTGCACAGGTAACCATTATATCACCACAATACCGAAACGACATTAACGACATTTACGCACTCAATGAGGCGGCAACACCCACACTTTCATTTCTTGCATAATTACACCTCAATGATTAGTGGATCATTAACGCGGGAGGCGAGAGCTGAAAGTGCATTCATTCATGATTGTCACACTTTTGCAAGCAATACTCATGCAGAGACTCTATTCGAACAAATAAGCGATACGTGATGGAGCCACTTCTGGAGGAACAAATGAGGAGGAGGAGTAAATGTCGTTAATTATAATTATAAACAGTTTGTTTCAACCCACATAATATTTGTTTTGGGATGCACATCACATAAGAAGAGATGCGCAAAGAGACTAGTTTTTACTTCCAATAAACCTTGAAATATAAACACCTCTAAAAACCGCTTAAAAAACTATCAGATCCGAACAGACAATTATTAACGACATAAAAAATGCTCAGCATGTCATCAGAATCAAGGTTTGGGATTTGTGTGCACCAAATGCAGTAGTAGTTGGACACATTTTGCATGTGGCAATGTTAAAAACAACAGATCAATCTGCCAATTGTGCGCAAAACTCAAATCCCCACCAAACAAAGATGATTTTCCAAAATACTTGCAAGAGATCTGCAATTCGCAGCGGCGGGTAATTCAACAAGATCCACCAACATCAACAGCACCGACAATGACATCATCCTCTGGTCTCAAAGATGATTCCACTAATTATCTGCTAGAGATATGCAAATCGCAGCAGCAGCTAATTCAACAACAGCAGAAGGAAAATATTGACTTCCAAGAAAAAATCCAATCACTGGAACTTCAAGTACTGGAACAGGACATTTACAGTGATGCAACGCCATGCCTAGTTCCATGTAGATTGGGTCAAACATCAAGAAATGAGAGAGGCAAGAAGAAAGGTGAACCAGGCTCTTTAGTCGAGAAGATCCCTATATTCGTAGAGGAGGGTTGTTTCCTAATTAATAATGAGATAAGTACTACTCATGGCAAAAGAAGAGTTGAGGTAGGTTTTTCTCTAGCAGGTATGAAAAGTCTATTGTGCATGAATACCGATGAGGAAACAAATCCAATAGACATTGAAGGTGAGGTTAGTCTTCTTCCCTTCAATTCATATAAGGTAAGTCTGGATTTAGATGATAATGATAAATATGAGAAAAGTCTTGTCTTTGAGAGCCCATGCTTTCTGGTCTCTTCTGGGATTTCAGTGGAGACTGTCGATCAGAGAGATCGACTTTACGATAGCCCAGCTGAGGCAAGTCTTCCTGAGATCATTACAGATGAGATGAGTTGCATCTCCACAAGCCCAGCAGCACCAAATCAGGACTTGGTGGTTGAGATGGATCGTCCCTACGAGAGCCCAGCTGCCACAAATAAGAAAGATCAACTCTACCAGAGCCCAGCTGAGATTGGATTGCAGCAGGATCGCCACTACGAGAGCCCTTATGTCACAAATAAGCAAGATCGACACTACCAGAGCCCAGCTGAGGATTACCACTACGAGAGCCCAGCTGCCACAAATAAGAAAGATCAACTCTACCAGAGCCCAGCTGAGATTGGATTGCAGCAGGATCGCCACTACGAGAGCCCTAATGTCACAAATGAGCAGGATCAACTCTACCAGAGCCCAGCTGAGACAAAAGAAAATGATTCTACAGTCCGTCTTCCAGTCAAACGTCAGAACCAGAGCAAGATAAGACTGCGACGTTCTACTCGTGAAAACAAATCCAAGCCAAAGCGGTATCGTTGACAATTACAGGCCCCTGTACCTGATACTTGTAGCAGTAGCAAGAACACCTCACCTACTGATCAGGGAACAGGGCGCAAGATTCATATTGCAGGCTTAAACGTCAGAGTACTAAATAATGGTTTTGATCAATTCAAGGAAATTATAACTGAAGAAGACGTAGATATATTCTGTATGACAGAAACGTGGCTGAAACCAAATCACCCTTCTGAAGATTATGCCATTGCAGGATATTCGTTGCTAAGATCTGATCGCACTAATTCTAGAGGAGGTGGTGTGGGTATATATATTAAGCAATCAATAAGACACACCATCATAACAGATATTGAGATTGAAGAAGAAGAAAATGATGAAGATTTGGTCAGAAAACCAGAATATTTGTGTATTAAGATTAGCCTAAAACGGAAAAAGATTGCTGTGTGTGTAGTCTACCGGCCACCTGATAATTGCTACACTAATATCAGCATTCTGGAGAAACAACTTTCGACACTTCAAGGACTTGTTGATAATATAATTCTAATTGGGGATATGAACATTGATCTCTTGAAATCTGCAGAACCAAATAGCAAGTATCTCATTAAATTCATGAAAAAGTTTAAATTAAATCAAATCATTAAAGCCCCCACAAGAATAACAGAAGAAGATGTTCAGCAGCAGGATGGAAGTATTGTTAGTCGAGTCCAGACCTCCACTCTTATTGATCATATCTACGTTCAGGATGAGGACTCAGTAGTCAGCACCAAAGTATTAGACATATCCAAGATCATAGATTCACGTGGAAAGCCAGTTACTGATCACTGTCTAATATCTTGTACATTAGTTTACCGGAAACCAAAAAGGGAGATTCGGAAGATTACTTATAGAAACTACAAGAAAATTAATCCCCTGGAATTGAAAAAAGTTTTAAACAGTATTGATTGGAATATTGCAGAAGGTGAAGATGATATGAATGTAAAGCTAAAAATACTTAATGAAAATTTACAATATACTGAGAATAAGCTAGCACCAATCAAGGAATTTACAACCAATAAACCGAAATGTCCATGGTATAATGATAACATTCAGAATATGTGCAAGCTCAAGTCAAAAGCACTTTTGAAGTTCAAAAGAAGGCCATCTGCAGCTAATTGGCAATATTATTGTCATGTTAGAAATTACATAACAATAGCAGTGAAGAGAGAGAAAAGATCATTCATGAGGAAAGAAATACAAGCAAATTTAGGTAATTCTGCATTCTTATGGAAGAAACTTCAAGAGTGGGATATTCACAGCTCGAAAAAGCCAAGACAACTAATTCCTGAAGAACTAGCTAAGCCGGATTTGATAAATGACTATTATGTTGATTCAATACCACATTCTTTAATTGCTTCAAGTATAATTGATCAATACAAAAATAACACTCACACTATTACGTCAAAAAATGCCTTTGAGCTCAGAGCAGTTAGTACAGAAGAAATCGTTGATCAATTGAGAAAAATTAAGACCAAAGCAACAGGCATTGATAATATAAATATCAATACATTACTTCTATGCATGCCAAACTGTTTAAATGCTATACACAGTATTGTAAATCATTCTCTTGTTTCTGGAATATTTCCTGATCTATGGAAAGAAGGAGTAATAACACCCTTGCCAAAATGCTCACATCCAAAACATTTCAAAGACCTTAGACCCATTAGTATTCTCACTACAATGTCCAAAATACTAGAAAGAATTGTTGTGAAGCAACTGACTGCATACCTAGAAGAACTGCAATTATTATCTAATAGTCAGTCAGGATTCAGGAAAAATCGTGGGACAACATCAATACTTCTAGATGTAACTGATGAAGCGATCAAGGGAATGGAGAAGAAAATGGTTACAAGTCTTATATTATTAGATTTTACAAAAGCCTTTGACTCTATCAATCATGAACTCCTACTGGCTAAACTCACATATCTTGGAGTGGGAGAGATGACAATTAAATGGTTTGCAAGTTACCTCACCGGACGTCAACAACGGGTAAAATTATCAGCTAATAACGTATCAATGCCAAGGGAAAATAGAACAGGAGTACCACAGGGTTCAAGTATCGCTCCACTACTGTTCATAGTTTACACAACTGATATCGATGAGAGTGTGAAACACTGCAAAATACACAAATTTGCAGATGATACCCAGCTTCTATATACCTTTCGCCCTCAAGATCTAGCTGCAGCACAAGAGAAAATAAACGAAGATCTTCAGTCTATTGCTGCATGGAGTGAAAGTCAAGGACTCTCTTTAAACACTTCGAAGACCATATCAATGATTATAGGGAACAAATGTCAACGGATCAAAATACTTAATAGTGAATTTAAACTACATATAAATGGTTCTATTATTCCCACTTCAGAAAATGCAAGGAATTTAGGTTTGATAATGGACAGCCAAATGACTTACTCAGATCATATTCAGAAAGCAAATAGCAAAGCTTACGGCAAACTACGAACAATGCAAAGATTTAAACAAATTCTGACAAGATCAACAAAAAGCAAGCTTGTTGAGGCACTTATAATATCTAATTTGAATTACTGTGACATCGTTTACGGACCGTGTATTTCGAAGAAAGATGTAGGTCGTATTCAAAAAGTCCAGAATTCTTGTGCTAGGTTTGTATTCAATATTAAGAGAAGACACCATATAAGTCCCTACATTCAAAAACTTCATTGGCTAAAGATGGAAGCGAGAAGAAGCCTACATTTAACATGCGCAACGCACAAGATATTGAGAACGGGAGAGCCAAAGTATTTAAATGATAAGTTGAGAAAGCGTCGTGATATTCACCTACGAGACACGCGGTCCAAAGATAAGCTAGACTTTGGAACTCATCGAAGTAAAAAATTCAAGAACTGTTTTTCCTATTCAGCCTCAGTAGCATACAACACAACAACAACAGAAGAGCAGACCCTAAGTTTAAAAGCTTTCAAGACGCTCGTTAAGGATAAACTCGCTATCATTCAAGAAAGAGAATTCGTGAAGTAATGATATTGGAAGACGAGAATCAAGATTACATCCTGCTGAGAATGTTTTTTCAGTGGTTTTCCCTCAGCTAAAAAGCAAATGCTTGGATGTTCTTCCAATATTACCACTGATATTGAAGCACAATTTTAATGACTATTATGAATTAAGAAGAAGTAGGTAAATGGTGAAGATGTGAAGCAGCTGAAGAGAAGAGATGGATGTATGGAAGATCAACGACTCGATTGTTGAATACAGACCAATTATGTACCTATTTTATGTGCTCAATAAATTACATTATTATTATTATTATTATTACACAGATTGACAGCCGTTCTGACACGTTACACCAATATGGCCTCTCAACAATGAGATGATGTCACGTGCAAACTATGAATTGGTATCACAAATAAAGAATGTGTCGTGTGTATCGGGTCACGATATCAACTTCACCTATATTTTAACGGCGCATTATGACACTATACATTTTCTTAATTTTCTTACTAATACTCATGGTCATGGTTTACATTTGAAGACTTATGTAATTGATTTACCATAAAAGGTATGATAAAATTGCCTTCCTTCGTACCTCATTTACGTATTTTGTTGGGCATTTGGTCTGTTAATTACGTAACGTGTGTAATAACGACGCACAATCTGCTGACAAATATTGCTGTCTTTTTATATTTAATATTTATGCATACCTCACTGGTGCGCATTGGTCATGTTATACATGACGGGACCCTCTAGTTTAGGTATAAAAGACTACCAGGGTTCATCCTATGAGTTCAAATTTCAAAATTTCAAATAGATTTTTTTTCAATTATGTCAATAGACCGATTTAAAAATTATCGAGGTGGCTCTGCTGGTTGAAATCTGCTGATAAAAACACCAACAGATATATATGGAAAACCAAACTGCATGTGAAATTTTTTGAAAAGCAGAGCCACCTAGATAATTTTTAAATCGGTCTGTTATATTTTGGTTGATAAATTTGAACATAGCACAAGTTGGTATTGTTTACAATTTTCCCCTGATAGTGTGCCCGAATGTCTACCAGAAAAAAGTTTCATTTGTTCAAATCTAGACGTACAAAAAAAATCCTTATCACTTAAAAATGACACGATTTTACTTGGCTGCCATAAGATGATAACATGGGGGAGACAGCTCAATATAATCTCAGAAACTATAGACACGACACGAGCAGTGTTCAGTTTTTCGAAACCATTATGAAGATCTGAGACCAAGCCTCGAGTGATAGCCCAACCACGAGTAGGTTCAATTTAATTTTATACAAAATATAAAGTAATATTTGAAATTGCAAAAGTCGGAGAGAAGAAATCATGATAATTCTGTTTTAAATACATAATAAATTAAAAACATCAATTTGTGTTTTGTTTTTTACTGTAAAAAGTCGCACTGTTCTGCAGCGAGGCTAATGGCGCCGGATGAATGATTATGATGATGATTGAGAGATTATGATGATGATGATGAGTAGGTAACAGGATGTATGGTGGGAAGGAGGCGGTCGTGGACTATCAGAAGGATTAGCATTTTTTTCCTCCTGAGAGGGAATGTACGGTAAAACTCAACCAGGAAGGAATCGAACCGAGGACCTCCGGATTGCAAGTCCAGAGCATTATGAGCCAACATACTCCGTTTTATCTAAATTAAAATTAAAAGTCATGAAGGTAATTATCAAGAAACATCATCAGTACTGTAGTGGGTGGATTAGGGGGGGAGGTGTAAAACACTTCAAAAGCACCCGAAACATACTTCTGAATTTTTCTAACCGGAAAAGTAAATTGTGTTGCGTCCCAATAATGTCGCCAAGCTGACTGAGGGCCTGGGAATGACGTCGACGCGTGATAATGTTGGCAATACGTCTAGATCCCGCTATCAGCTGCTTGCAGACACACCCCTGACACAGTTGATAACACATGGCCGCGATATCATCGCATTCACAAGACGCTAACAGCTCTCTCACATCCCGCAGCTTCAATGCAGGATCACATGCGTGAGTGCCGCGCAGCGTTCACGCAGCCTCGATGCAGGATCACAGGCGTGAGTGCCGCGCAGCGTTCACGCAGCCTCGATGCGGGATCACATGCGTGAGTGCCGCGCAGCGTTCACGCAGCCTCGATGCAGGATCACATTGGTGAGTGTTGCGCAGCGTCACGCAGCCTCGATGCAGGATCACATGCGTGAGTGCCGCGCAGCGTTCACGCAGCCTCGATGCAGGATCACATGCGTGAGTGCCGCGCAACGTTCACGCAGCCTCGATACAGGATCACATGCGTGAGTGCCGCGCAGCGTTCACGCAGCCTCGATGCAGGATCACATGCGTGAGTGCCGCGCAGCGTTCACGCAGCCTCGATGCAGGATCACATGCGTGAGTGCCGCGCAGCGTTCACGCAGCCTCGATGCAGGATCACATGCGTGAGTGCCGCGCAGCGTTCACGCAGCCTCGATGCAGGATCACATGCGTGAGTGCAGCGCAGCGTTCATTGTTCACGCAGCCAGATGCAGGATCACATGCGTGAGTGCCGCGCAGCGTTCACGCAGCCTCGATACAGGATCACATGCGTGAGTGCCGCGCAGCGTTCACGCAGCCTCAATGCAGGATCACATGCGTGAGTGCCGCGCAGCGTTCACGCAGCCTCGATGCAGGATCACATTCGTGAGTGTCGCGCAGCGTTCATTGTTCACGCAGCCTCGATGCAGGATCACATGCGTGAGTGCCGCGCAGCGTTCATTGTTCACGCAGCCTCGATGCAGGATCACATGCGTGAGTGCCGCGCAGCGTTCACGCAGCCTCGATGCAGGATCACATGCGTGAGTGCCGCGCAGCGTTCACGCAGCCTCGATGCAGGATCACATGCGTGAGTGCCGCGCAACGTTCACGCAGCCTCGATACAGGATCACATGCGTGAGTGCCGCGCAGCGTTCACGCAGCCTCGATGCATGATCACATGCGTGAGTGCCGCGCAGCGTCACGCAGCCTCGATGCAGGATCACATGCGTGAGTGCCGCGCAGCGTCACGCAGCCTCGATGCAGGTTCACATGCGTGAGTGCCGCGCAGCGTTCACGCAGCCTCGATACAGGATCACATGCGTGAGTGCCGCGCAGCGTTCACGCAGCCTCGATGCAGGATCACATGCGTGAGTGCCGCGCAGCCTCGATGCAGGATCACATGCGTGAGTGCCGCGCAGCCTTCACGCAGCCTCGATGCAGGATCACATGCGTGAGTGCCGCGCAGCGTTCACGCATCAGTCGAGTGGATTAAACCCAAGCATCTTCAAATACTTGACGTGTTTTTCATGCATCCTTATTTGAGTTGCTAAAATGCGTCTAAAACCTCAAAATAAGAAGGCTGAGAAGTGAGTTTTGACCTTGAAGAGTTTTCTAATCTGTTTTTATTATTATCTTTTACCAATGTATTTGTTAATAAAATAAGGCTTTGTACGAATTTTCAGAACAGTTTAATGAAAATAATTTCATAGCTTGAAATAGTTTTTAGTTTTATTTTGTCACAGACGTTTAGTGCCTGTAAATTAGTAAAAATACGGCACTAAACGTCTGTAAGTCAAAATAAAACTAATAAACTTATTCCAAACTAAGAAATTATTTTCATTGAACAGTTCTAAGACTCGTAGAAAGCATTATTTTATTAACAATTGATAAAAGATAATGCCATGTGATGCTCTGGTGTGATGCTCACAGATTATCCCTAGAGGTCTCTGAACTACTCCGGAGGTCTCGGATTCGATTCCAGGGGCCGTCTTTCCTGACTGATGAATTCCCTCAGTCGAGAGGCAAATGCTGGGAAGGTCATTACATTTAGGCCACGACCGCCTCCTTCCCACGGTCCATCCTCACCTACTCTTCAGCATCATCTCCCAAACAGCATAATCATTCATCGGAGTTGCATAACAGTGCGACGTTAAGCGCCACTGACGCTCCTTTGGGTTTCGGAGGATTGGTTTCTTTATAAGTAAATACCAATCCATTCCTGGACAATTAGTCTTAGAAATATAATACGTCAAACAAACCAGACGACTTACGTACTATAAAGTCACTTACATTTTAGGCTCAGTTGACATTTCGCGTACCTACACTTGCTTCACAATTTGATCTTTCATTAATCAATTCCTTATCCGTAATTGATTTTTTCAAAGCCCCGATCAACTTTCACTTACTCAACATTTTCATCAATTTTTGTCCTAGTCATAAAATAATAATTAACTTTTTTCATAGGTGTTAGTTTTAAAATTAAATTTCATTACCCGCTCACGATCATCATATCTTCATAAAATTTCATTAGGCCCACAACTGGGCGACCTAATCTTGTTTACACAAAAACACTCTCGGCATACCTGTCGTGGTGGGGATGCGACGGCGTGCTGTGATTGGTGCGCGCGGTGTGAGCGCGGCGCGCGGTTGGTCGCCGCTCAGTTGCCCGCCGACACTCGAGCCGACAGCACGCATGCCGCTCCGCAGTCTGACACGCACCTCCACACGCGGACACACCTCGAGCGATTAGATAACGACAACAGATACGCACTAGGGAATCAATATTTGTAAACATCGGGATTACCGGAGACGTAAATAATAAAAAATTGTCAAGTTTTCGTGGAATTGTAATTAAAAGAGTTCAGCTTTCGTGTTTCGTGTGATAATTGATGTTTTCGTGTGCTCTGTATTTAAAAATGTAGAACTAGTTAATTTTTAAAAACTTTAATCCAAGTTTCCAAGTAATTTCGTGAGCTGTGAAGTGTAATCCATAGTGAACTTTCTTGACCTTTAAGTCATAAATATCACTGTATTTAGTTGGACAAACGTTCGGTTCGTGTGTGTCTGTGAAATGGACCCGACGACTGTGAAGTGAACCTCTCAACGTGCTCCTCATCATGCGACTCCTCCTCCTCCTCGCCTCCGTGGTCCTCGCGGAGGCCACCGTCGACGGCTACCTCAAGATGTTCGCCGCCCAGCAGACGCCGCTCGACCCGTGCTACGACGAACACCGCCCCCGTCGCTGCATCCCGGACTTTGTCAACGCCGCCTTCGGCAACGTCGTCGACGCCTCCTCCACCTGCGGCGCCTCGACGCCGATCCGCTACTGCGACTACGCGGAGACGTCCAACAACGCCGGCATCTGCCACATCTGCGACGACAGCCAGCCGAAGCGGCGCCACCCGGCGTCGTATCTCACCGATCTCAACAACCCGAACAACGTCACCTGCTGGAGGTCTGAGCCTCTGACGTCGCCGGCGTCGTCGGCGAACTCCCCGCCGGACAATGTCACTCTGACCCTCTCGCTCGGGAAGAAGTATGAGCTCACCTACGTCAGCCTCCAGTTCTGTCCCCGCGCGCCCAAGCCGGACTCCATCGCCATCTACAAGAGCATGGACTACGGGAAGACGTGGCAGGCGTTCCAGTTCTACTCGGGACAATGTCGCAAGGTGTACGGACGGCCGAACCGCGCGACCATCACGAAGGCGAACGAACAGGAGGCGCTGTGCACGGACTCGCACCGGTTCAACGGGAACGGCGACGGCAGCGGGCCGATCGCCTCCAGGATCGCGTTCAGCACGCTGGAGGGTCGTCCCAGCGCCTCGGACTTCGACAACAGTCCCGTGCTGCAGGACTGGGTGACGGCCACGGACATCAAGGTTGTGTTCAACCGGCTCCATCTGCCGCACTCTCTGCAGGTAAACACCTGGTCCACCCTCCAACTCGCTGCCCTGTAGACCGATTGTGTAATTTACATGTTGAGATGTAGACATACTTCTATAACTTCGAACTGTTATTGGAAATAACTCCACTTCACCTGGCTCCGTCATTGGCTAAAAAACGAAATATGTAGGTCTACATTTCGAAATTAAAGGAACACATCGCGCTTCAAAAAGTGTAATTTCCAGAGAAAGAGAGCTAGGTAATGACTTCGGACCACGAGAATGGGGGATGAACTTACTTTGACATAAATATGCGGTTTCTTGGGGTATTCACGTTTTAAGAGCTTTTAGTTATCAAACGTCCACTGTCCACAGAACCAATTCAACTATTCATGGTTTACACGAGATAACGTCAAGAAATGGAGCTCATTTATGCAGATTATGATCATTAAGAAAATTAAGATAAATTGTATTTACCAATTTCGACGTCGAATTGTTTTTTATTAAAATTTTAATATCGAGAGCTTTTTACAAGAACTGGGCATGACTATTCTTTACAAACTTTATGACTTGTTGACTTGCGCCGTCTAACCCCCAATCTCTCTTTCTCTCTCTCTTCTCAGGACGAAGAAGAGCCGATCCCCGACGAGAAGCAACAACTCTTCGACAAGAAGCCGGGCCTGGAGGACGACGACGACAACAAAACCGGCGGCATTCCGTCGTCCAGCCTCCCCGACATCGAGCACAACAACCAGGAGCCGATGATGGCTGCCAGCATCGCCGCCGACGTCGGTCCCAACGGCCTGCTGTCGAGCTTCTCGACCATCACCTCCACGTCGACCACGCCGCTGTCCTACCACTACGCCGTGTCCGACTTCGCGGTGGGCGGGCGGTGCAAGTGCAACGGGCACGGCAGCAAGTGCGTCCCCGGCCGGGATGGTCAACTCACGTGCGACTGCAAGCACAACACGGCCGGCAGAGACTGTGAGAGGTGCAAGCCGTTCCACTTCGACAGGCCCTGGGGTAGGGCGACGGCGCGCGACGCCAGCGAGTGTAAAGGTAGGATCAACATTCTGCTTTGGGTTGGTTTTAATCAGGGACTGGAACCCAAATGAATATCGGTTCCGGTTCCAAGTTTTAAAAAATATCGGTTCCAGTCCCTGGTTTTATTTAGATTTCATTGACGTTGACGAGATTTTCACAATTCCCGAGTACTTCATATGGGGTGAGGTGTTTGACCCCTTCCACCCCTCTCAGCAGGTCAAAATGATGAACTTATCGGACCTAATGGCAACGAACATTTTCCATATAGCAAGTTGAGAAGACGAAAGCAAACCGGGATTTCTAACTCAACAAGTCATGTCGAGTGAATTTAAATGATTTTAGTTGTTTCTAAAACTATATGTTTCGCGTGAAAAGCGAGGTTTGGAAACTCATTTGTCTCCGGCTTCAACTGCCAACTGATTTTCTCAAACTTTACAAAGAGGAGGACTTCGTATTTGATTGGCCAGTTGATGAGCTTTTTAAATCATGAAATAGGTAGCTAAAGGCACAATCTAGAGGTTGTCAAATCAAACATTTAGTGGTAATTTGAATATCTATACACTCTTACGAAAGCGCAAATATTATAGTAACTTTAAACTTAGTTACAGTGAGGAGGGTACGATGTTGATTGCATTGTCGTTGCATGAACGGGAACTATCCCAGCACTGGCATGTGATTGTGATCTGAGCTGGAGTTCGGAATGTGTCTCATGTAGCGACATGAACGGCCGCGTAGAGACACGAATGAATGGAACAATGTGGAGCCAGCTTCCTGCAGCCCCTGGGACTGACTCACTGCACATGCGCAGATGTTCTCGCGCCTCATTGGCTGACCGGACCACGTGACACGTGACAGTGACGGTGACGGTGACAGTGACAGGTGGTGGTCAGGTGGTTGACAGTCCCCAGGTGGGCTCGTGGTATCTTCACACATGGAGTTGGAATGAAGTCAGACCGAAAACATTGCGTTTTAGTTATAGAAAAAGTCCAGTTATAGGTTCAGGGGCCCTATTCTATAGTTTTAGTTTTAGTTTTTATTTATTGTCATATTTGATCAAATACATGATATAATGACAGTTAAAGATACATAGACAAAGACAAATAGTAAAACACAGATACAAGTAGACAATGTAGGTAATCATTCCCTAGCCTGAATACAATTCATTGAATGAATAAAAACAAGAGCTAATTAAAAACAACTTTAAGGACATTTTAAAATCAACTCCATTTTTGTCTTTTAAATGTTGAGGTAGAGCATTATAAAATTTAGACCCTTGATAGGTTGGACTTTTCTCGTACAGTGCAAGTTTATGTTTTAAAAGCTTGAAGTCCTCTTTGTGTCTAGTTGCATATTGATGGTCAAATGAATTTACAGGAGATCTCTTGTCATTGCCCACAACAAACATAATACAACAAATATAACTTTGATATTCCTGATTCTGCTGGAATCCGATTCTCGGCCATATGGATTAACATTGCACTGAATCGGATTCCAGGAGAATCGAGAATTTTAAAGTTATAGAATAGGGGGCTGACAAGTGATTATAGATGAGTCCATAAAATGTGGCTCTGGTTTCTGAAATTATCTAATTTATATGCAGTTTAATTTCCAGATACCTTACAGTGAGTAACTCATTGTTGACACACTTCAATAGGAAGGTGGAAATCAAACAGCCAGTGACATTTTCTTAGAAACCAGATACTTTATGGAATGATCTATTATGAAGATTTTTGAACCCAAGCATGAGCACCGTGCGTCGTTAAATAAAGTAAATGATTCTGCCCGGGGACCAAATGAATTCGACACAGTTTTTGACATTTATAGTGTTCCGGCCCTTCGATTCAGCGCTACGGATCCAGGTTTTACTGTATCGTTTCAACCCCAAACAGCCCTCAGCATTCAATATGAAATACAGAATTCACCTGGAATTCGCAGCATCCATCGCCGGGACGTCCGGCCGTCAGTGCAAATCATCCGTCCGCTTGACTTGAGCCTACACGCGACCACCTGTGCCGCCAGGTGTTAGCAATCCACCCCATACCTTTGTTTACCCGCTTATTATCTTAATAGGTATATTACAAGGGGTTGTTTTCGGCCGCAGACTTAACTACACAGAGATTAACGCTGGGGATGAAATAGACAAAGAATCGGAATACTAGATTCACCCCTGGAACTGTTTTGATATTGTCCGCAATGGGGTGGCGGACCCACGCTCGTTGCCAGTCGGTCGGGGGTTCGCAAGTTCGATCCAGACATATTTGCTTGTATTATTCAGAGAGCTCAGTGTGATAGAAAGAGAAAGTTATCCATGTGGATATTTGTCAGAAAATTGTGTTTCGGCTTTGCGAGGGGTGGTTTATTGTCAGGGGGCGGGGGGAAGGGGGGGGGGTTCATGAATCTATAAGGCTTATATTGATTGTAAGAGATTCAATGTGTTTAGAAAGTGTGGGCTTAGGAGGAATGATAATAAATAATGGGGTTAGGATGACAAATTCATTCCATAGTTTGCAGAAAATTAGCCATTGATATTCTGGGCAAATTTCCGAAACTCTCCACAGTATAAATACAAAATGATGACTAAGTTTAGTAGATATTCAGTACATTTAAAACTCGAGATAATTTTTGCACTTTGACCAATACTTGGTGTCTCCCCCCCCCCCCCCCCCCCCCGCTCCTCAAGTTCAATCTATAGGCTAGTTCTATTAATTTGAACTCCTTGACGGAAAGTCTGTAAATACGGAATGGTTTTGCAGAGGTGAATAAGTGTGAACTAAGCATCATATTATTAGTTGCACGAAACCCAACATACCAACTCAACACAAAATACATTTCAAAAAAATTATTTTTCTAATTTTTAAAACAAAAAGGAAACTTTATGGAATGGTTGATTTTAAATTTTTCTCGATTTTTTTCATTGAAGAATAATCTGGCAAACACCTGACCCATAAAACTCGTCTAGCAGACTGCATAAGACGCTTGTATTGTGCTTGTATGGTGCATGTATTGTGCATGTATTGTGCATGTATTGCGCATGTATTGTGACATTGTGATTACATTCACATGTTCCTTCAGCTACAAACAGACCTCTAAATCACGAGCGATCTTTTGAGTTCTGGATCTAAATGCCCGAGGAGGTTAGACGTGAAAATAAATAACTAGCACAATAAAAGAAGAATATAATATGCCATTCTGTTGGCGCCGCGAAAGCCGTGAATCAACGCGTTCAAAGGCTTCTAGAGACACGTCTTCTTGCATTCGTGTCTATAGACAGATGCAGCAGATGGAGTGGAATGCATCTTTTGTTGACAACGATATTTTACCAGATTTAGACTAATTTCTCCTTATATACATAAACGTTTCATTTAAATTATGAATGTAAATAAACTTATTTGGAGCAAGATGGCTCAGCTATAGTAACGCTCCGGACTTTCGTTAGGTCCCGGGTTCGATCCCGCGACCTAACAGGATTTTTCGAGGTTTTCTACAGTCGAGAGGCAAATGATGGGAAGGTTCCGTACTAATAGTCCAAGGCCGCCTCCTTCCCACCGTCCATCCTCACCTATTCTTCATCATCATCTCCCAATCATCATCATAATCTCTCATCCGTCGCCATTAGCATTTGCAGAACAGTGCAACTGTACTAAAATACATATAGGGGTATTAATGAGTTAATGTGTTAGTAGGTAGAGGTAAAAATTCAATTTCCTCGTCAATATAGGGCTATCAAATATTATGCAAGTTTTTGAAATTAAAAAAATATGCAAAATCAATATTTTCTTCTGTGATTATGTTGAATGCTAAAACGTAATAGATACGATGAAACGGGATGTTGGCTCAGTGTTGGCTCAGTGCTGGCTCAGTGTTGGCTCAGTGTTGGCTCAGTGTTGGCTCAGTGCTGGCTCAGTGCTGGCTCAGTGATGGCTCAGTGTTGGCTCAGCCCCGATACTAACTCGTTAGCTTGAATGAAAGTGTTATGAAACCATCTTATTATATTGAAATGTCTCTGGCCTGCTTGTTCTGAAACGAATGGCGCTATTCGTATCAAGATAATTGCAAGCTATCGGCCGCATAACGAGCATGGTTAAGGAGCGACGAAATGAAACTCGCTTGATTCATCGCCATCGGGATCAGATGTTAATGACAGTGGTGCCAATTCGCCGTGTCAAAGATGTCAACGGGGGTTCCTATATTTCAATAACCGCACTGCGCTTGATCGGGTGTGACGTCACTGGGGCTAATCTTACAAGAATGCGGATGTGCGGATCATCGGGTTTATTCTCGGAGCTATTGTTTTCATCATTAGACTGATTAGGACGTATTATATGTAATTACTATGTGATTATGTTAGGTTAAGGTCTGGTTTTATTGTAGCCGTTTACAACCTGACACCCCTTCTTTATAAGTGAGTAAATGTGCAATTATGTAATGCTATTGAAGGGGCGTGAACTCTAGGGTATGGCATGCGAGGCATTCTCTCATTATTGTGATCAATTGTCGCAAATGTATTGAGACATTTCAAATCTAATAAACAGAAAATCGTTTAGTGAGTAATGCAGTTTATTGCAGTGGGGGCTTGGATTGGATATGGTCACAACCTATAAAAAAAGTTGAAAGATAAACGTTTGGTGGTTCTTTTATCACTTACCTTATAAAGAAAAACTTTTTACACCATTGACAATTTGACTTCCTGTTTTTGTATTTTTTGAAAATGTTTTGAGGATCAAACGTGTTTTAAAAATAAAATAATTTAACAATATCTCATATGAAAAATTTCTGCTTCCATAGATCCATCAGTAGTCCAGAATCGTCGCAATAAAATATTCAGAATTATCAGCCTCATGCTCAAAAGAATGTCCAGATTTGTATCTGCAAGTGACCAGAGTCTACTGGATTCCGTCCATAAGATTATTAGCTCACGGTCTTGTGGTGTTGAGGACTGACATCGCAAATACCTACTTGATGCAGAGCATGAGGCTGTAAACAAAATAAAATATAAAAACAACCCTTATAACATCACAAATATCACACGACGTTTCTTGAAATGAAAATCAAATACTTCTAGCAATTTAAACGTTCTAGTACGAACATTACTAACAGCAGCATTCCTTCCACTGCATTAGAGTTTGAACCCATGAACACGTGCTTTACGGTCGCGATGTGCTCTAATGTCGCACTTGGGGTCGTGCGAGGCGCCATCTATCAGCTGGTTTTAATAACGCCGCCATGACGCAATAACCGCCACTACACGGTGTCGTGAGACGTCTGTAGCTACAGTGCGGGCACGGTAATAACAGTTATCACGGCCATCAGCGAGCAAACAAGCGGCAGAGGTGATAATTACAGTCGACGAGCCCAGCGCCTCTGGCGGCCGAGTTGGTGATACGAATAACACTATGTCCAATCAAATGCAGACAAGTTTGTCAAAACTACAGAGATAGCGACCTCGAGATAGATTTACTTGATTCAAAAGTAGAAGACATTTTGAATAGTCTGTTCACATTTTGTGTACTTACTTTTTATAACTTCGCAAAATAATCATAGACACAACTGCTTTTACAGTTACCTTGTTGCTGTTTGCCTTTTATCGGTTATCTATGGCAGACATTTCCTCTTAGCAAGCTGAAATTTGCAATAAATGAATAAAGGTACATTTCTTAATCAATATTGTCGGTACATTTGAAGTACATTTCAAGGATTCTTGAGGTAAGCCTAAAATCCAGTGATTTTATCCAACCATATTTGTAATGGTGACATTAGTCATATTCAATATAAAACTGTATTTGCTGACACCAATCAAAATTGGCAATTGATTGAGCTTGATAATATTGTTCCAAAAGTGTGCAACTCAAAATCGAGAAAATAGACTTCAGGCCTTCTACCTCTGAGGTACAGATTTAAACTTGATAAATATTTGAAAAACTAAATTAAAATTTTTTAAATTAAAAAAAAATATATATATTTACAATTTGGAATTTGTAAAATTATATTTTTCACCAAGAACTGTTTGGAACAGTTACTTCAAATTTGTCATTTTGACACACATTGATTAAAGATTTTACTTTTTCTTAATTTTATATCGACAGAACTTGACTGAACTTTTGGTGTGTAACTTTCTATCCCCGGTCACAGATCTGCATATTGCATGCACAACGACTCGGTCATTACAAATGCTCTGCAGTTTGACGCCATTCTCCTCAGATCATGTGACGCTCAATGAAATAAATTAGGATTGTAAAACACTAAACCGCGATCGCTCGACAGGCCTAGGTGTGAGCTTGCAGCTACCGAGCGAATTTGCATTCTAATTTCACGAAGCATGCACAAAAACTCGGGGGCCCGTTTTAATTTAATTGTAATCAAGTTTTTGCTTGGTGTGTGATTTTTCTGACCAGGTTTGGAGTGTGTTGAGGAGGGTTTGATGTCGGCACGGTAGCGGGCTAGCCGGGAGTGATTGTGCATGGAGGAATAGTCTTTCTTATTGATTGTTTTGCTATGGAGTGAACGCCACACGATGTCTTTTACACGCATTGCACACCCAGGATTTTTTTTTTAAATTCATGCGTGACTGTTTAACTTTTTACACTTTTTTATATTTTACTTTTTAATTTGAGTTATATTATTTTTTTTACTTTTTTTTATCGATTTCATTTTTGTTCGATTTCAGAAATGATTTTTTGTGATTTTCGGAAATCATTTCCAAATTTTCGGAATTTTCCAAAATTTTTCGAAATTCAGAAATTTTTTCCGAAAATCACAAAAAATCATTTCTGAAATCGGACAAAAATGAAATCGATAAAAAAAAAGTAAAAAAAATAATATAACTCAAATTAAAAAGTAAAATATAAAAAAGTGTAAAAAGTTAAACAGTCACGCATGAATTTAAAAAAAAATCCTGGGTGTGCAATGCGTGTAAAAGACATCGTGTGGCGTTCACTCCATAGCAAAACAATCAATAAGAAAGACTATTCCTCCATGCAGTTGCACAATCACTCCCGGCTAGCCCGCTACCGTGCCGACATCAAACCCTCCTCAACACACTCCAAACCTGGTTTTTCGAAATTCAGAAATTTTTTGGAAATTTCTAAATTTTCCGAATTTTCGATTTTTTCCGATTTTCGGATTCAGAAATGAGAAATGATTAGAACTATTATATTTTTTAGTCTTTAGTTTTTCGTTATATTTTATAATTTTTACAGACGTTTCCTCGCCTAAACCAAAGCGATCATATTAATGCTGGATGCTGATTTTTTAAATTGAATTTGGACTTTTCACGGTACGGTAATTTGACCCCCATGTTACTAAGTTTTAGAATCACTGTTTACCAAAATAAACTTATTTTGAAATATTTGAAACATGTGTCATCAACAAAAGACACCGAAATATGTCAAATAAATTAAAAAGGGCATCTTTTACCTAAAAGTGCAGTGATTGCCGTATAATATAAATAATTTATTATTCTTCAACAAATTATAAGTTTTATGTTCCAAATTATCAGCACGCAACGATAATTTCGAATCTAAAAAACTGCGAAATCTTCCAAACTTTTTATCCCACTGCCTTCTCTTTCATAATGTATTTTTTCCTTTTGAAACGTTCCAATCCAACCGTTTGATTTGAAACCCCTACCCGTCCTGCGCATTGCGTCAACACGTGATTAGAGAAGTGATGGCCGCCGCGGGCAGATGGCGCTGCGAGCGCTCGAGGCAACGGCATGCAAATCAGCCGGCAAGAACACGGCCACTATTAGACGAAGACATTGACTTGTTCGACGTCGGACAAAAACAAGTGGACACGACTAACAAACAGTTGGCAGATAAATCCACAAGGGGAGGGGGGGGGGCTTACACAGACAGAAAATTACGGTAGTACGTACACTCAAAAGCAGAACGCATGAAGTTCATTTTCTCCATTTTGCGTTACAAACTTTTGGAATCATCTTAATCAAGCTCTCCTGAGTCAATAGACAACATCATAAATTATCTAGTTAGCTCTGCTTTTCAAAAAATTTCATATGCAGTACCGTGATCCAAGTATCTATTATGGTTATGATCCATTGTTGAAAAACCATAATAGATACTTGGATCACGGTACTGCATATGAAATTTTTTGAAAAGCAGAGCTAACTGGATAATTTATGATGTTGTCTATTACAGCTAGGTATTTTGAAGTAGACATTCTCTTACAAAAATGACTGGTGCCTACTGGTTTTTGAGCTCACCACAATGAAATGGACTCCGGACCTTCTACCTCTCATGCACTGATGTGTAGGGACATTCTAATTTCAGTAAGTTTTGTACACAGATTCTCCCAGAGGATACTTTACCTCATCTCTGACTTGTTTTATCTAATTGTAGCTTTAGACCACATTTATGATAATTTCTGAAAAGTAGACAAAAGCTCACTTCTAAAAAACTATCAACTTTGGAAGTAAATCGGCTCCTAGACATTTGGGGCCCATCCCCCTGAGTTCTAAAATGCACCAGTCCTGGTATAAATCCTATGGACAGCCATGGATATAATGACAGGGCAATGATTCCAATGCTACTTCGTGACATTGGAAACACAACGTGATGCATGTTCGTGTTATCGGATCAGAACATTATAACACTCATCAGCGATATCACATTCAACCATCACACATCGGAGGGGAGTAGAATCTACACAACAAGGCTCCATCGTGGGATATCAATGTCCATTTAGAAGCGTAAAGCTCACCTTCAGGTTACTGGACTCGAAACTGAACTTTTAGCTGTGGAAACAAAATAACTAGGAAAACGCTCAGTGTAACGCGTTGATGAGCGAGCACGGCTACGTGCAAATTCTCGAACCGGAAATGCGTACACAACGCACAGAAAACATATACATCCATATTGAATTGATTATGATATCAACTTAAAAGTACATGCTTTTCATCGAAACTTTAAAATAACATCTAAGCACCTGGTTCATAAAGCAAATCAGAATCAATTTTCAATTGGCACTGGAAAACATTCATTTCGATACTGAGAAGAGAAAACTTTTATTTAATAAACAAAACACTGTCATCAGACATGACTGCCACTAGGACACAGTATAGTAAAATAATAAATTGAAATTGAGAATAATAAATGACTAATGGCTAATATTATAACTAATATTGATTATAAAGATGATTACGTAAAATGGAAATGGAGCCCTTCAATGATAAAATGCTAATGTGTGATATAAATGATTTACTAAATTTAAATGCCTTGCAAAACTCCTTAAAAAAACTGGTGATGGTTCCTCTTGCTCCGATGAGCAGTCCAATCACCTCTAACGACGTGGCTCCGTACTTCTCCAGGAAGTACGGGATGGTGGGATTGTAGATGTCTTTCTTCTCTGTGTCTACGTCTTCGCTCTGGCCGGCGTGCGTCTCGAAGCGTATGGTCGGATCCATGATGTAGCCGCGACGAGAGACTGGATCAATGGCAATGATGTCGATGCGCCGATTGCTCTCGTCGACAGCTACACCATGCACCTCTTCGGCGACTTCCCATCCTTTCTTCTTTAGCTCGCCGGCGATAGCCGATCGGATGGAGTGGTGGCGTGTGTTCCGGAGGAGTTCTCCATGTTTGCAGAAGCCAAGAACGTGAGGGAGGGTTTCGATCTCGATGCCGCAACGGCGACATCGGATTCCGTTCTGGCTTCTTCCATGGAGAACTCGCACCGGAGCAACATTGGCAGTCATCTTTATGGCATCTCGCCATTCAGAGCTCGACAGGCCGTTCATCTTGGAGATCCATGTGTTTGCTGGTGTATATTCCTTATTAAGAATCGCTCCACGACCCTTTTGTGGAAGCTCACACCATTTGTCGTATTCAATTGAGCGCAGATGATCTCGAATCGCTGTTGGATGAATCTTGTTGTTGTTGTCATTAGTAAATGATCTTGGCATACCCAGCTTATCAAAACAATTAAGTTTCTCTTCGGTCAGATTTCTTGTTGCTAACACATACGGGTTGTTTTTTTTTTCCAGAACATTGCAAATGTTTATCTTTTGAATGAACGCTTCCCACTTAGCTCTGAAGACATTCAGGCCTTTGTACTTATAAGATGAGTACAACATGGAGTCAGGGGTATCGAAGGGTAGGGCAATAATTTCCTTGATTGTACTTCTGATGATTTTATCAAGATCTTCTAAATAGTACATGGGTAGTTTAGATACAGGGGCATTCTGTAGAGGATACACTAATGTCGGAAATATATATTGAGTCAGCATGTTTAATTTCTGATGGGGCTTTAGTAGTGGAGATGCTACTAAATCTTGAAGAGTCGATTTTAGTTCAGTTATCAGTTTTGAACTATTGAACACCACTGTCTGACAGAAGTTTATGCCCAGGTATCGAATTGTTTCATCTTGTCCTATTGCTTTTAGTTCAGTTTCCTCATCAAGGTAAATATTCTGATTTTGAAGAATCCCTCCTTTCACATTAATGACAAAAGATTTGGAGTTGTTAAGTTCGAGTCCTAGCTGTGACAATCGTTGCCGAACCATGTTTGTGAGTGTTGCAGCCGATTCTTCATTCTTGGTTACAACCACTAAGTCATCTGCAAACCCGATTACAGAAATAGGGTTAAGTCCATCAACTAAATTGAACCCGTATTCATTTGCAACATCAGGTTCAGATAATTCATCTAGAATGTGGTCTGTTGCTAAATTGTAGAGAGTCGGAGACAACGGAGCTCCTTGCATAACTCCACGAGTGAGTGTGATAGGTTTGGTCTTTTGATTATTAGCCTCTACTCTTGTCACATTATCTGTTTGAAGATTGATTATTAAATCTTGTAATTTCGTAGGAAGGGATGACGCACGAATAGTTGAGATCAAATGATTATGGCCTATATTATCAAATGCTTTTGTGATGTCAAGGAAAGTCAAT
The DNA here is from genome assembly GCA_934045905.1 of Leuctra nigra. Lineage (NCBI taxonomy): Eukaryota > Metazoa > Arthropoda > Insecta > Plecoptera > Leuctridae > Leuctra > Leuctra nigra. Next base: position 1,520,325 of record OW203768.1, read on the forward strand.
GTTACGTCTTCTTTTTTAGCCTTTGCGCGTTCTAGAATCGCACTAACAATGGATACGTTGATGTATGTCCCTGGAGATGATGTAAAGCCCCTCTGATTTTCATTAAATGATATATAACGACGCAATAATTTGTCCAAAGCCCTTTCAATGGATCGACGTAATACAGAGCAAATCGATATTGGACGCCAGTTTGCGGGTTTCTCTGGGTCTCCCGATTTATGTATTAATATTGTTCTAGCCACTTTAAAGCAGGTAGGAACCCATCCTGAGGTAAGCATTATATTGCCAATCAAAGCCAGTATTTGTATCACCCGATCAGATTTGACAATGCGCATCAGTACATGATCGGGCCCAGGTGCTGTGTCGGCACGAATTGATCTAACAGAGGATGTAAGAAGTTCAATAGGTATTGTTGGATTGAATGTTCGGTTAATTTCAAGCATGTCAGAGTCAGAGACCGATGGTGGATATTCTTCTCGCATGTGGTCATTAGGTAATGAATACCTTGCTTGAAATTCAGTTGCAAGTTCTGAACTATTGATTCGACACTTCGGCTTCTTGATGTCCACTATCATCTGCAAGGCCTTCCTGCGCTGATTATAAAACAAATACTGAGTCTTTTGGTAAAGATAGGCCTCTCTTCGTTTAATTCTTTCGCGCTTAGATTTTCTTTCCGGGTTTGTTGTTTCTTTGTAACGCCTATCATTACACTTGAAAGTTCCTTTTTTCCGTGCGTTATAATAACGTGTCGCTGGGTTCTTTGGTCCGGGTAGAAGATGCATTGCTTGTGAAAGATAATCGGAAAACTCTTGAACTCTCTTGCTGAGCTGCTCCTCAGAATTACACGGTTCTTGGAATGTTTTAATCCACGAATCAAGATCAGCATGCAATTGCTTGGTATCTTCAGATATTGAATCTGATGTTGAAGTAGGAGATACCTCTTCTCTCTCTTCAGTGATGGTTGGTGGTTTTTGGTAGCGCGCTGCTATCTTCTCTCTATGTTGATGAGGATGCGCCCTTGTAATGTGTGTAGAAAGACCTTTATACAATTTCTTGCAGAAAGGGCACGGGATTCTCGTATCGGGAGGAACACTCTCTTCAGCTGTTGCAGCTAGCTCATCACGTGACTCTTCTGATGATGAGCAATGTGGCTGTGTCACATTGTCTGAATGGTTTGACTTACATGTAGTAGCAGCTTGAGTTTGATCTACTGAGTTCTCAGCTTCAACAGGCGTTAATTTATCGGATTGATGCATTCGCTTAACATGAGTCTGCAGTCCATGAGTTGTTTTGTACAACTTTCTACACAATTCACATTGAACTTTCGTGTCATTCTTTGATGAAGTGATTGTGGTTGATTGATCGTCATCAGGAGAATTATTAGTGATGCTATTTACATTGGAACAATGTTCAAAATGATCTAAGAATTTGATGTTTTCAGATGGTGGAAACTCCACCATGCAACTTGGACACGTAATAATGTTCTCTGTTTGCGTGAAATTAATGCTTTGATCGCATTCGCTAACATCTTGAAGCCTTGCACGGCTTCTTGTGTTTGCATTCGTTCTGTCACAAGTCATATCAATACATTCACAATTATGGGCTTTGACGCGAGCATCATTTGTTCCAATGAAAATATTAAGCCAAAAAATATATTAATTTCTTCGTAAATACTTTCAAATCAGTGAATTCGAAACTGTACCTCATATCTTGAGAGCTGCAGTAAGTCACAGGGAACGCAGCAATACATAAATATTCCATGAAATGTGGATAATAACAAAGATATTCAATTATAACGAAGAGCAAATAATCTCTGCGTGTACATCGCAAGTCGTTTTCTTTTGTCTTTCTTTTTTTCTTTTTTTTTCTTTTTTTTTACTGACAGATATTAAAAATGTCAATAAGTTCATACGTTCTTAACTGATTGGGATGAAATTTTGTAAAATAAGAGACAATATTGGTCTTAATGATCATGCAAAATATGAGTTTGATCAGAATTATCGAAGACCGTTATCATTTTTCAACCAATCAGGAGATGTTTATTTAAATTTAAACCAATGAATGAATTTCAAAAAAAATTAGGGTCTGCAAACAGAAATAGTTGTCTCTACATGTGTACAAAATTTCAGCTCGATCGAAGAAAAACTCTGGCCTGTATAGCCAAAATATGAGTTTGATCAATTTTATCGAAAACCATTGTCATTTTTCAACCTACCATCAGGAGATGTTTATTTAAATTTTAGCCAATGAATGAATTTCAAAAAAATTTGGGGTCAGCAAACAGAAAAGGTTGTCTCTACATGTGTGCAAAATTTCAGCTCGATCGAAGAAAAACTGTGACCTGTACAGCGTCACCCAACAGAAAAAAATCATAAAAACAAAACAAAAAACAAACAAAAAAAAACAAAAAAAAAACAGAGGTCCGTGCCAAAAGAGCCGAAAGGAGACGCTCGCTTCGCTCGCTCAATAATCATCGTGTATTTATTTGCATTTTTGGCGCTGATAACCTTGTTGTTGAGTGCCACAAATCATAATATATCGATGCCCCAATATTATACTGAGACATCTCCAAAATCCTAGTTTTGAGATAAATCGAATATAAGATTTCAATCCCAGTATAGAACTCTTGACATTTCGCTGAAAAATCAAATGATATATACTAGGAAAACGCTCAGTGTAACGCGTTGGTGAGCGAGCACGGGGACATGCAAATTCTCGAACCGGAAATGCGTACACAAGCACAGAAAACATATACATCCATATTGAATTGAAATATGATAACTCAATCAACACAACATATTATTATGCTTTTCATTGAAACTTGAAAATAACATCTAAGCATCTAAGAACCCTGGTTAAAATAAAACAAATCAGATTCAATCCAATTGGCACTGGAAAACATTCATTTTGATACTTCATTACTGACAGATATTAAAAATGTTAATAAGTTCATACGTTCTTAACTGATTGGGATGAAATTTTGTAATATAAGAGACAATGTTGGTCTTAATGATCATGCAAAATATGAGTTTGATCTGAATTATCGAAGACCGTTTTCATTTTTCAGCCTATCAGGAGATATTTATTTAAATTTTAACCAATTAATGGATTTCAAAAAAATTTTGGTCTGCAAACAGAGAAGGTTGGTTTTACATGTGTGCAAAATTTCAGCTAGATCAAAGTAAAACTCTGACCTGTATAGCCAAAATATGAATTTGATCAGATTTATCGAATACCATTTTCATTTTTCAACCTATCAGGAGATGTTTATTTCAATTTTAACCAATGAATGGATTTTAAAAAAATTTGGGGCCTGCAAACAGAAAAGGTTGTCTCTACATGTGTGCAAAATTTCAGATCGATCGAAGAAAAACTCTGACCTGTACAGCCTCACCCAACAGAAAAAAAAAAAAAAAAAAAAAACAGAGGTCCGTGCCAAATGAGCCGAAAGGAGACGCTCGCTACGCTCGCTCAATTATCATTTTTTATTTTTTTGAGATTTAAAAATTACCTACATAAAATCAGGCTTTGTATTAATATTAATATTAAGTCGCGTTGACCGGTTCAGTCGCATCATTGTCTCTCTGCTCTTTACAATTCTCTCTCTCTCTCTCCCTCAATACAACATCTGACATCTCGCCACTTCTCCACATCTTCCCACCATCTTCCAAGTTCTCATCTTCCCACATAAATCCTCTTCTTCTCTGAAGTACCTTAATAGGTGGAACTTGTCTCATCTTATTGTTCGTTGTCATTCATACTAAAAAAAGTTTTACGTCTATTACAATTATATAACTTCTTATACGCATGAAATTATCATGCAATTAATACTATTTTATTCTGAATCAACCCATAAAGTGGCCTGTAACTCTCTGCCAGACATGTCTGTCGATCCGTCTAGAAATATTCTTGAGCACTCGTTTATTTAATATCCCCGCAAGTTAAAGTGTCATCACTCATAAGAAATCCATTACTTTCATCCGCGACAGTCGGAGGCGAGTAGACACATAAATAAATATCTCGCTGTTGATCTGTTAGCCTCATAACAAGCTTAGCTTCCAGATCAGATGATTCCCTGTTGCCAACCATGTTACAGTAAATTTCCCTGTCAGGTCACGAAAATTTCCCTAGATATTCAAAAATTTCCCTGAATCCCAAAAATATCAATTTTTCCGAGATAATCAACATTTTTCCTGTAAAAATACATTGCCGTGTACTCATTATTATAGTTAATTCCATTCCAATACGCTTAAATTCACCTTTCTGCAGTAAAGAAATATTATTTATAAATATTTATTACGATTTTCCCCGTTTTAAATACATAATTTTGTTTGGTTTTGATTTATCTTCAAGTTAATTTCTTCTATAAGACTCCCCCAATCTTCTTTTGGTCTATTATTAGAAAAAAAGGCTCATAACAGTATTATGCTATCATCGTCACGTATATTTTATGCAACAAATTGAGCATAAATCAAGCAAAATTTGAATTTCCTGGTCATTCTTTGAAACTTTTAAAATTTCCCTAGATTAACAACAACTTCCCTCTTTCCCTGACAGCACCCAAATTTCCTTGAATCTAGGGAAATTTTCTTGAAGTTGGCAACACTACCTAGTGGCCTTGCGCATGCTCACTGCCCCGACAGTTGCTTTGATCTCCAATCTAATGCGATTTACAGAGAGAGAGAGAAACAACAGGCAAAGAGGAGAGACAAGAAAAATAAAATTGATAGAAACGTAAAGTGAATCGGACGGTGGATAACGCGGAGTCAAAGGGAGTGACGTCACGTGTCATGATTGAAGCGGCCAATTTCGGGGGTTATTTTGTGCAAAACGCTAGCAGTCGACTGCAGTTCACGTAATAGCTTTCTGTGTGAAAAAGACAGCCAAGGGACCTGTCCTAAAAGGAGAAGAATTCAAAAGAACTGACAAATATTATAAAGGGGACAAATCAATCATTCTTTTTATAGGAATGAAAAACAACAGCAAGTATGGGCCGGTTTTTCAATGCCCTGTTAAACCAGTAGTTAAGATTTAAACAGTCATTCGAGGATTGTCATTGGTTGTTGCCATGGCAATAGTGTCCTAATTGACTGTTTAAAAGTTAGCAAGGCATTGAAAAACTAGCCCTAAGTCTGATTTATTGGCGGACATCAAAATTGTTTTGAAGTGGACTAAAAAATTGTTCGTAAAGTAGTTTTATTTTGACTTTCAAAAATAGCTTGACCACTTTTTATGTCAATAATAGGTATCTCTTCTATTTTCAATATGTCTATTTTAAGAACGAATTGGCTGCTGTTTTTAGAAAGGAAGATTATTTTTGGCTTGACGGGATAGCAAATAATTCTCTTTTACTTACATTTACACTCATTTCAGTCTTTGAAGGTCAATCATGTAGTTAATGTTCATGGTAAAAGACCCTTCTTACCTCTATGGTAAAAGCAAGTAAGTATTTTGTAGCAGCACATTGGCAACTACTTGGCTGCGCTGTGCTACCGCGCCACTGGATGCGACAGATTAACATTGGCACGGCTTCCTAAATGCGATTTAGAAGACCGTGGCCCATGAGGTCGCTAATGTGAGTCTTGCACGAACTCTGGTCTGGTGGAGGCGCCGGATCTCACGACAACTACGCCTTGCGTGACATCCTCAGCAGCTCTTTGTTCAGCAGTGTCAATTCATCAACATTAAACACGGAATCGTGCTTTTAATTAGGCGATGGGATTTTAGACCCACACTACAGCGAGCTTCCACTTTCATACAAAGACTGCGATCTAAAAGATATGTCAGTCCTAAATCTATAAAATGTAAGAAAATATGGAAAGAAGAGTGTTCTGCAGCGTGGCTAATGGCGACGGATGAATGATTATGATGATGATTGGGAGATGATGGTGAAGAATAGGTGAGGATGGGCGGTGGGAAGAAGGTGGTCGTGGCCTATTAGTAGGGAACCTTCCCAGCATTTGCCTCTCGTCTGAGGGAAAATACGGAAAAATCTCAACGGAAGCGACGATCGCGGGAATCGAACCCGGGACCTCCGAAGTGCAAGAGTGTAACTGCCAGCCAGTTCTTGAGATTCACGTTTTGAAACCTTTTTTACGATTGCATTGTATAAAACTTGAAATAGTTGAAGGATAAGGGCCTAGTTGTCAACTTTTTCTGGGCAATGAAAAAGTGAACGGTTTCAAAACGTGAAAGCTCAAGAATTAGCCTCCAACACGCTGAATTTGTCATAAATTTGCGTCACCTGAAACTGTCTGTTGGCTGTAGAACTGCACCTCTTCAGCCCATGCGCAGGGCTTGGCCATCCCATGTGTGTGCAGAGCCAACATCTTGCCCACATGATCATCTGGAACCTGTGTGACCGCAACAACAGGCTGCTCGTGACACAGAATGCCTGATTGTCATTCCGTGCGCATCACTGCTCGTCTAGCAGACATGCAGTCTGTTCCACAGCCTCTTAGAGACGCGATGTCTGCAGAGACAGTTGACAACAATGCACGGCCGGCTGGAGCGACAACAATGACTGCTAAAATAGACCAAAACAGACATTCCTGCGCATGCGTGAAGGGGCAAATATTTTTTGCTAGTTGTATGTAATATGGTTTCACTAATCTTTGGTGTGAATTAAAGCAAATTCTCATTCCTATGCCATAACCCTGGAACCCCCTTAAGGTGGCTCATCCAATCGGGCACAGTCTCAGATTTTCATAATTTTTTGTCTACTTATTGATATTCATGCCATACACAATCCTTGAAAAAATGAAACACTTCTCGTGTCTAGTTTCTGAGAAAAATTGAGTTTTCTTCCCCATGTTATCTTATGGCAGACAGGTAAAATCGTGTCACATTTAGGCCAAAAATGAATATCTAATTTTTAGTTTGTCCCAACTTTGATCAAAAAACTTATTTTCTGATAGATATTTGGACATTCTATTAGGAAAAAAATTAAAAACAATACCAACGTGTGCTATTTTAAAAGTTATAAACCAAAAACGAAATGATTTCCCTATACCTCCCGTGTTAAAGTTTTGTTCAATCTCGAAAGGCAATAAATTAAAACCTCGCTGTAAGACAGGAGTTGCAAGTTAAATTACATTTTATGATTCTCTTATACTTAAATATAGTTGAAATGTTGAAAAAAGTAATTCATGATGGTAATTTCAAAAAAAAAATATTTTGGAATGTTCGATCGGTTGAGCCACGTTAAGCAGTGAGTGAGTTCAAGAGAGCACTGGAAACAAAAATAATTCTGTGAGCTTCCATTATATGATCAAAATATCAATATTACACGATAATTCCTAATAATTATCCACTCTTTCGGTAAATAACCAAATATCAACATTAATTCTTATAATATAACATGAAAATACGGACTGTGGAGTAAGAAATACTTTGAATTGAAAAGCACAGCCTCGACGCTAGCGCCAAAGTGGCCGATCCCGTCGTCCTAGCTTGGCATCGCCCCATACCGCTCTTATGGCTTTAGTAATTGTGCAAATTTTCAGATCGATTTGTTGAACGGTTTGATCATGGGCACTGCTGGCAAGAAGCGTTTGCTATGCCGCTTTTGTTGGAACACTGGACATTTGCTGGAAGTAATCTTATTTTAGTGCCAGTCTGTCTGCCACCACGGCCACCTCTAGTGTCAACAATGCCAACCATCACGGCCCGCCAGAGTGACAACAATGGGAGTGGACATGTGGCGTTCTTCTGTTCTCCATGTGGGTTGGGTTCGTGTAGGCCGTGGTTTTGTAACTCATCTTGTTATCGGTCAAAACAATACATCATTCAGATCGACGATAGCAAATCGAGAGGTTTAACGAAGCCCATGTGTCAGCCCGCGCTTTTTACATGGCCAAAATCGTAAAGAAGATCGAAATTGCATAGTTTCTTTATAACGAACACGGCATTTTAATGTTTTTATTCTTAAAGTTGACAATGACCGTATCGGGACATATCCATGAAAATGTCCGATAACATCAAGACGAGTTTGCGCAGAGCATTTGTTATAAGTTTTATCATGTGTCAGTGGGGACATTTCAGGTTTCTAAAGTAAAATAATGAGAGAAAATACATGTACTTATTTATTTTATTGCATTTTTTAGTGAGTCAAAAAGTTGAAGAAACGAAAGAAGCGGTTGTAGTACTTTTATTGCGGTTTAGATAAACAGCCGTCAAGATTATAATGTTGAAATAATAAATTGAATCTTTTCTGAAGGTGCCCTTATTTTATTCAATTTAGGTGTGAAAAATTTCCTGTTCGATTCCAGTTTTCGTCTATTCTTTTTTACTATGATAATAATGTGGAAATCATAGTAAACGATTTGTTTATTTCTAGTCCAGACTTTAACGTCGCAATGTCCTTCAACTAGGCAAATGGCGACGGATGAATGATTGTGACGATGATTGGGAGATGATGATGAAGAATAGGTGAGGATGGACGGTGGGAAGGAGGCGGTCGTGGCTTGTTAGGGGAGAACCTTCCCATCATTCGCAACTCGCGACTGAGGAAAACCAGAAATAATCTCAGTCGGTTGGACGGCAGCTGGAATAGACCCCCCAATTAAGGTTGCCGACACTCCGGAACTGGACATTATTGTACGGATGCCGGAATTCCAGACCTCAGTGACCTCATTCCAGACAGCATAATGGCCGCAAATGTTGAAAATATGAAACATACAATATACATTATTCAATCTAATAGTATCAAATCGTCGAAGATTGTAGTCCAGAACGCATAAAAATGGCCCAAATGCACTTTCAAAATTCAAATTTCGCATGGTGATTTGGGGCCCTTCCCTCAGCCCCTCATTGATTTCCGGACGATAGCCTTTTCTGCACACCTTATTGTTTCCCCAAGAAGATCATACATGTAAGACCATTTTTACCCCGAGAATTTTGGAACTACAATGCCCGGAATTCAATTTTATATAGTTAGCAACCCTACCCCCAACTTCATGATCAAAATTTGTCAAACTCAAATCGTCAGCTTTGGTCTGGATTGTTCAAGATGGTTGTAAACTCTGAGCACATTCTTCAATGTTCCACCTCCGCCTCATAAACATCGGAATCCGAGTCGCAACTTTACAGCTCCGCGTCCCGTGCATATTGATAGTCGTGTCGCACAATGACACGGGCTAATCTCCTGACACGCGTGAGTGTCACGCACTGTCACGTGACCAGTGGCGTAGCGCCCTGCTGCCAACACCAGTGGCGTCCCGTGCATATTGATAGTCGTGTCGCACAATGACACGGGCTAATCTCCTGACACGCGTGAGTGTCACGCACTGTCACGTGACTCGACCAGTGGCGTAGCGCCCTGCTGCCAACACCAGTGGCGTCCCGACACGCTCTCGTGTCGTTAAGACGCGTGGCGTGTTACAGACTCGTGCAGTGGAAGAGTCCGATGATGATGGAGGCACATTCCGCGGGAGTTGCGCGGTGCATTCCGGCGAGAAGTTCTCTCAGAAGCTCGGACAAAGTGACGTGCAGTGGAAGAGTCCGATGATGATGGAGGCACATTCCGCGGGAGTTGCGTGCATTCCGGCGAGAAGTTCTCTCAGAAGCTCGGACAAAGTGACGTGCAGTGGAAGAGTCCGATGATGATGGAGGCACATTCCGCGGGAGTTGCGCGGTGCATTCCGGCGAGAAGTTCTCTCAGAAGCTCGGACAAAGTGACGTGCAGTGGAAGAGTCCGATGATGATGGAGGCACATTCCGCGGGAGTTGCGCGGTGCATTCCGGCGAGAAGTTCTCTCAGAAGCTCGGACAAAGTGACGTGCAGTGGAAGAGTCCGATGATGATGGAGGCACATTCCGCGGGAGTTGCGCGGTGCATTCCGGCGAGAAGTTCTCGCAGAAGCTCGGACAAAGTTGCGACCAACTTGCCTCATCAATCAACCTGTGTAGTTCAGAGTGACGTCATCAACATCGCTCCACTGATCGCCAGTCCATTGTCATCAACCATGCAGGGCGCAGGCGCGGGGGGAGACACCCCCCTGGAAGTACTCGCGACAAGAGCATAGAACAAATCAAAATACGCTGATGAATTTGACGAAACTGTACATTTGGGGAATAATTTCTTTATTGTCGATCTGAATTTTGGGGATTTACGATTTACGATTTTTATTACGAAATGTATCGTTGATCGAAGCATTTCTGCGAAGGACAATGTATTTTTTTACCATGTTTCATACAAATTAGGACCGATTGAAATTTGGTTGTTGGAAATTTTTAAGTTTTATACAATGCAAACGTAAACGTTTTCAAAACGTGAATTCTCATGTTGGGCCAGGAGGGCGATTCTAAATTCCCTTGTCGTCTCGTTTCACGTGATATGGGCTCACTGCACACTGGAGTGCTATCTATTTAACATGGTAGTGACGCCGTATCAATTGATACGAGACGACAAGAGAATTTAGAATAACCCCCCAGGGCCCCTTTATCAACTCAATAATTAATAAATAATTAATGGCATAAATAATGGCACTGTCCATGTTCACACAGTATTTTAGGAAAAATGTGTGATTTTACTATAAAATGTGGTGTGGAGTGAGTGATGTTAGTTTTTCAGTAACATTATTTTTTGTAAAGGATTCGGTTTATTTTGAAACGCAAATAAAAGCGGCTGAAATAATTGTTCTAATTGAGCGGGCTCGGCGCGGGTTTTTGCACCAACTCGGCGTTGTTTTCGCGTGTTTGAGATCAAAAGAGCTGGCCGATGAGTGTCACGTGATCACGATACTGGTCCAGAAGCTGCACGAGAGTTCATGGTGTCACATGGGGGGGGGGATGAGAGTTCATGGTGTCACATGGGGAGGGGGGGATGAGAGTTCATGGTGTCACATGGGGGGGGGGGGAGAGTACTTGTGTCACATCGGGAGGGGGGGGGGGGGTCAGAGTACATGGTGTCTCATGGGAGGGGGGGATGAGAGTTCATGGTGTCACATGGGGGGGGGGATGAGAGTTCATGGTGTCACATGGGGGGGGGGGACAGAGTACATGGTGTCTCATGGGGAGGGGGGGGGGGGGAGGGGCAACAGAGACGAAATGCAACAAAAAAACATTTTAAATTATAAGTGAAATAATTATATGCCCCTTTTTCCGGTCCGGAGTGCAATTTACTTTCATTATGTCTGCTTTTTAGAGTACTTTTTGAATAATTGAAGCTGTAGTTTTCTTAATTTCTATAAATCTAAGCAAATACGGTTCAAATTGGGGGAAAAGTTGAGCTGAGTGTGAAATTCAAAAGAATGTTTCGCATTGAGTGTAAATAACACAAATTTCCCGTGGGAATACGCCAGGGATCCACGTATAGTTATGTATGGGTCTTCCCCGACCCCCAATCGACCCCCAGCCCCCCCGCCCCCTCCTCATATTCAATATCTGCTACACATCTGACGTCACAGTTGTCCAAGTCTAACTGGAGGATCTTTCTTGATATTGTTTCCTTATTTTATGTGATAGGTTCCATTTCTGTCTTTCTTTAAAGCATACTTTTACAACTGTATTTAAAATACGATTAAACTATTGAAAAAAAGCCTGTCCCCAAACAAGATTGAGGTATGTTACCATAGCAACCACGGCCACTAACCAGCAACTAATGTCCACTGAATTTAAATTTTATATTTACCTATGAAAGAAAATTTACACTTTTGAGTTTGAAAATAGTGTGTTTTACTAAAATATTTTGTTATTAGTAAATGTGTGCATATTCCATGATTATTCCATGTTACCAGAAGTATCTAAATATGCCTGGCAAACAGTTGCTGATATCAGAGCCAAGTCTGCGTGAAGTTGTGTTGTGATTCCAGTTGAATGTTTTACTTCCAGTCGGTTTTGAACACCTGTAACTCGGAGCTCATCGTTTGATGTATTAATTAGTGTTGTGGGGGGTGGGGGGGGGGGGGGGGGGATTAGCGCCAAGCAGAGTGTAAGCGCCCCCCCCCCCCCGCTGCGCGCCGCGGGCCGCTAGTGTTGTTGCCAAGTGCTTTTTCATCGCACAAACGGTTTATTTATTAATTAAACATTCGTTTCGTTCTTTTCAATTAATTAGTGGTCTTTTGTGCGATTCGCTTCTGACTGCCCTGAGTCGCGTTCAAAGACCATACGTTGCAGAACAGTTGCTCGTTCATTTGTTGACAGCTGGGATGATTAGGAGATGATGATGATGATGATGATTAATAAGGGTGGTACTTTGTGCGGTGCTTAACGTCGCACTGTGCGCAACTAGGCCAGTGGTCGGCAACCTGCGGCTCCTTGGTGGTTCATGAATGGCTCTTCACAATTTATTAAATAAAGATCTGGAAAAGAAAAATTTGAAAATTCTACAAAAACGCCCTACGGGGCAACAATTGGTATATTATTTTATTCAATTTGTTCCGTTTAGAGTCACTATTAAATTGTCGAAATTCTTTTAAAAAAACGCCCTGCGGGGCAACAACAGAGGGGGCTTCGTCAAAATATCAAAATAAACTAGTAATTCAATTATTATTTTGGGTGTATTATATTTGATTGCCTCTACTGTGACTCCCATTATCATCTAATTTATTAATTTTTGGGAAATTGGCTCCTTCACCAAAAAAGGTTGCCGAACCCTGAACTAGACTAATGGCGACGGATGAATGATTATGATGATTGGGAGATGATTATGAAGAATAGGTGAGGATGGACGGTGGGAAGGAGGCGGTCGTGACTTATTAGTAGGGAACCTTCCCATCATTTGTCCCTCGACTGTGGGAAACCTCTATAAGAAAGTATCGAGTGCATCCAGAGCGTGCCTGAGCCATCTTGCTCCTGAGAGTCTAACTGGAACTATCCCAGCAATGTCCCAGGCCCAATGACAGCCATGATTGAGATCATGAGTAATTTTATGATCAGATTCCACCTTATATTATCCCTATGCGAGAAACCATCAGACAACCTGTTCCATTCTGAAGAATCATTAAAAACTGATAGAATCTTGAAAGCGAGAAACAGAAACGCGTATAAATAATATTATTCTCTGCGTGTATCGGGTTGCATGTGGGCGTGTACTGCGCATGAGCAGGTAGTGGACTAATGAAATGTTTCATCTCGTGTGCCTGGCACCATCTTGATGGCACGCAGAATAGCTGTGATTCTCTGCTTTTTTGGCGATATTTTATAGTTAATGAGTACCTGGGAAATTGTATCGGCTCCGGAGATATCTTTAGTAGGAAGAGAAATCACTCACATTACAAAAATACATCGATTTACCTTAATAAAGTTATAATCTGACCCGTCAACCTGTCAACAAAATGTCCGTCCTCAGGTGGAAAATTCAATAATTTTGCATTGCGGATATAAAACAAAAGAAGTTCGTTTGATGTTTTGGTCGTGGCTTGTCTGTAAAGTTCCCCGCAAGGCGCGCCACTGTCGCCTACACAGTTGTGATAATGCTCCGCCATTAAGCGCGCTCTCCGTCTGCAAATGGCGGTCATAAGCACCGCCGCCTCGCGTCTGATATCACCGCCTTCTTGTAGCATGTTTACAACGTGAATACACGGCCCATTAGCGCGATACTGCCTGCCTGCTGGAGGTGTGACGTCATCCATCATCGCGGATATCTTCTCAACGTTTCCGCGCTGAATGTGCCACCAAATCACATGTGTGGATGTAACATTTGTTCCTTTAGATTGCTATCAAGTTATTACCTATACATGTGGAAGTATAACGTTGAACTTTGTAGAACTTTTGATAACCTCAACCATTAAGAATCCAGCTGGCTTAGACATTTTTAAACACCTTTTCAGACGTTTTGAAACAGTTTACGTTTGATTTGAATGTCAAACTTGAATAGTTGAAGCTTTAGGCCTAGTTGTCAACTTTTCAAGTTTTAACGAAAGTTTTCACTTTAAAATGTTTCACTTGGAAGCTTTAGGCCTAATTGTCAACTTTTTAAGTTCTAACTTGACAAAGTTTCACTTGAAAGCTTTAGGCCTAGCTGTCAACTTTTCAAGTTTTACCGAAAGTTTTCACTTTAAAATGTTTCACTTGGAAGCTTTAGGCCTAATTGTCAACTTTTTAAGTTCTAACTTGACAAAGTTTCACTTGAAAGCTTTAGGCCTAGTTGTCAACTTTTCAAGTTTTAACAAAAGTTTTCACTTAAAAATGTTTCACTTGGAAGCTTTAGGCCTAGTTGTCAACTTTTTCAAGTTTTCAACATTGAACACGTAAAAGTAGCGTCTCACTTATTTCAGGAATAAAATCATCCTTCAACTTGTCATAGTTTTAAGTTTTCACAAGATTTTTAAAGTATTTCCCATAAACAGTAACTCAGTGAGAAAGGGGTGGATTGACTTGACTTATCGAAATAGATCTTCAGCAATTCGGAGCTGCACTTTCTGTAAAATATCGTGCACTGCCTGGGATCGAACCCTGGCTGCTTGGTCACGGTCAGTCTTCTTCCACCCCGCCTGCTTGGGGCGTGAATGTCACCTTCATCTTCACTGCCCCCTGGAGACCGAGCATTTCACTGCACACTGATCGATCAACACTTCGGATTCTCAGAACAAGTCGAGCTCAAGCCAATGTGGATAACCAATCTCTTCATTTGTTCCGAGAGATATGCAGACTTTGGCGCGTTTCCCAAGCATCGGGGTCATGGGGATGATTCCAGACATTTCCAGGGGGGGGGAGGGGATGTTACAATCTGAAAATAAAACAATACACTCTCACATACACATGAGGTGGGATTCTATAACTCCATTGCGACCGCTTGGCAATTTCTTCCATTAGGATTAACATTAAAATAATTGCTAAGCGGTCGCAGTGGAGTTATAGAATCAGGGCCATGAAAATAATGTCGTGTCTGCGGGAAGGTCTCTTAACCCTATGAGGGGGGGAAGGGAGGGAGGTTCACAAAGCTCCGGAAAATATTTAAGTTTCGCAAACGGATTTTAAATGTTTGGAAGTATTTTTGACATGAAATCGAAATGAAATTTCCGAAGCCAATTTTTCTCAAATTTTAATATAAGTGTATCATTATTTAATGTTATCAAATTTACACAGGCTATATAGGTACGTATTTTAAACTCATTTTATATTTCCATCAAGAGGGGGGTGAGTTGATGAGTTCAGGGGGGGGGGGGGGGGACCCTGGCATCATCGTTGAACGATTGTGATTTATGTGACAGTTTATTCGTTCCGATCAGGATCGCATAAAACGTTTCCTCTTCTCTGAGATGGATATTATCTCATTTAAACACATGCAATCGGTATCATCAGTATCTGTCATGCCTCCTTTCTCAGATCAAAAACATTCATGAACTATGATAAACATTTTTTTCTCCTCTTCTTCTGTTTAAATTAAAGCTTCTGTTATTCATTCTAATAAAAAGAACATTATTCAAATTGTCATCTCGAAAACGTTCTATTTCCACCGCCGCTTTGAAGTCATCTCTGACAAAACGTCTCTCGCAACAATGACAGGTGAAGCACCGCCATCTAGAAACATAATTACCACAAAACCACGGCCCCGACGGATCTCAACAATGCTCTCACATTTACGCGTCACGGCCCTCTAATTGCGACGATTATTACTCTATGACAAAGACAATGGAAACTTATTGGCAATTCACATTGACAAATTAACACGGTGGTATAATTAGAAACCAAACTTGAGTGTGTTCGCTGGAATGTAATAATAGTGAAGAGCAAAGCGTGAGGGATTAGGAGGGAGATTTCTCATTTACAAATGACTGGCTCAGCGTTTCTGCGAAGATTTAGGAAGACACGTTATTTCAGAGCTGGGTCTCAAAGGAGCAGCTAAGGTGGATGCTCCTCTCAAAGGGGTAGTATAAATCTTGCACACATTAAGTATCCAACACCCTCCAGTTAAGATCTTGGAGACGGGGAGGGATTTTCATGAAAGGAAATTATTTTAATTCAGTGAATGGAGTTGAGATTGTGTAATTGAGCGGGAATGTATCGCGAGAAAGCGTCTTCTAGGGTGGAGTGAATTACGTAACATTCACCCCCACGCTCTCTCTCTCTCGCTCTTCTTTTCATGTTCCTAATTGAGTAGGTTTTACAAATCTGTGAGATCATTAAAATTATCAAATTAGGATGCATTCATAATGTTTTCAATTGCAGCGTCGCGTTTTTGCTACTCGAAATGTGCACTTTTTATATGCAAATAGGAACTTTATACCATAGAGATATTAACCAAGTTACATACAACAAAGGTATACCAACTCTATTAAAAATCTTCTCAGACTTATGCTAGGATTTAGGCAAATTTTTGTACAATCTTGTCAATTTTATAAATCATTTATATTTAAAAATCAGTTTTAATTATCGTGAAAATAACAACTTATCTCTATAGTCTCTTATTTCAATTTCTAAACGATAATGGAACTAGTATGTAGGGTCCGAAGGAAATTTTAAACAAAAAATGTTAGTTTTAAAATCGATTTTTTAAAAAGAAATCACAAGTTGAGATTTAGAGAGAAATATTTTTAATCTGGGGACTGACTATAATATTGAAAACAGCAAGAAATAGTTCTCTTATTGTAAAACTTCTGGTCGTCTGAACGGACTTGGACTGCCGCCATGTAAAACACAACTCATGCAGACAACAGATTCAAAACAAACCCGAGGCAATTTCGTGGAGACCATTGACAAGATTCAGCCGGTGTTAGTGTTAACGTCGCACTGGTCTGCAACACTGTGCATGACTACTATAGCTCAGTGTAACGCGTTGATGGGCGAGCCTTCGTACTGCATGCGATTTGATATCTACAGGCATTGGTTGGTACTGAAGTATCAAGAAGGCAGGGATGAACATTTAGTAATATCTACTATACTTTTTTCAAATATTTCAAGATTATAGAATAAAATGTCCTTAAAATGACAATAACCTTTGAAAATAACAACAGATACGTCTGAAAATTGGCAGAAATAACTGAAATGTTGGTCCCAATGACCATGCGAAGTTTGGCTGATCGGTCATATCTAGTTTAAATTTCAAAAATCACATGAAAGATGGTTTTAAATTTTAACGAATTGGACGATTTGTCTGAAACTTTGTAAGATTGGGGACAATGTTGGTCGTATATCTAATGACTTGCCAAAACATCAAATTGATCGGACGAACCAATCAAAAGATATATTTTTTTAGTTTGAATCAATCAGCGGTTTTCCAAAAATTAGGGTCTGCAACGCCCAGAAATGGTCCGTTGTGCAAAATTCAGCTCGATCGCAAATAAACAGAGACCTGTATAGCTCAGGAACAGAAAAAAGGTCCGTGCCAAAATAGGCAAATGGAGTCGCTCGCTCACTGATGATGGATAGGTGAGGATGGGTGGGAAGGAGGCGGGCGTGGCCTGTAAGTATACGAAACCTTCCCATCATTCGCCTCTCGACTCCTCGTAACCTCGCCCTCGGGAATCGAACCACGGACCTCCGTAACGTCACTCACTGCCTGGGCCAACTTGTCTCTCCATATCACAAATCCCGACTTTTTATTCACATTTATCAACATCAATTCTTACAAACTTGTCCGACAGATTTTTTTCTCGTCACTAATTTTCTGCTCGAGTTGAGTTCGGCTTTGGATTTGAAAAGGAGACAGTGAGAAGTTGGAGTGTTTTTTCTCCTCCTCGGCGAGCTCAAAGACGCGGTTCCAACACGTCACGAGGTTTTCCACGTCATTTCACCTGGAATCGCGGGACGTTCGGTTCGAGAAGCAGAAACTTCGCCCCGGCAAATGAACGATTACAACAAGTTGATAATCAAGACCGCTCGTTCAAGATACTTGAAGATACTAGATACATTAATCGCTCTGTGAATCGGCGACACGTACATAATTTTATTTTCGATCTCCAATTTTTTTAATAAAAATTTGGAAGAAAATCTGTAATATTTTAGGACGGTTTGTTTTGAAAATGGTCATCGATGCAATTAAATATTGAAGTGCAGTCATGTACTTGGTACAATGATTGGTGTATGCCAGGGGTACCCCCCCCCCCCCCACTCCTCATTATGCCATAAACAATAGACCACATTTTAAATTATCTAGTTAGCTCTGCTTTTCAAAAAATTTCATATCAAATGAATCAGGATCAGGATGTACCGTGATCCTCATATCTATTAGTGTTTTTCAACAATGAATCATAACATGAATAGATATTAGGATCACGGTACGGCATATGCAATTTTTTGAAAAGCAGAGCCAACTAGATAATTTAAAATGTGGTCTATCAACAAATAATAGTTTGATATCGTCAGATCGTGGATGGGTTCGGAAGCATCGAGTGATGCCAAGGCAGTGGTCGTAACGGCTTGTTGGGTACAAACCGTCATGACCACTGCCTTGTTACGTAATAGTTTGTTTTGTGGATTGCAAATGAATATTAATGCAACAAAAATTACAAATAAAGATAAAGTTTTTTCGAGTATTTGACTCCCAAATTGAAATCCCACATTTCACCGATGGGTTAAGAAAAACGCCCCCCTCCCCGTCTTGATTCGCCAATGTTCACCCCATTTCAGTGAACATCCATTGTCTCGTGCATATCGATGCATCTTGAAGGTCTGATTGGAACCGGTTCTTCCGAACCCAGTCACGTGACCGTGTTTGCTTGACGCTATCGCTGATCAAACAGCCACATCATTATCTAATTGCCGATGTCACCTCGCCTCAGCTCTGATTGCTGTCAAGTGTCAACCATCTCGATGTGATTCATTACAAACCAGAGCGAGCAGACTGGAAACTCAGGGCGACTTGAACTATGCATAAATACGTTAATAAAAAGCAGATATTTTATGAAAACAATAGCAGGATGTGACACCCCGGCGCCTAGAGCCCCCCCCCCCCCCTCCCTGGTCGGCGCCAAGGGTTGTGTTCACTCGATTCACTGACTTTTAAGACTCTAATAAAAAGGCGTAGATAAAAGAAAGCGAATATATTTAGAGTTTAAATCTCGGAGATTTCCTAAATATTAGTAATATAAGAAATAAATCTAAATATTTGAGATAGCTTTTAAATATAGTTGTCGGGTCCGCTGGCCCCCCCCCCCCCCCCCCTTATCCAGTTTATTTTCCTTTTGAATCACCATACCGTCAATCTGGCGAGAAATGTTACTGAAAAGTAAGGATTTGAATTGTTATTTGTTATGCATTCGGAGACGAAATTCAAAATCATTTGCATCCTTCGATCTCCTTCCAAAAGCGTTACGCTTTTTTAAAATTAAATCAAATTAAATTAAATCAAGAAAATCTATTGTTAAGGTTTTAATTTTGGTTCTCAAGCCCATTTACACGGTGCAATTTCTTGAACAATTTCTGTGTCACATTCCCATTTTTCATACAATTTTGTATTTACACGACGCAGCTTTCTGTCACAGAATATAAAACCTAGATAAAACGTGTTCTAATTTCCATTCAAGAAGTGTGACACCACAGAAGTGTGGTACAGAAGTTGTACAAGAAATTGCTCCGTGTAAATTGGGCTTTACGCATTGTGTACAGTGACGGAAATATCTTGTTAATTGACACTTAAGGCTATTACCATAGAGGTACCCACCATTCTTACCTCTATTACTCTGCTATTACTCTCATTGGAACTAATCAACTTCTAGAGTATTGAAAAACTGATCCTTAGTAGTAAAGTATCGACTTTATATCGAAAGACGAATCGCAATTTGTTTCCATGAATACGTCTCAATATGTCCGGATGCCTTAAGGTCGAGTCCCCACACTAATACACTGTAAAACCACCCTTATGCACTACAAACGTCGCACTATCAGAGTTCACGCTTGTTTGAATGTCAATAACAACAGCCCCGTGCAATGGGGCGGAGGTAAGTCTAAGATGAGCCCCTGTCTCTGGACCGAGACGGATGAGGGGGGGGGGGGCAGACAATACAATAACTAACGTCAAAGGTTCACAAATCGAATGATTCGCTCGGCTAATCCACAGAAACATCATCACGGTCTTCTGGAAGATGTGGGGGAGAGGGTAGACGAACAGCCGTTACGACATTCTTTCAACAATCACACGGGAATTCATAGCTTGCACGAACTTATTTTGTTTTATATCAGCAATGCAAAATTATTGAATTTTCTACCTGAGGATGGACATTTTGTTGGCACGTTGACGGGTCAGATTTATAAATTTATTGAGGTAAATCGATGTATTTTTGTAATGTGAGTGATTCCTCTTCGTACTCAAGATATCTCCGGAGCCTGTACAATTTCCCAGGTACCCATTAACTAATATCGTCAAAAAAGCAGGGAATCACAGCTATTCTGCGTGCCATCAAGATGGCGGCAGGAAACAATGGGATGACATTACGCGCAAACTATGAATAAGTTTACATGAATGAGGACTTATTTTACAGGAATTCTGAGGTTTGGCTTTGGTTTTTAAAAAATGTTGTGTAATTTCCTTTCATTTTCCAGTTAGCTGCTCTGTGTTATTACCTTATTGTAAAACCCGAATAGATGCCTGGAAAATCAAACTGCAATGCTGAAAGCCAATTCTTGAGATTCACGTTTTGAAACAGGTTTTCTTTTGAATGGTAGACAATTTGACAAAGTTGAAGGCTAATGCCTAATTATCAACTTTTTCAAGTTTTATTCAATGAAAACGTGACCGTTTTCAAAACGTGAAAGCTAAAGAATTGGCCTCAAGGGACCGTTTTTTATAACCAAAAATATTATCAAAATAATGTCTGTATGAATGCATGCGATGTAATGCTTGTAACGGCCGCACCACTACACTCTCCACGAGCAATTTCCTCCCTCACTGCCCTCACGAGCCACGACTGAATGTCCGAGGCTCTCATTTACACACGTTTATCCGAGATGAATCTGGTCCTGCAGCATCTGACAGGAGCTCATTTCATGCTCGAGCACGAGTCTCAAGAGTTACGCTTCCTTGACACTCAGAGCCGGAAGTGACCAGGAACAGCACGGCGCATGCGCATCATGGTTTAGTGCAGTCACAGCCAGGGTGACTACTTATATGTTGTACGACATGTGAAGGATATAAGGGGGTTTGGGGGCAAAGCCACCCAAGAAAATGTTCCTCAAGGTCATTCTTTTGGTGCATTTGAATGATTAGCTGATATTTTACTTTTACAAAAATTTCTTGTAATTTTTTTACATTATATTTATTTCATGTTTCAAATACCTACAATTGAAATTTCTAAAATCAAAACAAGATTATGAATAGGAATAAGATTTTTTAGCATATCAGTAGCAATAGCATATATATCAATATCAATCTGTATGTGGATTTGAATTGAAGAATAAAATTCTTATAAATTGAATTGAATAGAATATGCGAAATTAAGTATAGTATCCTCCTACAATGTTGGGCTTCATTTTCTTGCAAAATTTCAGCTTGATCGGTCAAACTGATTAGTTCCGTTTTTTTCATTTATAATTTTTACTTTGCAATTATTCTTGAGTGAACGAAGAGAGTGTTGCACTATGACGGCACTTTTGGCTTGTTTTTGTAGGCTCAACCAATCGATCTAACTATATAGAACTGTATAATTTTTGTTCTATTAATAAATCGCCATTTGATTTGAAAATAATGAACCTGAAACTCGCCAGTATTTCCACTCTCTTCAATCACCGTCTCTGGTGCTAATTCAAGAAGTTCCAAGTGACAACTTTCCCGATTGAATCGCGTGAAATCACAAACCACTCCAACTAAAAGTCGTTCTCCTGCAAACTTGTCGAATCCGTCGAATTGTGATTCGACTCGAGAGCGAATCTCCGAGCGTCGTAATGTTATTTTAAACGCGGCGCAATATCAAGATCATCCAATAAAGCATAAAATAACAGGATTTCCATAATCACTCAGGGCGAACGTATATAAATAGAGATCACGAAATTATTTCTGCATCATAAAATCCGATCCAGCCAATAAAATCGGTTTAATATATTCGCTCCGAGCTGATTGAAAAGTCTTGGGGAGGAAACTAACGGAGCGCTGCGTGCGGGACATATTCGAACCGCGATGAAATGTGATTGGAAGCTCGTAACTTCAACAGGGGAGAGAAAAAAAACTGATTTTAAAATTCATAAAAATATACGTCCTAAAAAGTGAGTCTCTTTTTCTTCTTATCCAATTAAGTGTGTCGTGCGGGGGCGGCTGATGCGTGTTTGATGAAGATTAATTCACATTTGATTCGCGAGCAGATGTGTAGTTATGGGGCAGGACAATGCTGTGGCCGTGAACATGGGGGCTAAAGAGGTGAGGCGTGTCTTTTTATTGGTGACAAAACACTGCGAGCTTTTTAGAGCGGTGGCTCAAATGAGGGAGACTTTTTGTCGCTGCAGAAATGTTGGTTTTGTGTGCGAGGAAATTGAAATTCACAGTGATTTTAGATTTTTTTCTAATGGCATTTGGATTTTGTCGCGGCTAAATTGTTCGGTGACACTTGGAAAACGCTCTGTGTAACGCGTTTATAAGCGAGGGTGTTCTGATTGTACGTAACATGCTGTGCAAGAGTTGCTGTTCTACACTGGAAGGAATGAAAACACAATAATTTGCAAGTGATCAAGGTGATCAATCTTACCAACAGTTAAAATGAAGCTAAATGTCAAATAGTGTAATGTTACTTTGATCTCATATGACACAACAATTTTCAAAACTGTCTGAATTTCCATTGCACACTGGAATTTAAAATCTATTTAGAACTATAAACTCGCTTGTCCGCCGAGAATCTATAAAATAGAATAAAATTTTGGTCTTAATGACTATGCAAAATTTCAGTTTGATTGGACAGGCGGTTAATTTTCCCTTCAAACAAAGAAAGGAGCACGAAAATCATCGAATAATTCCAATATTTGAATAACTTCGCCATCATCATCGGCACACACTTCACAACAATGAAAACAATTTCTCCTCACGGCCTTGTGTATCGTGTAAAGACAGAATATCCGCTATGTTCCACGGCCCGCTGGATCGGCTGCAACGGGGAGAAGAGAAGATCAAAGCGATGCGATGTCCACAAAAAGCCCAGTGAATTGTTACCTTGCTGCAGCGGAATGTCGAGTCAGAACAGAAGTTGAGATGATTTAACACGGCGAGAATATGTCAACGCGACTTCGAGGAGTTACAAGTGAACACGTAGCGACTGATTTCTCTGCTGATACCGACCAGGAAGGCGCCTGACCCCGGAGAAGAGAGATATTTCCAAAATATCCTCACAGATTTGTTTACAACGTGTGTTACGTGGCTATTTCTATGATTATAGATAGGTAGAACATGTTTGCAAATAGCACTTTCCGAAGACAAGAGGATAATTCTGCCGCTGTAAACGCGGGAATCGAGTAGTGACCAATATAAAAGTTTTTCTTTGGCAGTTCTAAAAAATAAGTTCATCGAATACAGGTGCATCGTCATATTTTATTCTTAAAATGTTTTATCTCACTTAATTTTGAACATTCTCTCGACTTTTTATTTTTGAAAACACATGTTCCTTCGTGAGCAGACATTCATTAGTATAAAACGAAACCACTGCCTTCTTGTGCAATGTCATGTGTACTGGAGTTCATCAAGTTGCCCACAGAACGATGTGCATTCTGGCGGTCAATTTGATTTTGAACACACCAGCAGTGTAAATTGTAAAATTACACTATTCTATAAACTTCACGCAAGAAATAGAGAGGTATATAAATAAGTTTTAACAATGTAAACAATTTGAATAGTTCGAAAGTTATGATGACGATATTTTGAAATGTTCTCCGCGTCCAGAAGACCTAAAGTTGCCTCAAAGTTGCTATTATTCAGGATTAAGCGCATAATATCTTCGAAGAGTCGTTTGTTTTTTACGATAGCTCATTATTTTGACATCCAGCGGGCTAATCTGTTGATGGATTCCCTGGAGGTCACGAGTTCAGCGCCCGGCGTCCCCAGAGAGACATCGAGCAGCTCTAATAGCCTGGCGGGTAGCGCGACGCTGCTCATGGACCCGCGAGATAACCGGAACAAGTGAATTCTAAAGATGTGGACGCATAGTGCTGCAGTTATTACCGTCAATCTTGAGACACGATTTGCATTTTTTTGTCGTTTGCGAGGGATAATAAATCTGGAGTAATCTTAACGTGAGATTCAGTGTCGCTGGAAGAGTCTGGAAGAGACTGGAGTCTAGAGGCTCATGGAAATTAAGATTATGAAATGTGTTAGGGTCTCACATTTACAAACTCTGTTACAACATGGAAATGTGTCGCAAATGTTATGCAACGCAAAGGTGAACCGGAGATTTCCACAAAAACACTGACATCTTTTTGTCACATTAAAAATATTTACAAAGGGAAAAATAATTCGAGAATAAATAAATTATTTCTTGCGTCAACCATCAAATCATTACGGCCCATCTTCCAAACACATCAAAACTCCACAGAAAATAGAAACATTTAACAATTTTCAATTCTTTGACGCAATGGGCTCAAAACAAGCTATCCTAAATTAATTTTCGTGACATTTTAAATGATTACCTAGTTTGAATGGTTTAAAAGAACCAACATACTTAATAAGAAAACATTTCTAGACCTGAATAGAGGATTAACTTGTAATGAAATAATGTTGGAGTTTTTACAGAACACAAAAAGGAATTTCATGTCAAGCAAGATGTTTTCAGAAAGCATTGGATACAACAAGAAAGATTCGTTTCAGCGTCACACATTTTAACAAAACGTCTAATTTCTGAAATCTCAAACGGCGAGTATTTGGACACAAAGTATCACTTTTTGGCACCGCAACCGCCGCTCAAAGCCCCCCTATATGGGGTGCCTACAAAGATCATTGTTACATCTTTTGAGGCCAGCATCCCAGCAGATGACAATACTCTCGGATTCCACGGCCTGCCCGATCACAGCTGCTTTTCATTTGGGAGGGAAACGTAGCGATTGAACACCAATTGGCCGTGATCTGCTGTTGTGATTGACAGATGGAGAGAAGTCACAACATGCGAGTCAGCAGGATTGACACGTGGGGAAGATCGATTTGAATGTCTCCACGGGTTATAACTTAGGAATAAGTGTCAATGACGGAGATAAATTCACAAGAAGTGTCCAGATGGATGACACAACATTGTGAAGGCACTGACGGCAAATGAGTTGTGGCGAACAGCGTTTCAATACTCATCAATGACCCCCCCCCCCCCCCCAATCCTCGTCACCCATGAAAGAAAACATTAAATTATAATAAAATGTATATAGGTACACTCAAACCAATAAAAATTGGTACTCGAAAAGAAAAGGATTGGCTGCTGGTAAGGTTCCTTGACAATCAATCCTTGTTATTATCAATGAAATAAGAGCTCACCTACTAGAGGTAGATGATGCGTTGACTGACACAGACTTCATGGGATGACGCCATCAAACCTTTATCAGCCAATCCTTTCCTTTTCGAGTACCGTTTTTATTGGTTTGAATGTACCTTTTATGAAAATTGTGTAGGCATCAGTAAAGGTTTTCAATTTGAGAAAATGCAGAAAATGCAGTATTTTTCACAATTGATGTTGTAATTTTTTTTTTAAATAATGCGTTCTTCGAAAAAACTATTTGTACATTTCATTTCAAAAATTCTTAGAACCCCAAATATCAACTTAAAAAATTAATTTAATTCTACAAAGTTAAAACTTTCGCGGGGCTCACAGTCCACTAACTCTTTTCGTGGGTGGAGAATTTTGCCCCGCTTTTCATTTCCTAAGTGTTAGAGCGCCGTGCTTCAATATTTCTGTTTTGCATATTGGTTTTACCCCCCCCCCCCCCATACTTTGGTTTCCACCCCCTCCCCCCACCTGGTGTGCAAATGTCTGAAAATGACTGCATATTGTCATTAGAAACATTTACCTCGACTGTATCAGCATCAAGTAGAACAAACATGTGTAGAATCATGGCCAATCATCTTCGTGTAAAACCATGCGTCATGTGTCGGAACTATCCCGTCATTGGTCCACGAGCTGTGGTGTGAAATCAGCGTCCACGATCTCCACAGCCTCCGCCGAGCATCAACCCTGGACCACCCACAGAGCCGGCTTCCTCGGTACCTGAGATAACACAATCCCGGCTCGATAAATCACATTTGGAGATAAATTAAAAAATAACTTTTGGGTGACAGCGCCCAAACGTAACAACAATATTTCAAAACACCTGAGGGGCGAAATAAAATAATGGAGCGTAACATTCAATGCGGATCTTTTCAAACAAAAACATATTCTGCTCTTTTGACACCGGGGGGAAGTAGAGAAGTGGGGGGGGGGGGGGGGGTGACCATGGGGCGACCTAGCCCTAAATCATAACTTCTGAGTAAACGAATCTAAAACATTAATGCATTGTCAAAAAGTTGTAGGCATTTTTATTTTGATATAGTGTTTAAAGTCACACTGTCCTGCAACTATGGATAATGGTGACAGATGAATGATTATGATGATGATTGGGAGATGATGATGAAGAATAGGTGAGGATGGACGGTGGGAAGGAGGCGGTCGTGGCGTATAGAAGGGAACCTTCCCAGCATTTGCCTCTCGCTTGACTGAGGGAAACTGCGAAAAACAATCAGGAAGGACAGGGACTTATGGAGGGTATATCCAGAGCTTTACTACCTGAGCCAGCTTGCTTCATGACATTTAAAGACGTACTATATTCTGAAATATTTATTGAGTTCGTTCACAGATTTTTTTTAAATTTCGATGAGAAAAATCGTTTTTATAAATTCTATTTTACAACTCCCCCCCCCCCCCCCCGCCCTCCCACACACACACACAGGAATTGATCCAGGAACCTCTGGAGAGCATGTCCAGAGCGTCACTACCAACTTGCTTCATGAAATTTAAAGACGTTCTATTAATTTAAAGATTTTTTTTAATTCCATGAAAAATTCTTTAAAAAACTTTTAACATCTTACTACCCCCCCCCCCCCCCCCCCCCCCTGGTCTGTCCGATGCGCCTTGCACTTGACATTGAGCCGTGTGACAGGCGTGAAGGTCCCGGGTTCATGTCTCGCCACCCACCAACACACCTCGCCAATACGCCGCGATCAATCAGACAATGCGATGTGGAATCACTGCGCCTCGGACATGGACACTCGCTGGTCTGTCCGATGCGCCTTGCACTTGACATTGAGCCGTGTGACAGGCGTGAAGGTCCCAGGTTCATGTCTCGCCACCCACCAACACACCTCGCCAATACGCCGCGATCAATCAGACAATGCGATGTGGAATCACTGCGCCTCGGACATGGACACTCGCTGGTCTGTCCGATGCGCCTTGCACTTGACATTGAGCCGTGTGACAGGCGTGAAGGTCCCGGGTTCATGTCTCGCCACCCACCAACACACCTCGCCAATACGCCGCGATCAATCAGACAATGCGATGTGGAATCACTGCGCCTCGGACATGGACACTCGCTGGTCTGTCCGATGCGCCTTGCACTTGACATTGAGCCGTGTGACAGGCGTGAAGGTCCCGGGTTCATGTCTCGCCACCCACCAACACACCTCGCCAATACGCCGCGATCAATCAGACAATGCGATGTGGAATCACTGCGCCTCGGACATGGACACTCGCTGGTCTGTCCGATGCGCCTTGCACTTGACATTGAGCCGTGTGACAGGCGTGAAGGTCCCGGGTTCATGTCTCGCCACCCACCAACACACCTCGCCAATACGCCGCGATCAATCAGACAATGCGATGTGGAATCACTGCGCCTCGGACATGGACACTCGGTGGTCTGTCCAATGCGCCTTGCACTTGACATTGAGCCGTGTGACAGGCGTGAAGGTCCCGGGTTCATGTTTCGCCACCCACCAACACACCTCGCCAATACGCCGCGATCAATCAGACAATGCGATGTGGAATCACTGCGCCTCGGACATGGACACTCGCTGGTCTGTCCGATGCGCCTTGCACTTGACATTGAGCCGTGTGACAGGCGTGAAGGTCCCGGGTTCATGTCTCGCCACCCACCAACACACCTCGCCAATACGCCGCGATCAATCAGACAATGCGATGTGGAATCACTGCGCCTCGGACATGGACACTCGCTGGTCTGTCCGATGCGCCTTGCACTTGACATTGAGCCGTGTGACAGGCGTGAAGGTCCCGGGTTCATGTCTCGCCACCCACCAACACACCTCGCCAATACGCCGCGATCAATCAGACAATGCGATGTGGAATCACTGCGCCTCGGACATGGACACTCGCTGGTCTGTCCAATGCGCCTTGCACTTGACATTGAGCCGTGTGACAGGCGTGAAGGTCCCGGGTTCATGTCCCGCCACCCACCAACACACCTCGCCAATACGCCGCGATCAATCAGACAATGCGATGTGGAATCACTGCGCCTCGGACATGGACACTCGCTGGTCTGTCCAATGCGCCTTGCACTTGACATTGAGCCGTGTGACAGGCGTGAAGGTCCCGGGTTCATGTCTCGCCACCCACCAACACACCTCGCCAATACGCCGCGATCAATCAGACAATGCGATGTGGAATCACTGCGCCTCGGACATGGACACTCGCTGGTCTGTCCGATGCGCCTTGCACTTGACATTGAGCCGTGTGACAGGCGTGAAGGTCCCGGGTTCATGTCTCGCCACCCACCAACACACCTCGCCAATACGCCGCGATCAATCAGACAATGCGATGTGGAATCACTGCGCCTCGGACATGGACACTCGCTGGTCTGTCCGATGCGCCTTGCACTTGACATTGAGCCGTGTGACAGGCGTGAAGGTCCCGGGTTCATGTCTCGCCACCCACCAACACACCTCGCCAATACGCCGCGATCAATCAGACAATGCGATGTGGAATCACTGCGCCTCGGACATGGACACTCGCTGGTCTGTCCGATGCGCCTTGCACTTGACATTGAGCCGTGTGACAGGCGTGAAGGTCCCGGGTTCATGTCTCGCCACCCACCAACACACCTCGCCAATACGCCGCGATCAATCAGACAATGCGATGTGGAATCACTGCGCCTCGGACATGGACACTCGCTGGTCTGTCCAATGCGCCTTGCACTTGACATTGAGCCGTGTGACAGGCGTGAAGGTCCCGGGTTCATGTCTCGCCACCCACCAACACACCTCGCCAATACGCCGCGATCTATCAGACAATGCGATGTGGAATCACTGCGCCTCGGACATGGACACTCGCTACAAGTAAAACAGGACTTCCTAGTGTCGAGCAGTTCAATGTTTAAGAGGAAGGATCGCCCTCGAAACCGCCATTCTGAGGATGTGACCACCTTATTGAAGAAAGACAATTATTTTGAAACGATTATACGTTGTACTTAAATAGGAAAACGCCCTGTGTGACGCGTTGATAATCGAGCTTTCGTAGATACGAATGAAAAGTGTGAAAGTTGCGCTTATAAAAACCTTGCAAATAGCTGGGAAGCCAACCTAATTAATTGAATCAAATATCAATGAAAGTTTCTCTCTCGTTGAAAATATTTAAGAAGAAGCTTGAACTGTTAATGAATTTGATCGGCCAAACGGTTCCTTTGCACTTTTCAACCAGTCCGTGGATTTTACTCTAAAGCTATGCTCGAGATGTGCTGATATTAGCTGTATCATGACTGATGAGTGATGCTGGATGCTCTTGACCCGCCACGCCACGAGGGGAGGCTGAGCGCCACCAGGTACCTGACCACGTGACTTCACACCTAGCAGCGGCAATTAGTCACGCACACAGCCGATCAACCACAGCATTCTTCCAGCAGACATCACAACCAGTTGCGAACATCATCGGTTAGCGCGCGTTTTACATCAGATAGAAACACAAATATATTTCACGATAATCGTACCGCATGTGAAGTGACAACATTGAAAATTATCTATTTACAAATACCTCTGATTAAAAAATAATTCACCCACTGTTGAGAGAGCGAACTAAAGATAATGTTGATTGTTGTCTATTTTGAATATTGCTGAGATAAATAAATGGTTGTTGGACATTTTTGGCAATTTGCTCCTAAAAGATCTCATATGCACGGCTGTGGCATAATCACAGCTAGGATAGTTCCTCTTGTCAAGCCGAAATTTTATTACAAATTAGATTTTTTTTTGATATTTGAGTGCAAGGACATTGACAAAGAATATTTATAGGTATATGATACTGATAAAATTAAAATTATTCTTATACATTGAACACAAATTTTAAAAATATTGATATGTAAGTAGGCTATAATAGTCGGTTTCGTGTCAAAATTTAGGTTCTATGAACAATCTCGCTCAGACGTTAATTTCTTTCAGTCGAGTGACAAATGATGGGAAGGTTCTTCTATTCTTCATCATCATCTCCCAATCATCATCATAATCATTCATCGGTCGCTCTTAGCCTAGTTGCATGACATGCGACGACTGTTATTAAATTTGATTCATCGTCATAATCCCAGACAGTTCGAGTTAGCCTCAATATCAACAACGGACATCATCGAACCAATCTGTACCCAGCATCACATCTCGTTCAGAATAATCCCGGATTAACTCCAGCCACTCGCTGACAAATCGCCTGCCATTGAAATATGTGATTATCTACAATACACCTAGTCTACATAAATTCCCTGTTTTTCCGCTCTCTCTCTTGAATGTAAAACGAGATGGTTACAAAAGTAGTGTGATCTTTCTGAACAAAGGAGCTCGAAACACAATGAAATCGCTGCATATTGCTATCCGGCTCCTGCATTATGTATAACAGTTGAACAGAGCCCAATAAGACAGCATTCGACACGGCCCAATAGATCGTGTCATCTGAGTCGATTGTCTCGACTCGGATCGCATCAAAATGGTCGATTGTGCCTTCAATCAGGATTGCCGCCATGTTTGTTGCGAATTGTTGAGGGATCGGGAAGATATTGATTGATTAATGACAATACTTGGTACTGTGAGGGGAGGATAAGAGGGTTGGAACTCGATCTGGTCTTATGAGTCTTGAAGAGGCATCTGGAAAGATCGTCTATCACCAGAGTGAGCCCAAATCGTTTTGTGGCAAAGTTAGAAGTTATGTTGCACCAGGAGGCGGTGATTACGATGTTAACATTTACTGAATGTCTGCTGAAATATTTCGATACAGCGTTAGTAACAATGTTTACTGGATTAAAATTAATGTGGAAGATAAAATTCAACATAAGAATAATGACAGTGGACATAACCATTTCAAGACATTGATTTTACATCGTCTGGAATGTAGTCATCAAGTTCAATAGGTACAACATTTTAAAATATCAGAAGAAACACAATATCTGTAAGCAATTTTACTTTTAATATTAGATCAAAGAGAGAGGAAAATAATCATAGCAACATTTTACAGGTACGTGCAATTACATATAAAGTTTCTAGTAGGCTTTATGTCAAGTACTTAATTTTACATTTTTAAACTAAATATTTTTGAAATCAATATAAATTACCGTAAAACTAAGAAACCTGTAAAAAGTCATGGATATAGATAAACTATCAAAATAACAAGATGATGTGACAGTTTGAATACTAAAATCATAAATATGTGGTTGACGAAATTGAAATTTAAAATTGCCGAATTCATGGCAGAATTTTTCATTCAAGCGCTCTCACTCCGGTCGCCTCGCAACCCTCGCAACAATGCTGGCGCAACAATGCGCTGCATCTTGGCCGCCGTGTCTGGTGATCTGCATGGCCGTGCACAGATGACACGCATCACCGACTGAGCCGACGTGAACGAGCAGCGAGGTGTTATGATGATGGAGCGTCTGTCTCGATGGCCAGGGTTTCATTAGCGACGTGAAGGGAGGCACCGGCAACTGACAACTTGCAGCACCAATCAAATCATTCATTTAAACAGATTATCTTTTTGCAAAACCTCGACTAGCATTGGAAATATAAACGTTCGGGAACAACTTTTTCATTGCTCAAAATAGCAGCTTGCTAATATTATAATACAATTATTTAGCTAGGTCCAATAATATTATTGTTTCTCGCTTATTTAATTTGTAATAAAAATCAAAGTAAAGAAATTATACAGCTCAGGACAAACATCGACCGAGAACCCAAATGTATGCATTTGATGGCGTTATAATCAGTTATTATCTAATGATAATGACCAAGTCACCGACAGACGATCTAGAAAGTGGCTCAGGCGGTGAGGCACTGTTCTTCTTCTACAGAGGTCCCGGGTTCGATTCAATCGGCGGTCCTTCTTGATTCAGTTTTATTCGTGGTTTCCCTCAGTCGAGAGGCAAATGATGGGAAGGTTCCCTACTAATAGGCCACAACCACCTCCTTCCCACCGTCCATCTTTACCTACTCTTCATCATCATCATCATAATCATTAGCCTGGTTGCAGAACAGTGCGATGTTAAATACCACTAAAATTACAAGCCATTCTGTACAGTTGGATTCATGACCCATTTGTAGGCAATTCTTCTTTTAGTTCTATTTCCCCTCAAACGAATGGATAAAGAATCGCATGAAGAGACAAAGTTTTTGGAGCATTCAATAATCTTTTGACTTCATTACTTGATATTAAAACAAAAGCCGTCTTTGTCTTACATTTGACAGCGACATCCAGAAGACCGGCTCACAGATTGCAGACAAATGAATGGATTACTTCGCCATCTGTCTGCATGGGAGATGATTGCGCATGCGTGCTAATCGAATTAAAAGCCGCGGGTCGGGAGTCAAAGCGAGGACCATCAATCATGAGCCATGTGAAACAATGCCGTTAGCCAATCAGAAGACATGCGACTGCTCGCTAGGAGCTTCTGTGCCGAGTTCGAGTCTCAGCCGGGTATGAGGAAGAGAACGAGCAAAACGCTCGGGTGGACGCTTTTCTAATATCGCCAATTCTCACGCTAACACTACTTTGGACCGGCCTGAAATCAGACGAAAATCTATCTTTTGTTTTAAAAAGTTTTGCCCATTAGACAGAGTGGATAGAAAACACAGCCTTGTATACATAAAATGTATGGTGATTCCACTGCATGGCAAAACGTGTAACACCAACGACCTACTTTATGGAACGATGCGACCGTAGCGGCAGAATAGAGAACTACTAACATTACCTGTTGTTTTGGAGGTCGTGACGTCATCTTCTAGTTCAACTTTTTGCCGCTAATGCACGAAGGAGGTCGCGTCGATCAGATCAAGGTTCGCCTCCAATGACAAAATCGTATACACTTGGTTAACATGGCAACTGCATACAGTGGATACACTATGCTTCTTGTGTATAGCAGCCATGTTTTCTATTCACTTTGCATTAGAGTTAACATTGTCACCATAGCAACAGTCTAGCCCATGGTCTAGCCTGACCGTAGGCCTGCTCTGAAGTATTGTCAAGGTCCTAGCGCGTTGATTTTGATAAGCGTGCCTTCGTATTGCGTGCAATTTCAAAACTGCATGTGAAAGCTGTAATGCTGTCATTGGCCAATGGTCGTGGCCAATGACCATGCAAAATTACAAGTTAATCGGTCAAACGCTTCCAATTAAATTTTCAACCCATAGCTGGGTCTTATTAAAAAAACAATACACATGACCGCTTAGATTACATTAGTATGTGTGCAAAATTCTAGATCGGTTGGTTAAACGGTATGACCTGGGCAGTGCAGGCAAGAGGCAAGCAAAGAAAGTGTAGCTATAATAAGCCCAATTTACACGGAGCAACTTCTTGTTCAACTTCTGTGTCACATTTCTAGATAGAAAGTATTATAGAACACGTTCTAAATGATATAAAAGTTGAGTTCAAGTTCTGACATGTCAAGAAGTTGCTTCTTGTAAATACAAAATTGTATGGAAAGTGTGAATGTGGCACAGAAGTTGTTGGAGAACCGTGGTGACGCTCGCTACAATTTTGTTCTACTGCATTGAGCATCTTCATCCATTACGCTCCTCTTGCTTGCTTGAACATGTTCACATCTGCAAGACACAGCCCTCTAAATGCGCGAACATCTAATCAGACACGACGTAAGACACCATGCAGACACGACGGGGCCGTGTCCGACAAGACACCATGCGGCGCCTGCGCCCACGCGGTCACGTGACGATGTGAGGTATAGTGGAGGAGAAAGCTACTGGGCTGGTCGGCCCGTGTGACCGGGGTCACAGAGCTGTTGTGACCAATGGCGACTTGGTGGTGACTTGTGACCATAAGCCCGTCCATCCTTGCATATTCTTCATCATCATCTCCCTATCATCATCATAGTCATTCATCCGTCTATAGTTGCAGGGGCCAGATTCACAAAAAGTATTATCTCCTAATACGTACTATCTTTGGTATTATCTTTCATTTAACATAGTGTTTTTGGTATTAAATCAAAAGATAATACGTATTAGCAGAAAATGCTTTTCGTGAATCCATCCCCAGGGGTGTGAACACTACTAGAATATTTATTCGCTTCTTTCTCCTAATGCTCGAAACATGTACTAATTTGTGACAACTTTTGTTTACATTTTATTATCTGTTTGTAGAGCACAAATTGCTAAAAACACAGAATACCAAAGAAGAACAAAATGTTTGGGTTAAACTCAAAGCTTGATTATAAATTGAAAAGATAAAATTAAGAAATTGTCCTACCATAATTAAAACAACAACAATATTAAGACTAATAGAAAATAACAGCAAATGCAATTAAAATCCAAACCAATACTATACTACTTCAAAATCATCAATCTATAATCGCACTACTCAATTTTGAAGAGATGTGACAGGGGATGTATGAAAGATGGAATACATGAGAGTGAATAGTGACTAATTGTTTTTTCTTCCTTGCAGGTAAGCGATCTTGAAGCGATTCATTGTCTATCGTTGAAGCCAACTGCTGAGTGGTAAGTCTCAACCTAATACAATACAACGTCTAACAATGTGACGTAAAACAAAATAAAAAGCTGCGTCAAATGTCAAGCTCCTAACTCATCTTGGATTTGTCACTAAGTAGGACACAGAAGCTTTTGATTTCGTAAATAGAAATGTTCAATAGTTTCCTAATATGATTGATGTCATGTCTTGAAAACATTAATGTGTTTCTGGCAGATGATGCTAAAATACGTACGCCTTAGAAGGAAAGTTATAATATATTAATTGAGAACTGCTTTTAGATCGGTCAAATCCATCAGTCTTCGTCTTTCCCAACACACTTGTTTGACATCAGTTGTGTAACGGTTTATAGACAGCTCTACAGCTAGATCGGCTGTGAATGATTATTGGGATGAAGGAGGACACCCTTCCCAGCATTTGCCTCTCGGCTGAGGATAATCTCATGGCACCTCCCCCCCATCCATAAGCACAGAAATGTACAGCTAAAGCACACTTAGTGTGGACTTTATATTACATAACCCGGCTTCAGTGATACAAAAAATATAATTAAAATTGACACACTTTTGTCCTTATATCTAGATCGAAGGTAAAATACAGAAAATCAGTATTTCACTCTTTTATATGTTTTCCATTATGCTGTGGAAATTTAATTCAAATGCAGGTAGAAAATACTTAGAAACCCCTTATATCAATTTAAGACACCTCAAATTGTATCGGGGCTGGTGCCCCAAACCCCCCATTATCTTAAGCGTGTGGAAACATTTGTCCCATTCTCATTCAGATTATCCGAGTCATTGTTGCGTATATTTATTGCGCCCACTCTAAATTCAGCCCCCCCCCTCCCCCCCAGCCCCTTAGATAAGACTTGTGCAGCCCGATGTTGCTTTGTGCTTCTATCTCATGAGGGGTCTATCAATGTCAACCCAGCATCTCGGAATATGCACTTCTCTTCGAATCGAACACAATGCTCAAAATAAGAAACCACAATCGTTAAAAATGTAATATAAACTTCAATATAATCAATCACGAAAACATTACAATAAAAATTAAGTCCTTTGGTTCGATCTGAGGAAAATTATAGAAAATCGGTAAGTGTTTTCCAACAATAGAAGGTTCAATTTAGTTCTTTATCGAAAAAAATTATGATGACCCTTTTAACTCGTTAAAGAAATTCAAAATATTCCTGGTCCTGGTTCCAAAAACCAGGAATATTTATAAACTATAAAACTATAAGGGGTTCTAGACCCCTTATAGTTTTCATGAGTGTTTTCAAATATCCATCCCATTTTTCATATCCAGATAAAGAGCCCCTGTGTGCCTATTTGTTGCGCCCTCATTTTGGTTTGAGTGAAGCCTCTTGCATTGTACTTCTCTCATGAGGGGAATATCAATGTCACAGCATCTCGGAATACGCACTTCACTCCACATGTATTTCATCAATCTCGCGTCTCCCCGCCGCATTAGGCGATATCGAGAGGGTAATGCGTGAGTAATGGTGCGCTATATATAGGTGATGATGATGAATGAATTAGATGCGGAGATATGAAGTGCGATAGGAGTCTTCTGGAGGCTGCGGCGGCTTTGTCTCATCTCGCGGGGTGTGGTCAGATGGAATGTAGCCGAGCAACCCCAGACAGAGAGCAGAGGGTGAACCGTTTCGAACTATCATGTCTAGATACACGTTTTTTATTTTGTGATTTTCGTTAAGAGGCAAACGGAAGCGAACGGGAATCGCACGGTTCGTCAGAGCGTTTTTTGAAATTGTGTCTTCCCACTTAATAATTCAAAAAAATCAGATAGTAACGACCCATAACAGCTTAATACTTAATAGACTAAATAATGCCGCACACTGGAGTTCATTATGACCTCTGGTGCGACCTCAAAGTGTTAAATACGATTATTTTCGATTATTTTATTAAAAATATCGTATTTAACACTTTGAGGTCGCACCAGAGGTCATAATGAGCTCCAGTATGCGTCATTATTTAGTATATTAGGCTGTTATGGGTCGTTACTATCTGATTTTTTAAAAATTTTAAGTTGGAAGACACAATTTCAAAAAACGCTCTGACGAACCGTGCGATTCCCGTTCGCTTCCGTTTGCCTCTTAACGGATCAGGTCAATTTTTTCACAAAAGATTGAGAATGAATGTGTAATGTTTTCATTCTAAAATATTGGTAAAAGGCTGTAATTCTGCCTTTATCCAATCATAATAGTGGCATGAGTCATTGTGAAAGAGAATACTCATCAGTCAAATGACAATTGAATGGTAAAAGAGAAGAACGATGAGACAATATTTTTGTAAAAATTAGTTTAAGATGTCATCTTGAATGGATTTTTATGAGTTATAAAAAAAGAATTCCATCGGTTTTTAGAAAATATTGCCATGAATTGTCTTGAAAAAATCAACTTAAATAATGGAAGATCCTTAAAACTTCGTTTATCTCAGTTTCATCCGAATGTGACTTATAGCGTTCTTCCCCTGAACCATTCAATAGACAAAGCTTGATTACATCATTCCAAAAGTGTGCAACGCAAAATCGTGAAAATGGACATCCGCGCTTCAACCTCTGAACTTGTATTTCACCCCAGCTCTGGAACCTGTGCAGTGGCTGTGGACATCAGGCCATCTTCTTCTCATGACCGAAGAGTCGTATTGAATGTTACTACCTGTGTATAAACGAGGGCTATTAAAGAGTGTCACAATACGTCAGGATTATCCGCCATTAAGTCACAGCCTTCTGAATACTAAACCACGGCGTTACGATCAGTTTGGTGCCAGTCTCACACCAGTCGGACTTCATTCCTTTGTTCCCGACAAACTCTGTGGTGTCCGAGAAGGTTATTCAGTTGCAGGATCAAACATGTTTCATTACTTGGTTCTGCTCGTGCGCAGTGATACTTTGGTGACGATAATGTGACACTGCACATGTGCAGAACCAAGTTGATGGAGCTTACTTTATATCTACCACGAGAGAAGGGAGAAAGTATAATATTACAACTTATATTTTATTAAATGTCAAACTATAGCCAGATAAACTTGATTGGTTGATGAGCTTTTTACCTTAAATGTACTTGTTGACCAACTTAAAAGCTTAGAAGCACATAAATCCGTAATCTTTTGTATGGATTAATCCCCCTTCTTTTGAGTATAATAGATGTTTAACTTTAAAGCAGCACGAAAAGAAAAACTATCAGGAAATGGTAGGATATTTAAAAATGGATATCTAAATAAATTGCACGTTTCTGTCAAATGAATGTAAGCTCTGCACGCCACGGATTAAGATATGATGGATAATCACAATAGGGCATGTACTACGATCATCCGTCACCAGACGGCGCCGTCATCGATTAAATAGACTTTCAGCACACAAGATTTTGCACCAAAACCAGGAATCGTCAAATTACAGAAATATCTGCCGACATGTTTCAATTATTGTTTGTTTTTGGCGTTGGTAAACATATCGATGACAATTGACTGATGAAATGTGAAGAATAAGATGTAACAAATAAGATGTATTTTGATACGCTATGATTGAGATTCCAAAGAGAATAACGAAAAGATATGAAAACTCTTTGACCTCATATCAATCATCCCCCAAGGCACACTGGAACTATCATCCCATCTCCAAACCCCTTACTTTTTACTGCTATTCTTCCAAGGGTTACTTCTCGGAATTTATACTTCCCGTGACAGATCGTGGAAGAGGACGGTCGAGGCAGATCAGCCGTCTAAGCCACATTGATCGCGAACACACATCAGAGTCAACTGTTTCTCTTGGAACGCGTCGAGATTGATGGCGCGTCGACGCCGGCGTCGCGGCGGTGATTGAAAGCGCCGCGACGTCGTGAAACATCGGGACAGATTTCCCTGGAGGTCGTGGCCGTGCACTTAGAGCCCGGCGGAGGCGTTTGATACTGCGATGATCAAGAGGGCTTATGATCCAGCAGTCGGCATTGAGACGTATTCCACGGCCCTCTACATGCACTCATACAGAAGACCGTGGATTCCACGGCCCTCTTCATGCTCTCATACAGAAGACCGTGGATTCCACTACCCTCTTCATGCTCTCATACAGAAGACCGTGGATTCCACGGCCCTCTTCATGCTCTCATACAGAAGACCGTGTAGTGGAAACTTTTTCATTGATTTTGATTGTTGAAAACGGCATGAAGTTGATACTAGTATAATCGAGTGTATATAATACTACATAAACAAGGCCGTGAAAATTCAATTTTTCAAACCAGTGCTAGACTGTAAAAACTGTTAAAAAAATGTAAGTGAAAGTGTTTTTGAGAAATCGAAAAGCAAAAATAAATGGTCCCCGGTGTTGATGAGTGAGAAACGTATATAATCGTTCACAAAAATTCAAATAATATTTTCAAATCGTTCGAAAAATGTAGACATTAATTATCTTGGTCGCTCTGGTTTCTAAAATAAATCACATGCATTTGATTTTACAGATATCTATAAATGTTTGTTCTAACTTCTATTGTTGTAAACCCAACATACAAAATATCGAATATCGAAAACCAACTGTTGCCATTCCGATAAATTCTGAACCCAGACAGTTATAATTTTGTTGAACTCTGGAACAGCCCGTAATGTCCACACACGTTTCAATTAAAAACTGAGGACAATGCCAATGATTAGGTACTAAAACTAATTGCCTATTATCAATGTTTGTCATTGAATTCTAACAACGTGTTGCTTCACACTGCCTACAGTCATGTGGGCTTAACGACGCACTGTGCGAGTCACGTGGGCTTAACGACGCACTGTGTGAGTCACGTGGGATTAACGACGCACTGTGCGAGTCACGTGGGCTTAACGACGCACTGTGTGAGTCACGTGGGATTAACGACGCACTGTGCGAGTCACGTGGGCTTAACGACGCACTGTGCGAGTCACGTGGGATTAAGGTGATACAAGCGCACGGCCGTTTTAGCAAGAGAGAGAAAAATTGTTTCATACGTGGGTGTAACTTTGATAGGATGTTCACATGATCAGTCTGATTGTATATTAGTAGCACTTTTTCATTATTGCTTCGTGCCTTGTTAATTAGGCGCCGGTTATTCAACAAAACCGCGCAAAACTATGACATTTCCGATACGACTGAAGACCATACCCGTGAACCAATTGATCTCAAATTTTAATCATGATTAGATAAAAGACACACTTAGGTTATCACTTGGCACACTTTTAAAATTAAATTTCATACGGCACCCAGTGAGACAAGAAAATATACCATTTATCACCAAAAATCAACTAATTATTACTAATTAACAAAGCAAAAAATTAAAAATGTACCAAGTGATAACCACAAGTTTTGGTTAAAATTTCAAATCGATTCGTCAATCCATTTTGTCTCCAATCGTATCCAAGAAAGTGCCTGCAACACGCGGCAACATCGCACTCGCTTGCATCACCTTAACGACGCACTGTGTGAGTCACGTGGGCTTAACGACGCACTGTGCGAGTCACGTGGGCTTAACGACGCACTGTGCGAGCCATCTGGAAGTGTCGTCTGCCAATGAGAGATGTGGGAAGCGCGGCCGAGCCTTGTAATTGCCGAGTACCATGTTAGGAAGCAGGAGAAAACACTACGGGAAACGCGGAAACAAATGACGAATAGGATGCCTCCGATGTTCTGTCTGTTGTAATAAATCTTGATTTTCTCTTTATTAAAAGTATATCCGATGGCTCGTGGTTTCTGAAAGAAAAACCCACAATCAGGCCCCCTATTCTCTAACGAAAATGAAATCATTTCACGGTCATGAGGATAACATCGATCAGAAATGTTGTTTTATTTTGAGAAAGGAAATAAGTCTCGATATTTTATTTTATTGTTCTTTAACGTCGCACTGTTCTGCAGCTAGGATAATGGCGACGGATGAATGATTATGATGATGATTGGGAGATGATTATGATGAATAGTACAGGATGGACTCTGGGAAGGAGGCGGTCGTGGCCTATTAGTAGGGAACCGTCACGCCATTTGCCTGTCGACTGAGGGAATGTACGATATCTGGAATCGAACGCGGACCTCCAGAGCCAACTTGCTTCAAGACAGTTCTGGACTCAAACCGTCGATTGATCTCTGAAAAAGCTCTGCCTATAGAATGTGTTCAGATTTAGCTCCAGCTTGGAAAATGTCAGACGTATTGTTTCGTATAATTAAGTTAGAAGCGCTTGACATTTTTAAAGAAAGGTTAACCGCGAAATTATCACTTCGCGTCTTCAAATGTCGAACTTGTGTAGGGTTTGTTCGTATGAAAATAACCAGAGAGATGAGACGATGCGAGCGTGTCAATGCTACTTTTACCCACTCACACACTCCACGTCGTAGCGAGTAGGACAAGAAGAACTTCCTTATCAGTCTGTGTGATTTTACATGAGGTATAATGACATGGATTCGCATCATATCCTGTAGGTATTTGTTTGTTGACATTTGCTCATTTTGCATTTTATTTTCTTCATTAATAAATTTGTATTATGTTCAATTCACAGTTTTTAATGTGAGTTTGTGAATTTGTCATCTATGTTTTGGTACTTTGTTGAAATCAATTCTACGATAAAACTATAAAAGTTGCGAATCACTATTTTAAAAAATCCATTCGATAAACCACAATTTACATCAACCTTTGTGTCACCAACATGGTCAAATTTTAAATCAGAGTAAAAATATAGTGATTATAATTATTATTATTATAGATTATAATTGTGTAATCTATATATTACTGATTGCCTTTTGGTGTGGTTTGAAAGAAGTTTTTGCTTTAGTGCTTTAACTGAAGAGGAGCACAAGCACAAAATTCTGTTCCAAACGTCCAATATTCACGTTAAAATGATAAAATAAACTTTCTCTAAATGTAATTCTGATAAATAGCAATATTGATATGAAAATTAAAATGTCATCATGATTATAATATTGTCGATTTATTTTATTTGAGCAACCCCTGTTTGAGGGTAGATTATTACATGATCTATAACCAGTGAATGCTAAGGCTATTCGCAGCCGGGTAGCCGGGCCGGTTAAATATCTTCTGACTCTTCTTCCATCCTCAAAGTCTTCGGCATCCACTTATCGATGTTTCGCAGCGCGAGATGTTCAACATCGCTGCATCACGCAGGAGTCTCGTCATGCAGGTCTGAGTCGAGTCACCGCCTTCTAGATACGAGAGTTCGAGGTAGTTAGTATTCATCTCGCACTGCTGGGAGACTCGCGTGTTGACTCTACTCTAATGAGACTCGCACGACACGTGACCTGTAGTGTACACGCCATGGTGGAGAACACAGGGGAGAGAATAGCACCTTGTGACGTACAAGTGTTGAAGAATATGGGGGAGAGAATAGCACCTTGTGACGTACAAGTGTTGAAGAATATGGGGGAGAGAATAGCACCTTGTGATACGACATTATGAACAATACAGGGGAGAGAATAGCACCTTGTGACGTACAAGTGTTGAAGAATATGGGGGAGAGAATAGCACCTTGTGATACGACATTATGAACACTACAGGGGAGAGAATAGCACCTTGTGACGTACAAGTGTTGAAGAATATGGGGGAGAGAATAGCACCTTGTGATACGACATTATGAACACTACAGGGGAGAGAATAGCACCTTGTGACGTACAAGTGTTGAAGAATATGGGGGAGAGAATAGCACCTTGTGATACGACATTATGAACACTACAGGGGAGAGAATAGCACCTTGTGACGTACAAGTGTTGAAGAATATGGGGGAGAGAATAGCACCTTGTGATACGACATTATGAACACTACAGGGGAGAGAATAGCACCTTGTGACGTACAAGTGTTGAAGAATATGGGGGAGAGAATAGCACCTTGTGATACGAGATTATGAACAATACAGGGGAGAGAATAGCACCTTGTGACGTACAAGTGTTGAAGAATATGGGGGAGAGAATAGCACCTTGTGATACGACATTATGAACACTACAGGGGAGAGAATAGCACCTTGTGACGTACAAGTGTTGAAGAATATGGGGGAGAGAATAGCAC
Source organism: Leuctra nigra (assembly GCA_934045905.1). Lineage (NCBI taxonomy): Eukaryota > Metazoa > Arthropoda > Insecta > Plecoptera > Leuctridae > Leuctra > Leuctra nigra. The sequence goes on from OW203768.1 coordinate 1,563,127, forward strand.
CTTGTGATACGACATTATGAACAATACAGGGGAGAGAATAGCACCTTGTGACGTACAAGTGTTGAAGAATATGGGGGAGAGAATAGCACCTTGTGATACGACATTATGAACACTACAGGGGAGAGAATAGCACCTTGTGACGTACAAGTGTTGAAGAATATGGGGGAGAGAATAGCACCTTGTGATACGACATTATGAACAATACAGGGGAGAGAATAGCACCTTGTGACGTACAAGTGTTGAAGAATATGGGGGAGAGAATAGCACCTTGTGACGTACAAGTGTTGAAGAATATGGGGGAGAGAATAGCACCTTGTGATACGACATTATGAACACTACAGGGGAGAGAATAGCACCTTGTGACGTACAAGTGTTGAAGAATATGGGGGAGAGAATAGCACCTTGTGACGTACAAGTGTTGAAGAATATGGGGGAGAGAATAGCACCTTGTGATACGACATTATGAACACTACAGGGGAGAGAATAGCACCTTGTGACGTACAAGTGTTGAAGAATATGGGGGAGAGAATAGCACCTTGTGACGTACAAGTGTTGAAGAATATGGGGGAGAGAATAGCACCTTGTGATACGACATTATGAACACTACAGGGGAGAGAATAGCACCTTGTGACGTACAAGTGTTGAAGAATATGGGGGAGAGAATAGCACCTTGTGATACGACATTATGAACAATACAGGGGAGAGAATAGCACCTTGTGACGTACAAGTGTTGAAGAATATGGGGGAGAGAATAGCACCTTGTGATACGACATTATGAACACTACAGGGGAGAGAATAGCACCTTGTGACGTACAAGTGTTGAAGAATATGGGGGAGAGAATAGCACCTTGTGATACGACATTATGAACAATACAGGGGAGAGAATAGCACCTTGTGACGTACAAGTGTTGAAGAATATGGGGGAGAGAATAGCACCTTGTGACGTACAAGTGTTGAAGAATATGGGGGAGAGAATAGCACCTTGTGATACGACATTATGAACACTACAGGGGAGAGAATAGCACCTTGTGACGTACAAGTGTTGAAGAATATGGGGGAGAGAATAGCACCTTGTGATACGACATTATGAACACTACAGGGGAGAGAATAGCACCTTGTGACGTACAAGTGTTGAAGAATATGGGGGAGAGAATAGCACCTTGTGATACGACATTATGAACAATACAGGGGAGAGAATAGCACCTTGTGACGTACAAGTGTTGAAGAATATGGGGGAGAGAATAGCACCTTGTGATACGACATTATGAACACTACAGGGGAGAGAATAGCACCTTGTGACGTACAAGTGTTGAAGAATATGGGGGAGAGAATAGCACCTTGTGATACGACATTATGAACACTACAGGGGAGAGAATAGCACCTTGTGACGTACAAGTGTTGAAGAATATGGGGGAGAGAATAGCACCTTGTGATACGACATAATGAACAATACAGGGGAGAGAATAGCACCTTGTGACGTACAAGTGTTGAAGAATATGGGGGAGAGAATAGCACCTTGTGATACGACATTATGAACACTACAGGGGAGAGAATAGCACCTTGTGACGTACAAGTGTTGAAGAATATGGGGGAGAGAATAGCACCTTGTGATACGACATTATGAACAATACAGGGGAGAGAATAGCACCTTGTGATACGACATTATGAACAATACAGGGTAGAGAATAGCACCTTGTGACGTACAAGTGTTGAAGAATATGGGGGAGAGAATAGCACCTTGTGAAGCCATGGTGAATAACATAGGAGAGAGAATAGCACCTTGTGATACGCCATTATGAACAATACAGGGGAGAGAATAGCACCTTGTCATACGCCATTATGAACAATACAGGGGAGAGAATAGCACCTTGTGACGTACAAGTGTTGAAGAATATGGGGGAGAGAATAGCACCTTGTGAAGCCATGGTGGATAACATAGGAGAGAGAATAGCACCTTGTGATACGCCATTATGAACAATACAGGGGAGAGAATAGCACCTTGTAACGTACAAGTGTTGAAGAATATGGGGGAGAGAATAGCACCTTGTGAAGCCATGGTGGATAACATAGGAGAGAGAATAGCACCTTGTGATACGCCATTATGAACAATACAGGGGAGAGAATAGCACCTTGTGACGTACAAGTGTTGAAGAATATGGGGGAGAGAATAGCACCTTGTGAAGCCATGGTGGATAACATAGGAGAGAGAATAGCACCTTGTGATACGCCATTATGAACAATACAGGGGAGAGAATAGCACCTTGTGACGTACAAGTGTTGAAGAATATGGGGGAGAGAATAGCACCTTGTGAAGCCATGGTGGATAACATAGGAGAGAGAATAGCACCTTGTGATACGCCATTATGAACACTACAGGGGAGAGAATAGCACCTTGTGACGTACAAGTGTTGAAGAATATGGGGAGAGACTAGCACCTTGCAACACTATAAAATGGTGAAGAACACCAGGGGAGAGCATTACTTTTCGAGTGTTTTAACACAAATGATTATTTATTTTTTATACAAATACGAAAATATATGAATATTGAGTACAGCAGTACATTTCGAGGAGGGATAACATTCAAGTTTATACTGGTCAAAGAGTTTGGGGCGACTTAACTCCTTCCCCCTCCCCCCAAAATAAATATTATCAAAGTATTCCAATACAATCTACGCCAAACTTTGAGGAAATCCAGGATATCGTAAAAAAGAGATTCTTTATTAAATCGTCATAATATATAATCATTCATTTTAATCACTGCAACTTCCAGTCGTAGTTTCTCAACAAACAAGGAGATTTTCCGAAATTTTCACGAAGTTAGAGCTTTAGTTTATAAATTAGTTGTGATTTCAGGAGAGAGTTCGCCCAAAGTAAGAAAAAAATCAGGATAATTCCGAATGTCCGGATTGGTTTGTTGTTGTAATGAACACTTGTAAACAAAGTCTTGCTCTCTTTCTCTAATCCTACTGCAGTTGCTGTGCAGTGGACATGCGCAGTGCAGGGCTGGGATTGATGGAATGACTCACACGTGCTGACAGAACTATTGAAACATCGTTAGCGGAACTTCGCAACTCCAGCTTCAATCACGCTTCCTCTCTCGACAGAGTAACTCGATTACTTCGCTCTCTTCAGATCCCAGTCGTGGTCCAGAGCAGGTTTCAGAGACCCAGACTGATAGCGAGGATGTTTAGGACCTATGAAACGGCCAAAAAGGCAGGCAAACAGTACCTTAAAACTATTTAAAAAAGTACCATAAAATCCCGAAAAGGGCCAATGAAATGTTAGGCTTTGTAATATTCTTCAACATAATATTATTCAATTTATTGGTTTAGGAGTTGAATTTGGAGTAAGATATTAAAATTAACTGTAATAATTGTATGAATGTGTCAAGTATCGTTTTAGTCATCCACGTGGAGGATGGACATTTTGTGAAGACAACAATTTTATTTGTAACTTAAAACAAATATTTGATATTATTTTCCCCAAAAATTTAAAAAAAGGACAGGCAAGAAAAGGACTGAATTCATATAAAATTGAGAAAAATTCTTGTTTAGGCAACATAAAGCACTAATTTTTGAAATCAGGAACACATAAAACATATTTATGTATAATTTTTAGACTTGTCTGAACAAAAATTAAAAATGGATTTGTCCTAAACATCCTAGCCCTGATCATAATCATTCATCCGTCGCATAAGCTAGTTGCAGAACAGTGCGACGTTAAACTCCACTAAAACATCTATCCCGAGCATCTTTCCTGTGATCTGTCATTTGAGAGACCCGGACTGATCTGATCGAACTGTTAGATGATTTCCAAGTGCAGTCCAAGACTATCATCCATCATCTCACGTCCATAACGAGATGTCTCAAGAACAAGATGCCATAAAATCATTTACAACTTTACGAGCATCTTTCTGAGCAACATGTAGGTACCACTTATTCGGTTAAATTAAATCCTATTTTATTACGCCTTGTTTCTCACTTGGTTTCACACCGGCCTGTTTGGGCGGCGCCTCTGCCACTGGCGCCGGCGCGCTAAACATCTTCCCGCGCTCTTCTTGTTGCTTTCTTGTTGTTCAGGAGCAGCATTGAAGGGGAACTAATAGTTCGTCCGTGGACACTTGAGAGGTGCAAAGCCTGCTAGATCCATAACATCATTTAAGTACGTATTATATCGAGTATTTAATACTCCATCTTCTAATTACAATGTTTAAAGTACTAGAAAATATTGTCGCTGATTTTGCCGTCTATTTGTATAGAAAATTCGACTCGATTTTACCTGTTTTTCTTCGAACTGAAGTGAAAATGATGCTTAAAACGAAAGTGATGCTTGGGTTTTGCATAACACCCTCGCACTTTATTTTTCCGAAATTTCAGCAAAATTAATTGTAAAGAGTTCTGCTGAGGAAAAAATCAATTTTATATCAAAAACACATCGAAACTCGGATTTTTCGTGGTTTCCTGAATAGAGAGGTAAATGATGAGAAGGTTCCTTACTAATAGGCCACGACCCCCTCATTCCCAGCTTCCATCCTTACCTACTCTTCATCATCATCCGGCACCATTAGCTTCTTCATAGTTGGCACGTAATGTCATCTCATTGTTGCCGTCGCCATCTTGATGGCACGCAGAATAGCTGTGATTCTCAGCTTTTTGACGATATTTTATAGTTAATGGGTACCTGGGAAATTGTCTAGGCTCCGGAGATATCTTTAGTACGAAGAGGAATCACTCACATTACAAAAATACATCGATTTACCTCAATAAAGTTATAAATATGACCCGTCAACGTGCCAACAAAATGTTCGTCAGGTGAAAAATTCAATAATTTTGCATTGCTGGTATAAAACAAAAGAAGTTGGTGCAAGCTATGAATTGTTGCAGAACAGTGCGACGTTAAACACTACTAAAGTCCACTAGTAACAGTGTAGACTCGCCGCCTAATTGGTTTTGCTACACAAAGTGCGAGGTCAGACAAGAAGCGTCTGACACATCGATTCCCCCGACCAGATTCAAGTTGAAATCCGTGAAACCAAACCACTCGCTCGCAACACAATGCTGGATCCTGCAATCATCCACCGCCATCTCGATGTGCAGCTCACGGCCACTTGTATCTGCGGCGATCCGTGAGAAGCAATAAGACGAGCGCGATTCATTCACAGCCTCCTGGAGTCGTGTCTCGCGATGTCGGACATAACCTCACCCAACACGCTTCCGCCCCCGCGATCATTGCAAGTCGTGTTCGAATTGTTTACATGCAGAACACAAGCCAAGAATGTGCTGCGCGCTGTCGAGATTCACAACATTTCAAAATCATTCCATGATCGAAAAAGACACTTTTGTTCTGCAGCTAGGCTAAGGAGTCTAGATCTGGTTGCGTGCGCCGCCCTTGTATGGAGTGCAAACCTTTGAAAATTTAAACACCCAGAATCTTCGAAAACCAAGAAAAAATACTGCCACTTGGATACATGTGTGCTTGTTCAATTGACGGCTACTACGGCTCAGTCAGTAAAACAGCAACGATTCTAGCTGAACATGTATACTTGAATCACTGTGAAGTGGAAACGAAACACTAACCTAACATGTTTTGTTGACATTTGAAGGGATTGACACTTTTTGTATGTAATTATTTCGTAATTAACTCCAATAACTGACGTGCACAATTTTTATCTGAGCAGTAGGAATATTATTGTTAATATATAATGAATACAATGATAAAATGATGATGAATATCATATAAATTAGCAGACCTTTGGTGCACTGAAAGTGGATCTCTTCACTTTCCTATTAACTAAATCACACTTTGGTATAAAACACCTTCGGGGCATTTTAAATACTGATATTTATGTATTATATTTATAATTATATGTATATTATTGTAATTAAATGAAGTTTAATTAACCATCCATCTCAAACATCGGAATAACAGAATGTTTACCTCAGAGGCTCAATTGTTTGAATTGTGAGCTGCGCCTTCTAAATCGAAAATTGTACCGTTCTTGATTTCCACAACTATTAACAGCTATCGGCTGAGCCATCGACGTAAGTAAATGATTCCAAATTCCCCCGCTAGGAAGACAACTTGGGCAGTAGGCAGACTTTTTTTAGCATGTTTTGGTGCTAGAAATTAACCCAGAGAGCATGGGCAGTTTACTCTCCTTACCAGGGCGGCGCGCGCAACAAGATCTAGACTCCTTAAGCTAGGCTAATGGCGACGGATAAATGAATTGATTATGAATTATGATGATGATTGGGAGATGATGGTGAAGTCTCTATTGTTATGGGGTGAAACGGAGGAAGTGCCAGAAAAAGAGCAAAAATTTAGTTGGAAAATAGGTATTCCAAACAGAAATAAGATTATTCTTTGCTGCAAATTTCGTGTCAAACGTACTGTAGGCAATGCTGTAGGTAAGGATGAACGGTGGGAAGGAGGCGGTCTTGGCCTATCAATAGGGAACCTTCCCAACACTTGCCTCTGGACTGAGGGAAATAAGAAAATAACCTGCCAGGGACCATATTCGAGAACTTTTAAATTCCAAGCTTTGAAGGAATTCGATTCCTTGATATGTTAATCCTTATGGCCGTGAGTGAGCCGGATTCCATCAGAATGGAACTGGGTATATGTTCTAGAAAATGCCTCCTGGAAAGACAACCAATTGGAAGTGAAAGGCCTCCGGAGCCAACTTGCACCAGACAAATCTGAGATCGTAGTTTTAAAACCAAAGCTTGTTGGAAAGTTGAGATCACGATGTCCATCAATTTTAGTCGATAATAATAACTGTAAACAGCAGCCACATTGGAACAACACCCCATGAACAAACATTAGACAAGTCACCAAATAACTAAACCAAATGAAAGTTATTCCTGTATCCAAGATGTTTCCTGTGAGTATAAAGGACGTGACTACATTAACTCGTGTTCAAAGAAGCTAATTACTAAATTGAAACACTAATTGGAACTATCAGCTCGTAATAGACGTAGTTCCTAAAAGAGCCGCTAACTTCGCTGCCGCGCTGGCAGAGCTTTGCATCGGAAAGCTCCACGCTTGCAAACTGTTACATAACGATAATAAATATCCACTGCATTGCACGGAATATTGCACAAAAGTCCAATAATTCTAAATAATTGCATCTCCTCTCCAGAATGCAGTTTAAGAGTCCCCCGAGGAGATCCCGAGGGATGAAGCCAAAGTCCTTAATCGCCCGTCTGGAAGTAAAACACATGCACAGGACGCTTCCAGAAATTGTTTTTTCTCGTTTCCCGTAGAGTTCAATTTCAAAGTAAAGCAGAAAATCCCTCTATGTATAGCTATCTCTCTCTTACTTAAAGCCCTGTGTATAGCTATCACTCTCTTGCTCACAGCCCTGTGTATAGCTATCTCTCTCTTACACACAGCCCTGTATATTTATCTCCCTCTGCTTGCCTGGAGCACTTCGAGTGACGTCACGGGTTCACTTAGCGACCAATCAGCTGCAGGGATTCATTCAGACGATCAGACGTCAAGCAGATTCAGGACCAGGGTTTCACGGAAGTTCGAAGTTCTCTTGGGTTGAAACTTTTTTGAGATTTTAGATGATGGCTTTAGAAAAGATTTATTTCAGTAGTTAATAATGCAAATAAAAATAAATTGAATTAGGGTTCACTTTTATCCAATAACTAATAACACAATCCTGAGAACTTTCAATAATCAGGTGGAAAGTGCAGCTCTCGCCCGACATTTGTCAATTTTATCTGGCAAGCACTTTTAAAGGGTGAATAAATATTATTTTTCACACAAAATCGAGTTTAACACTTTGGAGTAAAACTCAATGTAGATTTATTCAATGTAGGCCTTACCTATATTGTCATTTTCATAATTGCGTCATGAAAATTTTAAATTTCCAATTGGAGTAAATGATTATCCAAATGTTCGAACTCGAATTCAGTTTCTAATTATTTGCTTTAGTAAAACATATGAGATTTAGTCGCGGCTAGTTCGACCTGTTCTGTAAGGGGGTCTGTTGTAAGGGGGTGAGGGTGGGTCAAGCCCCCCCCCCCCCATGTCGGTTACCGTCTGAGAGTCAGCTCATCTTACGTCACTCTTGCATACCGTTACTAATTAAAAACCTATTAATAATATTCCGAGCTGTCACACAGCGATTTCTCTGCGACTTAGTGGACATTCCGGACAACTGAATGCCGTGTCCATTGTAGTTCTTCAGCGGCGAGGGAATATTAAATGTTTATGCTCTTCTTGGCAGGAATACCGAGAAGAGAAACTCCCGCCGTAACTCAATGTGTATGCAGGACACAAACACAAACATAAATCTCGGACATACAAACTCATCGGACACGAACTTTGTCACGGATTTGTTCGGATCCAACGCCCAAGAGATGTTCAGTTACATCTACATCCAGATGGCCCGGGTCCCGCAGGCATGCAGGTCCCGGGCTCGATTCCCGCGGTCGTCCTTCCCGACAGGTTTCGTCGTGGTTTCCCTTGGAAGGTTCCTACTAATAGGCCACGACCACCTTCTCCTTGTTTTCAATCCTTACCTATATGTTCTTCATCAAAACCCACTAATCATTTATCCGTCGCCATTTACCCCAAATTGATCATAAAATATTGTAGGGGCTTCGGCTCCTTAGAACAAATAAGCGATACGTGATGGAGCCACTTCTGACAAGAAACTTTTTAGATTCACTTTTATATTTTGAAGTTCGTGTTTTCATAGGGCAGTGAGATACAATTTAAATTTACATTTAGTTCAATATTTATAAATTTAGTCCTACTACTTCTGGCAGTAGGGCACACAGTGTTACGGGGTGGGTTCACCCTACTCCTACTGCCAGCAAATGCACAGTGTGTGTTTAAAAATAATAAATAAATAAAAGTTTACTTTTTCAGCCATAACAAACAACTAAACCAAATTTAATATAATTTATTTATACCTATAAATATCTCCGTGATATCCTCCTTATGGCTAGTACCAAAGAATTCTCCAGAGGTCAGTCGTGTTCCTTATTTTCTCGAATAGAAAATCCTCTTATTTCTTCAACAATATTTTTAAAACAAAATCTTCACAATATTATCCCCCACTTAACATTTATCATAGATGGATCACCGTGGGATAATGGCAAAAATATGGTCTATAATCCTGAGATTTGCAACAATAATATTAAAAATAATCCGTGTTCAATTGTCCGCGAAAAGTTTGTCCAGCGCATTCCAGATGTTTTCCTGCGCGAAGCGACTGTTGTACTTCGAATAATGCTCGACAGACGAAGGATTTCCGGCTCTCGACGGATTCATTCTTCGCCCCGTCGAACAATGCTCTGGGATTTGAAAGGAAGACGAGAGATTCGCGGCGGACAAAGAGCCCTCTGACATCGCTGAAGATGTGGCTACAATCGACAGATATGATCGCTTGGAGAGGCTGCGGACACAATGAGAGGAATTATCACAATTACACGGGTGATATCCAGGAATTTGCAGCGTCATTGTTGGATAAGTGTTCGTGTACCAAGTGCCAAGGTGCAAGTGAAGTGAAGTGGGAATTCGACATTGCGGTTCAGCTCTGGGGGGTTATTCTAAAACTTTTTAATTCCGGATTCGGCCCGAATACGATTCGGTGCAATGTTAATCCATATGGCCGTGAATCGTATTCGGGCCGAATCCGGAATTTTAAAGTTTTAGAATAACCCCCCTGATCGTTTTCAGGGGTATTTATCCCAAGTAAAAAGACGATATTATTATACCAATTCAGAAATTGTCCATGGCTTTAACAAGATAAATCTTCAGTTTGATTATTGTTCTAAAACAAAAATGTACCTACAACTGGAAAATCAAACTGCATTAGAGGTAATATTCTTTGCACCCAGATTAATTTTGTTTTATTCGTTTATTCATTGGGTTCTATAGAATGAATATAAAATATATTTCAAGTAAATTTAAACGAATAGACCAAAACATAAACTAGTGGCGCCCTCAAAGCGAACAAAAAAAGGGCGTGTCACTATGTGTGACCACTCTTTAGTGCGCATGTTCCAAGTCACTTAAATGTCAATCTTATTTAATGAGTTCAGTAAAAGTTATAATTACATCGCGAAATAACAGAAATTGATGCTTACCTCAGTGTCAACATTCAAATACAATCGGCATATTTCATTTCAGCACATATTCATACACATTCTTGTGAAAACTAGATGTCTATTCACCAAAATCACCATTTGACAGATCGCATTTTTTTATCACGGCTTTCTGAAACTTTTCTGAATGAGCTCATTCAGAAAGGGAACGGTTCAGAAGACCGTGATAAAAAAATGCGTTTGTCAAATGGTGATTTTGGTGAATAGACATCTAGTTTTCACTAGAATGTGTATGAATTTGTGCTGAAATGAAATATGCCGATTGTATTTGAATGTTGACACTGAGGTAAGCATCAATTTCTGTTATTTCGCGATGTAATTATAACTTTTACTGAACTATCGTTGTACGATTGACATATAAGTGCCTTGACTGAATGTCACACATAGCTGGAAGAGAAAATGGCGGATTGGGCATGCGCGTTTAGTTTATGTTTTGGTCAAATGCTTACAACATTTTTGGCAACTTGATGTACACATTTTGCTCATAAATGTATGCAAATTTGTAGCTTCCTTCGTGAAGAAAATAAAAGTTGGGACAATATTGTAACTATAGTAACCGGTTGCATAAAACTTATTTCGATTGCATAAGAAATTTATTTTTTCTTAATTTTGCTTCAATTTACTTAGGATTTTATTCTATTTTATAAAAATACTTCTTGATTTTCTTGAATATATCTGGAATCCGACTAACAAAGCCAAAGACAATACAGCGTAAAAAACAAACACTCTAATCCCCTAATTTGTGGTCCTCGCCCAAAGTTAACCACAAACCGTGAAAATACATTAATCACCGAAATAATCTGCTAGTCAAGACGTAAATCGCCGTCACTTTAAACCCGCGTAACAAATGTTTAACATATAACAGCATACACTTAACATTAGTTGAATCGCATGCAATTTGCCTTGTGCCAACCGCAGTCGAGTTTATCACATCGGAATGCTCGGTGCGGGGCGCCGTGTGATGCTCGGTACGGGGCGCAGACAAACGCGAGATCTAGAAGGCTGTGCCAAGAACCACTGCCAACACGATCATCGCTTGCAAGAATAATGCCATTGTTACACACAGAGTTATTTACAGATGGGATCAAGTGGGGTTGGGGACAAGTTAGATTCTGTGTTCGAGGTATCAGGACTAAATGTCCTTCTGTCTCATTTAAATAAAGAACATTTCTTTGAAATGTCTGGAGTTAAAGTTGTTCGAGATTTTTTAAGATATAAATAAAAATAACCCTCACTTGAAATAATTAAGGGTTGGTTTTTCAATGCTACTAGAAAAGCGATTCGCTGTTTCCATGGCAGTCAATAGTCCTTATAAAACGTTTAAATTTAACAGAGCATTGAAAACCACGATCTAAAATGATAAAAATGAATATTGTACACAAGAAATGATTGATTTATGAGCTTCAGAACACCATCACGTAATTAAGTAATTAAAACAAGATTCTGAAATCATTTTTAAAAAAATCCAAATTTTAGTAGGTTATAATTTACATATTAATATAATTAACATGCTATTTAAATAATTTTAATTGCCTTGTTACCCAATGTGTTTGAAAATTGAAAATTCTCAATGGAAGGAAAACTTTCCTATTTACTTTCGAAAATGTTTAAAAAAGAAGCCCAAACATAGCGACGACAAAACTGACTCAAATCACTTTACGAGATTATGAAACCTCCATCTTGATCAACACTCCTCCATTGTCGCTCAGCCGACAGGCCACCCGCCCGGCCAGCCGTGATTCCGAGTTCAATCCCATCTCTCACATCCCATCACCCGTACATGGACAAGATCTCATCTGAATCGCTGACACTACTGGATTAGAACCAACATGCGGGTGGTCGACTTAATCCCGAGTTTAATGCTCACTATTTCACCGTGGCCAAGGTCTCTAGGTGTTGCTGTGAGCTCTCAGAGGCCGTGAAGAGACAAAAGAGGGCGGTTGCATTGTTATCTCCAGACGCTATCGGTGGACATTAAGCACCGAGTAATGTGGAGATCAAATGTAAAGATGCTGTAGAGGAGTCGTTTAGATACGAGACAAGTTTATGTCGTCCCCAGATTACTTATTACAAAGCTTCCTAACTTTATACTGGCCAGGAATTATTCTTATTTCATCTGTTTTTAGAAGCCACAAGGAGCAAGTTGGCTCTGGACTCCCTAACTGCAGTTTGATTCCCACGATTCCCGACTGAGGTTTTTTCGTGGTTTCCCTCAGTCAATGCTGAGAGCTTCCCTAACAGGCCACAACCGCCTCCTTCTCATTCAGAGCTTGCACGAACTTTTTTGTTTTATAACAGCATAGCAAAATTATTGAATTTTCCACCTGAGGACGGACATTTTGTTGGCACGTTGACGAGTCAGATTTATATGAGGTATCGATGCATTTTTGTATGATTTCTCTTCCAACAAAGATATCTCCGGAGCCTAAACAATTTCCGATGTACCTATTAACTATAAAATATCGTCAAAAAAGCAGAGAATCACAGCTATTCTGCGTGCCATCAAGATGGTGGCAGGCATCACGTGCAAACTATGAATGATAAAAATGTCAAAGAATAAATTGACAATACATATTGTAATTAATTCTTGTTTCTTTCCTTGCAGGTAAGCTATCTTGATGCTTCCATTGATGCATATTGAAAACAACCTGCAGTTTGGTAAGTCAATGAAGAATTTAGAATTTGTGGTAGAAAACCTCGCAATACTTTCTAAACATTATTGACCAGCAAAACACATAATTTGCATCAGTCCGAGTATTTGAACTTCAACTTATTACCGCCAAATGTTGAACTAGAAAACTGTCCGCAAACTTTTAATAACACATCAAATGTCGTTTGTAACGGACTCGGGCCTGAGCCAAATTCCTGTTGAACTTGAATGTAAATTGCGACGTCTATTTGTCGGGCTGGCAGCCATTAGCGTCGCGACGCCAGAACCGACGCCAGGAGACTGCTCGACGTCCCGTCACGTGATCATCATTCATGTGATCCGAGGATTCGCAGACGTCGAGTCATATCAGTTGATCGAGAAGGCAGTGACTTTCATGAGCCTTCTTGATCGAGCCAAGAGAAAATAAATTATTTCACAGACATAAGAACTGTTGTTTAGAATCATCTATTTTTTCCTCTAGGCTTCTCCACTTGAAATATGACTCGATTTGTTTTGTCAGTGTGTCTCCTGCCAAAGGATGTAACGGATCTGGCCAATTTTTTCACAAAAGATTACTTACTATCCAGTGCGATTACCTAATGATTTCCAGCAAAATCGGTCTATTAATTTCATTGGAAACTTGATTTGTAGTTGGTACTTAGCTTGGCAATATGAAAGAAACTCAACTCTGTGTGCCAATAAAACTGGAATCGTTTGACCGATCATCACCGAATTTTGTATGGCCATTGGGATTAGCATTGTGTTTGACAAATCTGTATAGAACGTCAATAGTAATTGACATTTTACTGACATTTTTATGCTTCATTTGAAATATATGTCAAAATCAAAACCTTCAATTTTTATCACTGCCTAAATCTTGATGGATAGAAGTTAGATTATCTTCAATTCAAAGGGGGTCTCAAGGTCTGATGAACATATTTGATACACATATTAATTCGAATGCAATACGAAGGCTCGCTTATCAACGCGTTATACTGAGCGTTTTCGTTAGTAATATAATATGAAAATACGGACTGTGTCGCAAGAAATACTTTGATTTGTCAAAAGCACCCTCGACAGCAGCGAACCTGTCGCCCTAAGATTCGCAGACGCCGAGTCATTCAGTTGATCGAGAAGGCAGTGACTTTCATGAGCCTTCTCGATCATGCCAAGAGTGAATTTATCGTCGGGTTCTTGGAGACGCGATGTTCGGGGATTCTTTTGTTTTTGTTGGCAGCGCTGATGAACTAGTTGTGAAATTCATATCCACTCTTCAGTTTGAAATCATCAATCACGGAGGATTATTTTCACATCGGTTAGTTTATAAATATCGACCGAATGTCGAGCAAAGTGTCTTCGTTCACGAGACGATTTGCAGACCGTGGATAACAAGACACGGCCCAATGGAAGTTAAAGACCCAAGGTGCATAGATACAAACATTTGACATATATTCCAGAGTTAAATTGTCAACAACTCTTGACGTCTTGCCCGATTTGAGTAAGAATTTAAAAAAATTATATCAACAAGCTAAAGTTGAAGTTGAAAATAGATACATTATTGTTCTCCTGGTTTGTAACTTTTTCCAACTTCCAACAGTTCTAAATTATGGAAAACTTTAATTTCCTGGTCTGGGAAATTTATCAACGTAATCATTGCATGTTTCTGGATATGGATTTGAAAATCCATTTAGAGCCAATTTTTCAACACTTTGCTAAACTTTAAACAGTTGATTAGGACTCTATTGCCATGGCAAACAAATGACATCCCTTGAATGACCGTTTAAACATAACTACTGGTTTTAGCAGAGCATTGAAAAACTGGACCTCAATAACTTATTAAAATACCAACTGTTGATGGAAACCGTTCGTTTAGTGTCAATTAACGTCGCACTGCTCTGCAACTAGGCTATGGCGCCGTGTGAATGATTATGATGATGATTGGGAGAAGGATGGATCAGGATGACCAGCCACTGGAATCGAACCCAGTAAGTTGCGCAACACCCGGAAGCCCACGACCGTCCAGTCCGCCCGAACAGAAGTCTGTTTTATCGCCCGAGCTATTTCAATCCCGCGGCGTCTAAATGTGTCTCTCTTGCCGGCCGAGCGCTGGTGTTCAGAAGCCGCGGTCTTTATCAGCTTATCTTGGCAGTTAGTCGCTGTACTTGCACTGGGAGAGCTCTTAGCGTTACGTGATGGTCACGGATAGAGCAGTGCCAAATCTCCGCCAGCGCTCATGGCTCGTTCAGTCCAGATGAGCAGCGAGTACAGATTAATAGCGACGTCTTTCGCATCTGGAGATTAGTCATTGAAATATATATATATATTTTTGTCTGGGGCTTAACGTCGCACTGTTCTGCAGCGAGGCTAATGGCGCCGGATGAATGATTATGATGATGATTGGAAGATGATGGTGAAGAGGTGAGGATGGACGGTGGGCAGGAGGCGGTCGTATGGCCTATTAGTAGGGAACCTTCTCAACATTTGCCTCTCGACTAAGAGGTCCTTAAGGACATCTCCTGTTTTCAAGACAATAATAACGAAATGTTGAGCTGATGTAGATGTGAAATTAATAGGTAACCTGCGAAATAAAATCGCGCACCCCGACTGGGAATCGAACCCAGATCCTTCGGGTTACCGGCCCTATGCTTTAACCACTATGCTATGCCCTATGCTTTTTTCACTAAATTTCCATCATTATTAAACTAATAGAATGAAATTAAATGGCTTCTGACTTCTGAGATAATTAAGTTCAGTAGTGGTTCACATTTTCGACGCATTGCAGGAACTAATTAGCCTACAATTGGCCTTATTCTCTAAATGTCAAAATCACGATTCTGCTGGATTCCGATTCAAGTCCATCCGAATCGGATTCCATCCGAATCGGCGGAAATGTTAAAGTTTTTTTAAAGCAGGAAATACCATATATTTTCAGACGTCAAGTTCCAGTATACTTTCATCCTCGGTTGAAAGCAATTTGTCACAAGACGACTGATTCTCAGCCAATCGAATCATTAGCCGTAAGTTGATTGAAACCTGATTAAAAGGTTCAATTACTTCTGAACTGAAGGCTGTGTTTTAATTGCACTGGCTGAGCTTGTAATCGGAGTGATTTGCATGAAGCTTCGCGGTGGTCTCGCTGCATCGGACAGAGTGCACTTGTTGCTGGTGAGGTGTTTAGCTGGCTGGTTGCACTTAGAGGAGGTGGTTATTCCAACACGCAAGATTTACAGGCGACATTGAACTGTTTGTAGTAGTGTCAAATTCAAATAATATCGTGAATACCCGAAAATATTTTTTAATTAAAAAAATAGCATTGTATTAATTATTCCAGCATTTAAACTATATTTTAATATAAAAGATTCATCAAATGTCTAGTAACTTACAACTCTATTAATATTGAGTTTTCAGTTTTATGTTTTCAGAATATGAGGAAATTTTAACACAGGATTTTATAGGAAAATTACTTAGATTTTGGTTTCTAACTCTTAAAAACGTACATGTAGGTGTATATATAAAAATCTTAATAAATACCTCTATGTCTAATACCCATAATATTAGCTTTTGGTTAGAATCTATCGGCGGGAAATAGTTTAAATCTAATATTTACTAGGAACATTTTAGTGTTTTTTTCGACTTGCCACATTTATAAAGTGATATATCTTGGAAACTAGTTCGGCTACCCCACTTTTATTGCGTTTATATGGTGCACAAGGAAAGTATCTAATAAATAATCATATTAGTTCAGATATCTATCGGAAATCTCTATTCGTTCATCCATACTTAAAATTACATATATTTGTACCACGAAATGCCACCAAATGTAATATTCTTGTTACCAAATCTCAAATCTGAATCGTATGATTACCGCAAAGCAACTGATAAAATTAGCAACTGGATTATTAACAGAACAATAAAACCCTGCACATTATTAAGATACATACTCTACATTACGTAAAAGTCCCAGTTTAGTTAATATATCCAGCCCAATAGCCCCATTGTGTCGGGAGTGGAGATACATTCGCATGTAAATGAAGTTGGCATCACTGTACCGCGCCTTGAGCATGTAAACTGTTTGACAACTCCCCACATCGTTCTCACAACACAAGTCCGGCGAGTTGCTCGCTGCCCCGGGTCACGTGATTGCACGGTGCAGTTCAAAGGGCGGCCATGTGGTCGCGACGCGTGGCCTCGCTTTGATTCCAACATGGCCGGCGGCGTCGCGGCGGCCGCGGAGCGAGGGGTGGACAGGAAGAGGATCACTGCCAACGTCATGGTTCTTGCGTCTCGTGGTGCTTTGTCCTGGACGTTGTGTGGCGGCGAGAGGTCGGGAGGAGGACGATATCAGCAAATAAGCGATACGTGATGGAGCCACTTCTGGCAAGATGGCTACTATCAGTCAACAGATTTTTTTTGTTTTTACATTTCGTGTTTCCATAATGCAGTGAAAAAGGGAGAAACAATTGAAATTGATATTAAGCTATAAATTTACTTTTTTATCCTATAACAAACAGCTACCTATAGCAAATATTTATATTTATGCAAATGCGCCCCTTGATAGGCGCCATTTACCTAGTACCAAAATAGCCACCAGAGTGCAGCGTGTTCCTTGTTTTCTTGAATTGAGAAGGACCTTTGAACCCATGGTCTTTGGGAGGTGTTCCGGGAAAACCGGGAGTCATTTTTATTTGCTCGTGATTTTCAGGCATAGTTCAGTAGGTATATCATTGAAATTCACGACATTTAAGAAGTAAAGTAAATACGCATTTTCTTGGAGCCTCATTATTGCAATCGGGTTTTATTATTAGATAACGGTTCAATCAGAGAGATGGGTGGAAAGCACCACGAGAAAATGATAGGACTCCTATTTTTGTGTAATTTTGTTAAAAATTATAAAATTATTTCACATTTCCATCTTGAAATTGATATATTTATGTCTGCACCTAGGCTAATGGCGACAGTGCGGTCAAATGATTAAGAATTATGATGATGATTGGGAGATGATGATGATGAAGAATAGGTAAGGAAGGACTGTGGGAAGGAAGCGGTCGTGACCTATTAGTAAGAGAAACTATTGACTAAGAGAAACCACGACCAATCTTCTGACTGGATAGAGAACGCTTCTTCCCATGAATCTCTCCCTGCATGTATGTTTGCGCACCCCTGACGCTGCCTCCGGACATCATGTGTCTGCATCTGACGTCTCCTGGCTCCCATGCAGGTCCGCCATCTTGTGTAGCGGGGACAAGATGGCCGCTGTTATGTCTCGTGGAGTTGGCTTGGACTTGGAGTTGTAAATCTAGTGAACGAGGACAAGTGTTGTGTCAAATCACATGCAGGTCCGCCATCTTGTGTAGCGAGGACAAGATGGCCGCTGTTATGTCTCGTAGAGTTGGCTTGGACTTGGAGTTGTAAATCTAGTGAACGAGGACAAGTGTTGTGTCAAATCACATGCAGGCCCGCCATCTTGTGTAGCGGGGACAAGATGGCCGCTGTTATGTCTCGTGGAGTTGGCTTGGACTTGGAGTTGTAAATCTAGTGAACGAGGACAAGTGTTGTGTCAAATCACATGCAGGCCCGCCATCTTGTGTAGCGGGGACAAGATGGCCGCTGTTATGTCTCGTGGAGTTGGCTTGGACTTGGAGTTGTAAATCTATAGTGAACGAGGACAAGTGTTGTGTCAAATCACATGCAGGCCCGCCATCTTGTGTAGCGGGGACAAGATGGCCGCTGTTATGTCTCGTGGAGTTGGCTTGGACTTGGAGTTGTAAATCTAGTGAACGAGGACAAGTGTTGTGTCAAATCACATGCAGGCCCGCCATCTTGTGTAGCGGGGACAAGATGGCCGCTGTTATGTCTCGTGGAGTTGGCTTGGACTTGGAGTTGTAAATCTATAGTGAACGAGGACAAGTGTTGTGTCAAATCACGCCTGACGTTCTAATTTGTCGGATCCAAATGCTTGTCTACTATTTCATTCGCAGCCACTGGCAACTATTTTACAAGTTGCCACAATTTACTCACATTTTATGCTCAGTACCCACTTTTAATATAGAACCCATCTTATTTTTATACAACTCCACCATTTATTCACATTTCATCTCATTTTGTTATTTGTTTGCTTGTTTGTGATTTTGCCAGCGTGCCCAGGTCAAATCATTCAAATAATCGATCTGAAATTTTGTTTACATAATAATGTCTCAAGAGCGGTCTCGTGTGTAGTTTTAGAACCGGATTCTGTAATTATTTTGAAAATTGAAACTGGAACCGTTTGATCGATCAACTTCAAACTTTGCATGGTCATTGGGACCGACACTTTGGGTGTTTTTGTCAATCTTTAGACCAATCTGTCGAGAATTTAAACAGTTATTGACATTTTACGGATATGTTATTCCTGTTTGAAATATTTGTCAATTTTATTCAACGAAATTTCAGAGATATTATCACTGCTTCCTTGACGCATTTAATTTCAGCTATTTCCAAGGTCTGTAGAGCAGAAACTTTCAACCATCAATCGCATGCAATAAGAAAGCTCGCTTTTCCACGCGTTACAAGAAGCGTTTTCCTAGTTTATATAAATAACTAGTCAAAAAACTGGTTTGCTATTTTGTAGAGAACTCGACAATTTGTCTACCTTTCTCAGTAAATAGTTAAAGATGTACTCAGTTGTTATCGTGTTTGTCGTTGTTCTGTGTCGTCTGGAAGACAAGTGAGTGTAATGTAATTGCACTGCCATGTGGACAATTAGCTTGGTCTGACAGACAGACCGGCTCGCATCATGTCTATGTCTGCCTGCTGTCTAGATCCACTTGGCACGGCCTCTTGGTTGCATCAGCACTTCATTCAGAAATAACTCACAGGCGCGAGGTGGCCGTGACAAAACACATTCATGTGGCCGTGGACAAAACACATTCATGTGGCCGTGGACAACACATTCGTGGCAGTGGGCAACACATTCATGTGGCCGTGGACAAAGTACAAAACATTTGAAAGAAAAGGAATCAATCCTTGTTATTATCAGATTATTCGAGTTATGGTACTACCATTTATAGTATTTATCCATTCATTCAATGAAATCAGAGCTCACCTACTAGAGATAGATTACAAGTTAACATCGGATGATGCCATCAAATCTTTTTCAGACAATGCGTTTTTTTCGAATACCGATTTTAGATTTATCTTTTGTTTGGCGCAGACCTAGAGATCGACTTATATTCTTGCTATAAGAAAATAAAGACATGTACGAGACTCATCGGCAGAATGAGTCTAAATAGATTTGCAGAACTGAACTATCAGTATGATTTAAAACTATAAGAAAAATACTGTTGTAACAATAAAAACTATAATACGCATGATGAAATCATGCTAAATTGTGAATTTATAAAATTTTACAGAAGACAGCACAGTCATGTTAGGGATGAGATGTTACCAAAGTGAAGATAACCAAAAGACATGAAACACTTTAGCCCCTGCTCGACCATCACGCTAAGGGTGGGGGGAGGGGGGGGGGGGAATAATCCTCCCATTTTTCACTTGACCTGCATTTGTAAACTTTGATTGAGTTTTTGTAACTTTCTGGACAAGCTTGTCAAACTGACTGATAGACTGATTGAAAGTAAACTCGTGAGTTGTGAGTGAAACACAGGACGATGCTGGTATTTATAGCGTCCTCGATGTTGTTGTTGCGTCTAGCGGGTTGAGGGTTGATTCCCCTCCCCCTCCCCGCTATCTCGTCACGATATTGATTCAAACATTAATTATCGCGTCCCGTATCGACACATGCGAGATCAAAGTGGTCGCTCCCGCCCCGGACCTGCCCCCGACCTGCCCCGGACCTGTTCACTTCGATATGAGCTACATGCATGAACAACCGTCAGAAGTCAAGCCAGAGTTGCCCAGGAAGCCTATACTTGATGAAATCCATGTTTTAAGAAGCACACACAAAAAGGCGGCCCCTACTTTTTTCTCAACGGCTTTACCGATTATCTTAAAATTTTCACAGATTATACAAAAAGTAGATCTGTGTCTCCAGTGGCCCATTTTTTTTTTTTTTTTTTATTTATTTATTTCAGGGCAGAGGTTCCAAAAGACCCAAAAATTGCCCACCTCCTCAACACGAGAAAACACATTTTTATTATTTTTTGAATCACTAGAGACACAGATGTACTCTTTATTTTATGCTGTTAAATTTTGAAGACAATCGGTCAATTGCCCAAGGTGTCTATAGAAGTTGAGCAACCAACTTCTATAGACACCTTGGGTCAAGCCATTGAGAAAAGAGTAGGGGTTGCCTTTTTATGTTTTTTTGTGTGATGCAACATGCAACACACGATTAAATGTCACAAATGTCACGTACAACCCATTGCTATAATGCATTTTCATACATTTCTAGGATTTTTTTACATCCGAATCGAAATTTTCTGCGAGTATAATCGACTCAATGCCCGGATAAAAAGGTGAGATATCCCCACCCGCAGGCACAATCTAAACCTCCCACCCAATGCATATTTCACGCTCAAAATGGAATCATCGTTCAAATTAGCACAAACACTTGAACTTTCGAATTAAGTAGCTTGCATGCGATGTCACGCATTTGTTCTTTTGACCCTGTATTGTTGAGTGTTGACACACATTTACTGGCTGTCAATATGTGTTTTATCTTCTGTAATACTTACCTGTGCAATATTGCATTGCAGTCTGCGGTAAAAGTTCTAGTGTAATGACCCGATAGGACATGACATCTGTGTCAACAAAATGACACTAACATTTTTGCGTTGTTCAAGAAGAACAAAGAAAATATAGTGCAAATGAATAGAATTTTCGTGATGCATAAAATATTTCAAAATAATTCACTTAATACGTACCTAAATTTTTGTAGTTTTTCTAACCAGTTTTAGGTTCCGAGTCTAAATCTAAGACTTCAAATGGCCACTCCTTCTCTTTCAAGATTCCGCCACGGGGCATCAAACCGATATTGACAGCCGAATTCGACAATCAGTCCGATATTTCTGAAATAGTGCATGAAATCCTGTACAAGACGTTAGAAAGTGAACAATCTCTTCCACCACATTATCTCGATGCCCCCGGAGCGCGGACCAAATTGAAAGTGTTTATCCGCCGCCCACCGCCAGATCACAGAGCTATCAGCCTCCTGGATCTCTGATCAACACTCTGGTTACCCGCGTGCGCGCGCAACTGCTGTAATCACGGCCACATAAAGCACGCATCAGATCACAGAGCTATCAGCCTCCTGGATCTCTGATCAACACTCTGGTTACCCGCGTGCGCGCGCAACTGCTGTAATCACGGCCACATAAAGCACGCATCAGATCACAGAGCTATCAGCCTCCTGGATCTCTGATCAACACTCTGGTTACCCGCGTGCGCGCGCAACTGCTGTAATCACGGCCACATAAAGCACGCATCAGATCACAGAGCTATCAGCCTCCTGGATCTCTGATAAACACTGCTTACTCCACGTGCGCGCGCAACTGCTGTAATCACGGCCACATCAAGCACGCATCTGCCGTTACTCTTGCGACACCGGTGGCTCAGTCCATCATGCAGTCTCCAGGCGTCAGAACATTTACATCATTCATGTAATTGTCTGGAATTAGGTGATAAGTTGGACCGATTTAATATGGCTTAGGGGTAACTCTGATTCCATAGAACCTGCTTTATGACGGGTTTCCCTCAGTCAAAAGCCAAGCGATGGGAAGGTTCATTATTAATAGGCCACGACCGGCTCATTCCCACCGTTCATCCTCACCTATCCATTATCATCTCCCAATCATCATCATCATCATAAAAATAATAACGATAAGATAATTCTTGTATTTGATAATACGATTGTTGAACTTTTGATGAAAACCAGTTTCATGCTTTGGTTCCTTCGGAAGTTGAACGTAGGAAGTTTAATCGGTTGTTAAGAACTTCGGTGAGAATTTTCAGTGGTTTACCTCTGGGACGGTTCCCTATACTGATAGGACACGACCGCCTCCTTCCCACCTCGCCTATTCTTCATCATCATCTCCCAATCATCATCATAATCATTCATCCGTCGCCATTAGCCTCGCTGCAGAACAGTGCGACGTTAAACACAATGCTCCTCAGTCTTTGAGGGACTCGACTGAGGGAAACCCCAGTCAGGGATCGAACCCGGATATCCGGAGTCTGACTATTACGGGGTTGTAACTATCATTGATTTTCAATGCAGATACAGCTGTTTAATACTGAGACAGCGGCTGTTTCATAAATTACATTTTAGAAATAATTACACATGGATTTTCTTGATAAATTTGTCTGGAGCTGACTTTATATCATTTGTGAACCGAGCTCCAGGGAACGGGATTAAAAGATGAAATATTTCGTCATTTACCCGATAAATGAGTTTCCACGAAGAGTAGGTGATTCGCCGCAGCAAATTGAATGGCAACTTGGAAATTGCGATTTTAAGAGCCCTAGAAACTGACGGAGGCGTCAAAGTTTCACAAAAAGCGGACATAATCCTAGGCTAATTATTTACTTTACTGTTATACAACTTTGGGAGGTAGTTTTGATACACATTTTCTGGGAATGCTATTGAGAAAATATAGAAAAACTTGAAATAAAAAAGTGTGATATTTCATTTATTTTATGAAATTTGTGAAATATATAACTTTTTTCCATTAAATATTTATTAAATTTTCTCAATAAAAATAAAAAAGTGTGATATTTCATTTATTTTATGAATATATGAAATATGTAACTTTTTTACTTTAAATATTTATTAAATTTTCTCAATAGGATACCCAGAAAATGTGTATCAAAACTACCTCCCAAAGTTGCATAACAGTGGAGTAAATAATGAGCATAGGATGTCTGCATTTGTGAAACTCTGACGCCTCCGTCAGTTTCTAGACTCTTAAGTTTTGTAAATCGCACACAATTTGTCGTTCAAGTTTCGATTATTCCTCTGGCAATGTTAGTTGGTTATTAGTCTTGGGGAGGGTTAATCCCCCTCCTGGCAGGGGGTGGGGGGGGGGGGGGGGGCGATGATACGTCACAGCCGGGGTCGTGTTGTAATTACACCCCCCGTGCTCGCTCGTCTCGACCACACAGATCGATTACACATCGAGATATATCGATTACACATCGAGATATATCGATACGAGTCACTTCGACTCATCTTCACCACGGGGTTCGTGCGGAAACATCGTTGACATTCCTATGATAAATTAATGAATTCTTTCAATGTTGCTTGTAAACGACTACGAACTAATTATGATACCAGTTGGTTTGCATTATTTTTCAACACCCTTTTACAACTATGGTATATGTTTACACAAATAGAGTTCTAAAAATTTGTTATAATTACGTTTTGTCTTTTTTGTTTTATATCAGCAATGCAAAACTTTGAATTTTCACCCGAGGTCGGACATTTTGTTGGCACGTGGTGGGTCAGATTCCACTTATGTATCAAGGTAAACTGAGTATTTTTGTATAATATGAGTAATTCCTACAAGTTCTTTTTAAAGATTTCTCCAATGCCCTATAACCATTAAAACTATCAAATATATCCAAACCATCACAGAATGGAAGATATTCTACATGGTGCCAACAAGATGGTGTCAAAAATGGGGTTTTCTCATGCAAACTAGGAAGTAAACTTTACCAATTTGGCGCATCAATAAATGGTGACTATACGTGTTAATCATGAATTTTTATGATCACACATATTTTATTGGTCACACAAATTGGGAGTGTACAAATTTCTTTTTTAAACGGCACATGATTTACAAACATGAAATCTCAAGAATTTACCCGCCACAATCATCCATAGCATTGCTTCACCATCCCGAAACAATACAGTCTACAATAATCAACAATCAACATCAATCAATTAACTAAAACATCCTAATTGAGCGCATTGTATTGTCTCAAAGTTGATTACCAAACGCAGCTCGAGAAAGTTTCTCTCCATGCACTAATGAGCCGGGTGCATCTAACATGTCATAAATCAACTCTAACTTCTATAACTTATCCCGCATACACTTGGCCCCCCAAGCCCAAACTCACTTATTATCTTGTTAAATAATTTCAAGAAAATGTGTTTCTTTCGTCCGTGGAAATATAAGCCTTCTTGAGCGGAAATTCTCTATTAAACGCTTGTAAAAACTTCATTTGTTTCTTCATAAATGAAAGTTAGTTCTGTGAATTATTCTCAGTATTTTCGCTTATATTTGTGGATTAATCGCTAGTTTTGCATGTTTGTTGTGTTGAATGGTGATATTAGATATTTTGGGAGCCATTCAAACCATTTTTCCGCGTCAGAATCTGTTTAAAGTATTAGAAAATAGTTTTATATACTAGGTTTACGAAACCTACCAAGAGACGCTTGTAGCTCATTTGGACTTGAAGTAATGTGAGCAATGAGTGGAATATATAAAGTTTGGAGTGATGAAGTAAACCGGCTAGATGCCCCTTCAGCTGTAGACAATGTCATAAACATTTCTAGTCAACCCATAGGAGCTTCTATAAATGATTTTTCGTCTAGTGATGAATCGGACACGGAGCTAATGCAAGTTGAGTCTGCAACCAATGAGATGTCTTTGAACATAGTTCCCGATGGTTTCACGATGGTGACAGGAAATAAAAGGCGTCGTAATTGTAACGATCGTCCCAGCACACGATCATCTGGGTCAGATGCTTCAGGCCCATCATCCAAGAGAGTGATCAACCTTGTGCGTACGCAGAACTCATTTGAGCCGCTTGCAAGTGCAAATGATATGGACACGACCCCGATGACGGCGGAGACTTTGCCAGATAAGAAGTATAAAATCCCACCAATAGTGATTCAAAATATGAAATCTCATAAGGCATTAGTTGAGTTGCTCTCCGCTGTATGTCCAGAACAAGGGGCATTCATAATCAAACCTGGTCTCGAAGTTTCTCGAGTAATCATTAGAGATATTACCTCGTACAAACTAATTACCTCCGCCCTAGACTCGACTGAGGGAATAGAGTACTACACGTTTCCAACTGAGCGCACTAGATCACAGCGTTTTGTTCTGAGAGGTCTGCCACAATCTGCTGAAACAGAAGACATTCAAGAGGAGCTGAAGCAGCAAGGCTTCAATGTCCGCTCTGTGCGGCAGATGAAGATGCCTGGAGACAGTACACGTCTTTTGCCCCTTTTTGAATGTACGCTAGTAAGTACGAGTGGTCAGGCTCCAGTGGACCTCAGCCAAATCAAGAGACTCCTCTACTGCGTGGTCTCCACCGAGGCCCCACGGAGCAAGAAGATTAATGTCATACAATGTTTTAATTGTCAAAGAGTGGGTCATACGGCCAAATTTTGTCATCGCCAGCCACGATGTGTTCGATGTGGAGGTGTGCATCAGGTTAAGGAGTGTAAGGAGTCACCAGAAACAGCAAAGTGCTGTAACTGCAATCAGCAGCATGCCGCTTGCTACCGAGGATGTGATGTCATCAAGGCAGCAACTCGTCATGCTACTCGAGCCCGACGTCCACAGCAGCAAGATGGCTCTTCTCCACAGCATGATAACCGAGGGAATACTCAGACGCAACCCACGCCCGTGCCACGAGTCTCATTGGCGCAACCACGGACTTTTGCTTCTGTTTTGAACACTCAGATAAATCCAGAGCAACCCTCGTCCTCAAACACCACTGCCTTAGAAGAAGCAGAGAGGCCACCCAATGCTCTTCCTGAACTCGTACAACCGGTAGTACCTCAACAATCAACTATTGATTGGATAGCCCTTATAAACGGCATTGCAATTTTTATAGTTAATATGAACATTCACCCCATCATTACGTCTCTGGCAAGTTTTGTGCCAACTCTTCTTTTGTCTGTACAAAATCGCAATGCCAGCGATTAATTCAATTAATCTAATCATTTGGAATGCTAATAGCATAAGTTCTCGTAAAGACGAATTACTTCTATTGATGGAATCACGAAATTTAATGGCTGCCCTTGTCTGTGAGACCCATCTTAACCCTAAGGACAAGCTTAAGCTTGCCAATCACTCAGTGTATAGAACTGATCGTCCAGGAGACAGGAGAGCAGGAGGGACTGCAATCATCATTGACAATCGAGTAAGTCACTACGAGATTGTTTTACCTGAAACGAAATCAATAGAGGCTACCGCTATCCTGCTTTTTACTAAACTGGGTCCACTACGGCTTATAGCCACGTATTGTCCTCCGCGAACTAAGCTTCTCACAGCAGATATAGAAGCATTAATGGACTCGAATTACCCGACTATTCTCGGTGGCGACCTTAATGCTAAGCATACAGCCTGGAACTCGCGAGTTGTCAACGCCAATGGCCGCACTCTCCTTTCACTCTCCCGTATAAGTGACTTTACTGTGACTGGACCGCAAGAAGCGACACATCTTCATATCCCTACAGGAAGAGCTGATGTTCTTGACATTGCGGTGGTGAAAAATCTGCGACATTCCATTGAATTAGAAACACTTTTAGAATTGTCTTCAGATCATAATCCTGTACTTTTGAGCGTAGGGGACTCATACGAGACCGTTGATCCCATCATTCGATTCAATTACAGAAAAGCAGACTGGGAAAAGTTCAGAGAGCATTTATCAAATAAGTTGGAGAGTGGACCACTTGATTCGCATCAGGATATAGATTTAGCAGTAAATAAATTAACGGAAAATATTATGGAAGCAAGAGCGATCAGTGTTCCCATTTGTAATACAAAAAGGTGCACAATATTTGATCTTCCACGTGGAATTAAACTGTCAATAGCCACTCGAAACCGTGCACGTAGGAGATGGCAGGCGCTCAGAACACCTGATTTACATGAAGAATATAAGCTCTTAGACAGATCTGTAAAGGAATTAATTCGTCGCCACAGGAGAGAGAGGTGGGAAGATGCTGTAGCCACACTAGAACCAGGGAGTCGTCCACTCTGGTCCATGGCAAAACGACTGACAAGAAGCAAACAACCAAATCCACCCATTCAAGGTAGTACACACCTTGCATGCAGCCCACATGATAAGGCAGAAGTTCTAGCAGATTCGCTTCAAAATCAGTTTTCCCCAAACCCGCCGACTAATTCATCAGCACATATCGAGGCTGAAGTAAGAACCCATCTTGCTATACACAAGGCGCAGGCTGAAGATGATGAAGTCGTTCT
The DNA here is from genome assembly GCA_934045905.1 of Leuctra nigra. Lineage (NCBI taxonomy): Eukaryota > Metazoa > Arthropoda > Insecta > Plecoptera > Leuctridae > Leuctra > Leuctra nigra. The sequence goes on from OW203768.1 coordinate 1,591,059, forward strand.
CTGCTCTATGGACGAAGTAATTATATATCTAAATGAACTTGCAAATGGCAAGGCACCTGGTATTGACGAGATCACAAACACGATTCTTAAAGAACTTCCTATACCTGCCGGTGAACGTATCCTTGAAATATTTAATGCCAGTCTCCGTCTTCAACACTTCCCCACCCAATGGAAAGTAGCCAAAGTCATTGTGTTCCCGAAAGCGGGAAAGAATCTTCGTGACCCTGCAAATTACCGGCCGATTAGTCTCCTCTCATCACTATCGAAGCTTTTTGAAAAGGTCCTTCATGCTCGAATTAGAGGCCACGCAAACGCTACAAAGCTGCTGATCAATGAGCAGTTTGGCTTTCGACAGAAGCATTCAACAACACATCAGCTTCTACGTGTGGTTGACAAGATAAACGATGGATTTAAAAAGCTGAAAGGAACTGGTATAGTTTTCCTGGACGTTGCTAAAGCATTTGATAGAGTTTGGCATGAAGGCCTACTACAAAAACTAATTAAATATCAATTCCCCAACTACTTAATCAATATCATCCACTCCTATTTAAATCAAAGATCCTTCACCGTACACATCAACGGTGCCTGTTCTTCAGCGAGGCCTATTCTGGCTGGAGTTCCTCAGGGATCTATCATTAGCCCCATCCTCTTCAACATCTTCACCAATGACATCCCAACTAACATTCCGGACACCGAAGTAGCTTTCTATGCTGACGATGCCGCAGTCATCTGCCAATCTATGGCATCTAATCAACTTGGCCCGCCTCTGCAAAAAGCATTAGACGTACTCAGCCACTGGTATACAGAGAACCGTATAGCCCTAAATTCATCTAAGACAGAGGCAACACTCTTCACCAAGCGACGGAAATTTCAACCCCCTACCATAAACATCTCTGGTACAGATGTCTCCTGGTCTCCCAGCAATGTTTACCTGGGTGTCACCCTGGATGCCAAGCTCTCCTGGAAGGCCCACGCTGAGAAGATTGCCAGCAAGGCCAACGGGAAGACGGCGGCGCTGTTCCCACTGCTCAAAAGCAAATCCATGCCGCTCACCAGCAAGCTGCTTCTTATCCAGAGCGTCATCGTGCCCACACTGACGTACGCCTCACCAGTGTGGTACGAGAGGACTTCAGCGGGAGCGAGAACAATGCTGCAGAGGGTGCAGAACAGGGCCCTCAAGATCGCCCTGCGCACTCCGATGTTCACCCGGACGAAGAGCATACACCAAGATATAGGATTTGCCTATCTCCACGAAGTCATGGAAAATCAGAGAGAGTCGTTCTACGCAGCACTCGGAGACCATGGAAATCCACTAATCAGCAGACTGGCTGATGTTACTTCCTAACTCTTGACTCCTATAGTCTAAATTTGTGTCAATGTTTTACAATTTTTATAATTTCCAAATGTCATGACAGAGTTATGTACAAACATTATGTGTACGGTATCTGAAAATTCAGGCACTACAAGTATGTAGTAGCCAACAAGAGCGAAGATGATAAACGCTTGTAAAAATGTTGAACTGAATTAGTGTTGCCAGATGGCGGTGGAATGATGATGATAGAGCTCTTATTGCATCTCGCATCGCAGCTTTCAACGTTCCGGACAAATTTATTAGTGCTGAGAGCCTAATTGCCTTCTGGTCAAATATTGAATGAAACAATTGATGGGGATTTATCGGACGTTGTTTGGACTCCGTTGATTGGAAAACGTAAATTATGTGGACAAAGGCGCGTGGAACGAATATCTGAAATCGATAAATAACAAATAATGAAGAAGATAGATCAGATAATGTTGAAGGGCGGGATACGAACCTGGCGCCTCCGCAAGGACTTTGGTTGTTTATTTCAGTGCTTTTTAACGTCGCACTGTTCTGCAACGAGGCTAATGACGCCGGATGAATGATTATGATGAAGACCCAAATGTTGGACGGTGGGAAGGAGGTGGTCGTGCCCTATTAGTAGGGAACCTTCCCATCATTGCCTCTCGACTGAGGGAAACTACGATAAAACCTCAGTCAGAAAGATTGGATGCGGGAATCGAGCCCGGGACGAGAAAATTTTTCTGGCAAAAACTTGGGAGAAAGAATTATTTTTAATAAATTTCCGTTTTAAAATTTTTGAAGTGAAATAAATGGTTGATCCAACTAGATTATGTTTTCAAATGTCATTCACGATAGTTCTGGGAGTAAGTCGTGGTCGTGAAAAACTTCTAGAGTAAAAAAATGTTCGATTTTTTTAATTCGGAATAAAGCATATTTAGTCCTTCATTTTACTGATGTAATAGCTGTCAGAACACAGTATGTCACTTCTAAATCAGAGTTCTATTTGTATAAATAAGTAAGTTATTAGAGTTTTTGTCACAGTCGATTAAAGTCCCATTTACGAAGTCTTTGCCAAAAACATTCTCGCACCCGGGACCTCCGGAGTTCCGGTCAGGATATACACACTGGGGCACAATTTTATATTGTGATTGATGACGTACTATGACGTCACGGACTGAATTTCAGCAGCTGAGGATTATTGAATAATCCATCCAGCTACAGTAGAATCATGGCGAACCATAATCAAGTTAGCTGTCCTCCGTCGTGAATCACTGACCAATTAAAACTTACCGATTGTTTCGAACTATTTCATGAAATTACAACATTCTGTGATACGAATTACGTATTGTTAATTGAATCCTAACTTCTGATTCAGGTATACGCGGGACCCTATTCTGTATCTGACATCTCACGTGAGACCTCCGCACCGCCATAACAATAACACTTGAGTGAGACGAGATCACAAGGAGAATATTTACCGAATAAAGCCATGATGTTTCTACGCGCATGGACCAAGTCGTTGTGAGAAATGAAATATCAAACCGATGCATACGAATGTTCTCTTCATATCCCACGGCAACGCGAAACACTGTTCTATTCCCTGGATACCTGTTGAGCCGGCAATATTCCATGATTGAATTGAAAAACAATATTCCCTTCCACCTTCATCCAGGCTGTTCCAGGTGCTCCAGGAATGAGGGACAATTATCGGGAATCGCTTAGTGTCTGGACTCATTTACCTGGCAATTCATATTCTTGCTTTAGTGTGTGAAATATGCATAATGTTGATGATGAGAAATGAAGCTTTCAACTTGGCGAGGCGAGAATTATGAGAAGCGTTGAGTTTTCAGCGGCATTGATGTTGTTTTAACTTCAAAATGCCGAGTGAACGCGTTGATAAGCGAGCATTCGAAATGGGTCACAATATTTGTGTCAACTACTCACTATTATTTCAGCTGTGAGTTGAGTTTGGTAACAAATGTTGTGTCATGGACTAAAATAAGTAGCTCAAATAGTAGTCAAATATTTTTCTCATTTTCCATAATTTGAATGGTTCAAGACTTATGACAATATTTAGGAATTATTATCTCCAATTTTTACTGTAAGTAAATTTCCGGTGAAACCAAGAAAGCGATCTTGCTAGAAATCAATAATAAATGCAGACGAACAGGAGAGTAATGAATCTTAATTCTGATATATTTTGTGAAAAACACAAAAAATATAGATTTTAGCTAAGTTTCAAATGGAGACGCATCACTTAAACTTATTTTCCATCTTCAGCAAGACGGCCCAATATCAAATATGGCGGTTTAGAGGGTAATCCTTCCTCTTAATGGAATTAATCGTCAAAATTTGACTAAAATGCAAACTTTTTTGCTAAGATAAGTGAAGTAAAAAGCGAGTCTAACTTCCACAAAATTACCAAAATTATATAAAACTTCCATTGACGAAAACAAAGACATTTTCTAAATAATTCAATGAGGAAAGTTAAGCTCTGAAAGCTTTTATGCTGTCAAGTTTAGTTTGGTAATTGGCGAGGTATTTTCGAGCAAGTTTAACTTGATGAAATTAGCAGTGTGGGGGGGGGGGGGGATACGTCACGTGACTACGGCAATGAACAAAGTGATAAGTTGATAATGAGGAAGGTTGTAGCTGGAACGTCAAACGCACGACAATCCATCACATCCCGGCTCGTTCCCGGTCTTCCCGTCGCCATAGAGATGGCGTGAATGATGCAGGGTCTCGATTCACAAAGAAGTAGAACTTTATGACCGAAAAAACTAATATCAATATTAGCTATTACCATGTTTTCCCGGCATATGGTTATGAATTTAATTGTACAAATCACCACTTATAATGATAATATACCAGGTATTAACATGATACTATCATGGTATGAGAGATATTGGTAGTTATAATGCTATACCGGCATAAAGTTATGCCGGAATAAGGCTTAAATCCTTTTGTGAATCCAGCTCCAGGGATACTTTCTCTGTTGCCCACTGCCCAGGTCAAGCTCCAACCTTTCGATCTGAAATTTTGCACACACACTAATGTCATATGAGCGGTTACTTGTATACTTTTTAAAGCAAAATTCTCTGATTTATGAAAAGTGAGATTGAACCGTTTGTCCGATCATGTTCAAATTTTGCAAGGTCATTAGGACCATCACTTTACGAGCTTTTGCCGATTTTTACCCAAATCTATGCAGTACTTGAAGAGTTATTCACATTTTAAGCTCATATAATGTTTTATCGATTAATTATCACTGGTTGTCTCTACAGCTGTTTTAGGTCTGTTTAGGTTTAGAGCAACTAATATGAGCGGTCCCGTGAATACTTTTTTAAAATCAATATCCTCTGATTGTATGAAATTGAGAGTGAACCGTTTGTCCGATAATGTTCAAATTTTGCGTGGTCATTCCCAATGAAAAAATCGTAAATTTACGATTTTTTGCTAATTTTCACCCCATCTGTCCAGAACTTTAAGAGTTATTCACATTTGAGCTCATTTAATGTTTTATCGAAGAATTATTCATTGCACATTGATACAATGATAAGGGTTGTTTTTACAGCTGTTTCCAAGGTAATTGTATAGAGCAGCAACTTTCTTAAATCATATTCATTTGTATGCAATACAACGGCTTTACAAAGGGTCCTGATCCTACAACTATTTTCGAATGCTTGCGGAATAATCTGTATAAAAGCTTATGGCAAAATCTCATTGCTAACGGAGTTGCGCACCTTTGAAGTTACAGAATCGCAACTCGAGCATTTTCTAAGTCATTCCATAGAATAAGAAGCGTGGTGAATAAAAAAGTTCTCCTCAACCATAAACCCGCTATATTACGTTGCATCACGTGACATGTCCTGCCACTAGAGGGCCGTTGCATCGCTCCCACGTGATCAAGTTGTCAGCACGGCCACATTGTCCGCACCTCGGAACATCAGCGAGTCATGCGGGGATAAAGAAGACCGTGTCAAACCAGCGCCCAGGAGATCGCCTCAAACACGGCGCCGACGATTCACAAGTCCATCATTTTACACGAGATTGTTCACCAAATTTGGTGCTCCTTTGTTGTGGCGTGTAATGTGCAGTGTTGGGAAGATTTCAGGTTTTGTGGGGGAGAGTTTTTTGTATCGGCGGTTGAGTTTCTTTTGAAAGAAAACACGAGTTTTAACGAGAAAAATGCATTTGTTGGCCTGGCGTAAAATTATGGATTCGCGATAGTAGAAAATAGTATAATAGTATAATAACGGATTTGCAGCAGAAAATTGAAGTATGTCGAAGTAGGAATATCAATAAATTGCCAGATTGTTAATAATTCGGAAAGATGTTTCGAAATTAATTCTCCAAATCTACTAAAATATAAATATGATGTAAATTATATAAATAACGGTGAAATTACGGATGCCATGTAGAATAATATGACATTCCTACTTCGTCAAAATTTACGAATATTACCAAGTGGCCCACAACAATTAAACACAATTTAAAAGCCGCATTTTTTTAAAATGTCAGTTTGTTAACTCTAAAGGCTACGAAAGTATTAAAAATGTAAAATAAATATAAGTACATAAAGTATATTTTTCCCTAAAATATAACAACTATTTCTTTTAAATGTACCTAACATGGCAATAAACTTGGAATTCTCAAATGAATATTGAAGTGGCAACTTTGTGGTGGTGAACCCAAAAGGTGGCATAAAACCGCGTTCTATTGGAAAGCCAAGCTGAATGCTCGTTCGAGTCCCACACACCTGTAGGTCCAAGTCCGTGTCAGTGGACTAATAGTAAGATGATGATAGCTGAAACCCAAGCCAATACACACACTCGGTGTCCGCAGTGGCAATGCACACACTCGGTGTCGATAGTGTCAACACACGGCCACTTGGCGTCCACCGATGCGTTCAGTGTCAAGTGGAAGGGCAAACATTTGTCCGGCCTTCCTGCTCGCTCATTCACTTCTCTCACGCTCCATTCACTGAGGTTCGATTCCAGTGACAGTCCTTCTTGATCAGCAAGGTTACCTACTGATAGGCCACGACCGCCTCCTTCCCACCGTCCATCCTTATCTACTCTTCATCATCATCTCCCGATCACCATCATAATCATTCATCCGTCGCCATTAGCCTCGCTGCAGAAGAGTGCGACGTTAAACACCAATGATATAAGAAGTATAGTGGTTTATTATATTGTTGTTGTATTTTTTCCTCTGGGGTCCACGAATAAAGCAAATAAAAATAAAAATAACAGTTTTATAAACTTAATTCTGTAAAAATAACATAAGACAGCAACATATTTTAAGACAGTCCCGACTGAGTTAATTCCAATCTGTACACTGGATGAATTTGTTTTCATTTGAACTGAAATGCAAAAGCAAACACTTACACTTTATGGAGGATCAGTATTCATTTCAATTCCATAAATTAAAACATTTACATAAAATAAAATGTAAAAAGTGGCTCCAAGGCGAGATTTATTGTCTAGTTATTCTCCGCAATGCATCTTGGCTTGTGATTGGTGTAGCCAGGTCACGAGGTCACGGTGTATTTACACTGTGTCTGAAACCACCTGTAACTTGTTTGCACCTGACAAGACACAGCAATAAACACTGCAACTATGTGCATCTAGACACTGCATCATGCACTTACATTGCATTCTCCTGCTCGGGCAAACAGCTGCCGGTAATCTGTGCAAATAGACATTGTGTGTGCAGCTTGCAGTGAGTCAGCACAGATCTCTCTCAATGAAAGTCTCGTTCGAGTTAAATGGAATCTCATCACTTCAGCCGCTGCTTCAATAATAAGACATTTTTGAAATAAAGTTATTTTTCAATCACTGCTTTTAAATGTTTGTTTCTCAATGTTAAGTTTCGATATAGATTAATTATTAATACACACTCCTTGGACATTTCTCAAACTTTTTGTTTTTATTTTTAATCTCCATATTTTCTCCCATTTTCAGTGGCCTTTATCAGGAGAACAAAGTTCACTGAAAAGGGGAAGAAATATTGAGATTAATTAAAAAATACAGAGTTTGTGAAACGTTCAAAGAGAGAATATTAAATAATCATTAATATTTTAATTGTTGTTTAACGTCGCACTGTTCTGCAACCAGGCTAATGGCGACGGATGAATTATTATGATGATGATTGGGAGATGATGATGAAGAATATGTAAGGATGGAGGCGGTCGTGGACTATTTAGTGTGGAACCATCCCATCATTTGTCTCTCAACTGAGAGAAACCACGATTCTCTCTGATCTCAGTCAGACGGGAATCTAACCCGGGACCTCCTGCTTCAAGGTGATAGTGGTTACCGTCTGAGCCAACTGCTCCGGCTGAGATAAAGATGTCCGCTGATTCTAGTTTCAGTTTTTATATGTGAACGTTTTTTCTTCTCCACATTTAATAATAGACAAATACATATCATTTTCATCTATAATAATACCTCTTCTAAACTCAAGTATCTGCTGAGCGTTTTACATAAACAGTTCAGATGGCAGACGAAGATTATTGTTTATGGTTTTTCATTCCAAGTATCGATTTGACTCCTCTGTTAAATGAAGGCCATCAATCAATATGGACCGATATGTGCAACATTCCAGGGAAAATATCCAGGTATGACATGCCACCGACCAATCAGAAGTAAGCCTGGAAGTCATTACCAACAACTGGGTCAATTACTAAAAGAAGCCTTGAGCTATTGAAAATAAAGTCATTTTATAAGATTGAAAAGTGTGTTACTATATTATATTTATGTTTGATATTTGACAGAAAGGTTCTTCCATTTTGCCACAATGATTTTGATGCCAATAATAGAAAATGCTTTTTCAGACAGTAAAATCAGGGTTGAACAGATTTAAATTTAAAATGTTGCTTTTTATGGAACCTCAAATTACAAAATTAAGTTTGTTTTCATTTGTTGAAATATATTCAGACGAAATCATTGATTTCATGAATTTCAAGTATATTTTACCGAATACCAGAGTTGGGTAAAAGTTACTTTTCAACTTTTCAATATTATAGGTACGTCTGATCTATGGTCATATAAATACAAAATAAAATAAAACTTGGCTTTGTATTTTCAGTCAAGAGTTAGAAAGGGAGTTTGAAGACTCTAAAATTTCACCAAAATATTACATTTGTCGAATTAATATTTCACCTAAAAGTAAATTTAAAAGTAACGAAAATTAAGTTATGAGTTACTCTAAAATTGCAACTTAGTTACTCACAAAGTACTGATAATGAAAAGTAACTACATTTTCTATCAATATCAACAAATTGACCATTGTTATAACTAAATTATCAGGATCTACACTCCAAATCCACCCCGATCATATTGTTTTCCTTGTTATCTGCATCATAACGCGGTGTCGTGCTGGACAAGGACGATGTACCTAACCACTGCCTGGTGGATGGAGAGACTGAGGAATGCAGCCCGCAGCATCAGAGGTGATCTATGTGGCGACCTCCCGCTGTTGCCTAATCAACCCGTGTTCACACCTCCTGGACCCTCCGACACCCACGCTTCCCGCAGCCCCCGTGGCGCAGGAGGTAGCGCACCAGCACACCACCTTCTTCTCTTGGTTTACACTCAGCAAATCATACAACGGTATTTGAGCGAAACGGAAGAACGATAGACGAACCAATCAATGCTTGTTATTATCATTGAAATGAGAGGTCACCTACTAGAGTGAGACAAGGCTGACTTCTGATAGTGTGATCTATAATTTTTTCAGTCGATTAGATTTATCGAGCGATAATTTAAATCTGTCAAGTGTATACATGAAATTTATTTTATTGAAATTATAGGTTGTTAGGTACTTTTTATATTACATTGTTTTATTGTTATAAAAAATCAGTCGTATTTTAGTTTAATTTTACATTAAAATGCATACTATTTTATTTCGCGATTCTTGTGGGTAAAACTATATGGTTGATTCTAGGAACGTGCACAATTAATGTAGGTACCTAATTTGTCGAATAATGTCAAGTTCAATGTCAAGTCAAGTTTTTGTCTTGATTTAACTTCATTACTCGCAGTCGCCTTTGAAACTTGTTAAAAATGATAAATCTCGAGAAAGAACCTTTTTATGTAGATATATTCCCCTTCTCCCGTAGACATTCGAATTCAATCAACTCCGAGATAAAGTATTTAAAAATGATTTAATTCAGAAACAACCCCCTCCCCTTTTCCCCAACTAACTTATTTTAATTGAGTCAATTCCTCCGACTTATTAAAATAATCGCTGTTCCTGCTGAATGTATTCGACTGCCGGTTGAACCCGGGCGAGGGATTAAGCTGTAAATCAGGCGCCGGCCTACGAGGAAGCGTCAATTTAATTGCCGTTAATTAGTTAATTAAAAAGCCCCCTCACTCGCAGCGAGACGCGAGGAGACTTGCTGATGGAAACTCACTTCTGTCTGGGAAAGCCAGCTTCTTTTATGATATGTAACCGTTATGTGACAGTCGAGAGTCTACGCGGGGCTCTAATTAGTGGGGGGGGCATAGATGTATGAATAACAGTCAGGATCGTTATTAATAGTATGCATGTTTGTTCATTATTGGGATGTTTCTTCAAAAGTTGTACGGACAATTTTTCCATGTGATGATTCAAAAATACGACATGAAATCAATTATTTTAATTAAAAAAAAAATGAAAACAGAGAAATATCCAGATAAAATAGCGCCCATGAATTCCATTTTGAAATGTACATCAGTTGTTAAAATATTTAAAAATGTATTCTAGGCAACGGAAAATTAGAAATTTAAATATTGTTTAAATTTTTAAATGGAATGGAAAACAATGCTTGAAGTTACTTGATTCATATAAATGAATATGACGATTTCTGCCATAATAATAGACTTTACAAAAGCTAAATCATCACAGAACGTAGCGGCGAGTTGATTCGCTACGGAACTTTGGCGCTGTAGAGCGTTTTTAGAGCTTTTCCGCCTCTTTTTCTTAAAAAATTAGGTTTCTGAAGTTTCTGTGGAAAACTTCCATGGAGTCAGATTGATATGAAGGAATGCGTTCTGTGAGAAATGTCCGCTTCAGCTCAGTTGGAAGAGCTCTCGCCCGGCAAGTGATAGGTTCCGGGTTCGAACGCATCCCTTCATATCAATGTTACTTGTGTTCCTCCTACGCACTGCTTATTCCAGGAATGTCACCATGTCAAGGATGTGTCGGCCACGTGATCACTGGACCACGTGATGCGCTGCGAGGATGTGTCGGCCACGTGATCACTGACCACGTGATGCGCTGCGAGGTGCGGAGCTGCAGGTGGATTTCAACGCGCTGAGACAATGATGCGCTAATTGCCAGGCGCAGGCGCAATTAACACGTTTACAAGCGAGGTCACAGGTCACGCCGGTGTGGCCGACCAGGGGGGGGGGGGATTCGCTGAATGACGGGGTTTAAAACAAATCGGGCACGCTCCATTCAAAATTTGGGATCTGTTTTTTTTATGTAGGTATTTCGCTTTAGAAAAAACGAAGTAAAGCATCAGACTAAGTTTTTCACAAAAGATTCGTTACTACGCTGTTCGTCTCTCTATTGATTTCTAGCAAGATCGGAATCTTTGTTTTACCAGGAAATGTTATTTACTCCGCTTTACTGACGGATAATCTGAAATAAAAACTGTGGTAGGTATTTCGAAGGTTTGCTTACCAAACAAAGTGGGCGTTACTTTGATTTGCCGGGTTGCCATGTTGTTTCAAATTACACAAATACGAAAATCACAGGTTGACTTACATTCTGACGTGTGCCAACACAATGGCCGCCGCACAATGCGTGACACATGCAAGCTATGAATAAGTAAATACAGTTCATGGTTGTCTCACAAATTCTCAATGTATCCATGTTGTAATGACAACGATCATGGGCCAATGTCGCCAACCTAACGCTGTCACATGTCCCTAGTTTATCACGGCTAATTACCGACTACTTGGAGAATATTTACTGCTCGATGTTGGTAGACTGTTAGATTTATCACACACATTCTTGCAGTTCATAAATGAATCAAACTCGGGTCGCTTATTTACATAGCTTTGTCGGCGGCGTCCGAGATATCAGCTCAGACAAATCGCCGAGCGGAATTGGAAATTAAAAACAAGCGACGTGATATTAAACTCATTTTGTATCAGCTTTGAAGAAGACTTCATCTCTTTTTATCTCTAATAATTTGAACAGCGAACTTCTTGAGATTAAAAATCGCGAAGTTAATATTATGAACAGCATATTCTGATAGAAAATAAGAAGAAAATGAAAAGTTATTTGCAAGTTAAAGTCAGAATGTCGACACATAACGGGCTGCAATATTTACGTTATTGCATGTTTATGGAAATGTGTGTTTTTCTCTCTGTCTACCGCTTTGGAAGTGTGTATTTTCTCTCTCTCTGCCAGCTCTGGAAATGTAATACATTAGCTTGTATGAAACGAGCTGCATTTGTACGACGATGTTTGCGAGATTCTTCTGCAGGACGAGGTGTAATGCGACTTTGTTGCAGCTCTCACGTACAGGAGATATGTCTAAATGTCTGGTGTCGGCCAAATTGTTTCAGAGATCTTCCTCCAACGTCACGTCAAATGGGGACAAATTTAAGGAATGATGCCAAAGTAGATTTTCCGAAAAAAAATTTTTTTTGAAATTTACAATTTTTATAATTTTTTTAAATTTCAATTATATTTGTATGAAAAAGATTCATCAAATGTCTTGTAACTTGCAATTCTCGACTTATATTGAGTTTTCAATGTCTTCAGAATTTGAGGAAATTGTAATACAAGAGATATATTAAAATTATTTAGAATTTGGCGTGTATCTTTTAAAACGCACGGTAGGTGTATATATAAAAATCTTAATAAATACCTTAATATCTAATACACATACCTAATATTGGTTTTTGGAAAAAAAATCTATCGGCGGAAAATAGTTTAAATCTATTATTTACTAAAAAAATTACTCTGTGGTTTTCGACTTTCCATGTTAAAGATAGGGCTAACTCAAATTTATAAAGTGATATATCTTGGAAAATAGTTCGGCTACCCCACTTTTTACACAAAAAAGTATACACATAATAGAATACACATAATACACATATTAGAAAACATACCAAAATTGAATATGTGCAAGTTTAAAAAACATTGCTATTGTAGGAAAAAAGTTACAGCTGTTCAAATTTGGTTGTCAAAAAATTGATTAAACGGAGCTCAAATAGCTCGCGTCAAGAAAACTTCCAATGGCCGGGACGCTGTTTCTTCAAAACTACGTACGATATCAAGCTGAAAATTTCAAATTATATTCAAAATAGATTAAGATCGATTGTGTAAAAATTTCAATCAATTTAAATAAATGGAACGAAAATTATGGAATCTTGAAGTTGAGCTTGAAAACAGAATAGTGGGAAAAGAATCACTTTTATAACGTGTGTAATAAAAGTTTAGAAATAATCTTCATTTTCTGATTTTACGCTCAACTTCAAGGTTCCATAATTTTCGTTCCATTCATTCAAATTGACTGAAATTTTTACACAATCGATCTTAATATATCTTAAATATAATTTGAAATTTTCAGCTTGATATCGTACGTAGTTTTGAAGAAACAGCGACCCGGCCATTGGAAGTTTTCTCGACGCGCGCTATTTGAGCTCCGTATAATCAATTTTTTGACAACCAAATTTGAACAGCTGTAACTTTATTCCTACAATTGTAATGTTTTTGAAACTTGCACATATTAAATTTTGGTATGTTTTCTAAGACGTGTACAAATTTCAGAATCCTATCTATAATAGTTTCGATATAGTGACCTCTCAATCAGGGGGATTTTTTTTTGCGCCACCCGGTACATGTTTTCACTCTTACATATTCATCATTTTATGACATCCAATTCCTCATTAGAGTTGATGTTTTAATTTGTTAAACAATGTCTTCATCTTTAATCGATTCAAAGCATCACGTTGCGTGAAATATAGACTCTAATTTATGTTTCTTTCTGTTGTAACAATTCGGTCGCAACTGATTGGATCGTGAAAGTGTGTTTTGGCAGCGGCAAGGTTCGCAGATCGCACAGAATGTTAACAAGCAAATGGTTGGCAGATCGTCCCTAACAGATGGTGTCACATTCACTGGTAGTTACAATTAAGAGAAACATCGCTTTCTGTTTCACTCAACCATGACACTTTTCAACAATTCCAAGGGGTTGAGGTCGCACGGTTTGATCAACCACTTTCATTTCGGTTTCATTCAAATAGATTTCATTTCAGCTAACAGAGACATATTTCTCAAATATTGACAAACAAACATCCACAATCTCAAATGAGAGAAGATTTGGAATGGAAAAAGCGTCCGAAAGCTAACAACAGAAATATTAAAAATTTATTATTTAAATTTATTAACAAACTGCAATGGTTAATATAAATACATGACTAAACTTCTTCAGGTAATGACATTTCTTATAAAAGATGAAAACAAAAGCTTAAAAGTTGACTACTCTAGGCATCAGTTCCAAAGATTCAAAGAAATTACAAAGTAATTTTGTAATTACTTTGTAATTAAAACAGCTCCAGTTTATTTTAGGTCGCTTTTTCCTAAAATGTGAATCAAAATGGCGTCAAAAAATAATACCCATTTTGGCTCACATTTTAGGGGTTACGCCGTTTTGCCTCACATTTTAGGGGTTGTATCAGCCTTCAGGGAAAAAACGATCTAAAGTACACTGGATCTGTTTTTAGCCTGCTTTGGCTAAGTATTGGTTTCATGACATGGTGTCACAGGCAAATGCTGGGAAGGTTCCCTGCTAATAGTCCACTCCCGCCTCCTGCCCACCGTCGCCATCAGCCTATAGTTACGAAACAATGCGACTTAAACATTTGGATTGAACTGGATCTCTGTGTGATATCGATGTTATCCGTGTCCTATTCTAATCGAAGTCGTGTATTAACATACAAGAGAATTAGCATCACATGATTGTGACTACATGCACATTAGCATCACATACAAGCACATTAGCATCACATGATTGTGACTACTCATTGTGTTGTCAGCGAACACCTGGACAGCTCATCTGTTATTCCAGAACACATTCCTGGAGCTGGAGGAAGTTTCTTGCGATCTGTGGACACGTCGTTGTGCTCTCTTGGGAGTTTCAAAAGAATCAGTCACAATGGCGAACAAATAGACAACATTTCGCGTGAGATTTGCTGTCCAGACATTGACGTTTTCACAACATAAACACTCTGCAATATCTGGACAACCAAACCGACGTAATTTTATTTTAGAAACCAGAGCCACCCGATTGATTTGGTCGAGAGCAGAAAAATACAAAGATGAAGAAAATTGGCCGCGTTCCCTCTCCTATAACTAACTCATATTCACTCGTCGAAAAATAGTAATTTTGAAGAAATAAAGGACCATTTTTCAATACTGTATTAAATTTTAAACCGTTGATTGGGACTGTATTTCCATGGCAACAACGAATGGTATTCCTTAAATGACCGTTTAAACCTAACTATACTAGTTTTAACAGCTTAGTGAAAAACCGACCCTAAATCATACACCTTCAAATTAGAAAATGCAGTCGAAAAAAATTAAGGATAAATATAATTGAGATAAATATTTATTTTATAATGCTAGAATGTTGCGTTATTTTGTTCACCTGTCACTGTTGCTGGTAAATACTTCCCATGATCTCTGAATCTGGTTGAAACCGAATGTACCGGGCGGAACGTACACGTCACACAATGCCGTCAGCTAATTGGCTTCCTGTGGCAGTGAATGCTAATGTCAACAATACAGCGCGATGTTGCTAACTTCACACTCCTTCTTTTGTCGTCTCCTTGGCGCGATCTGCTCCGTGGGATTCGCGAAGCTGCCAAAAGATAACCCGATCTTCTCGTAGACGCGGCGGCTCCCACTGACCTTTAGGCTTTTAAAGAAGATGGCGAGAAATTAAGTGTTTTATAAAAATGTCAAAATGAAAGCAATAGGTATAGTTGTATCTAATTCCCAGAAATGTTATAAGAATATCATACGATATATTAGGGAGGGCATACATATTAAAACCATTTTAAGTGTGTACAGCCTCATGCTCAAAAGAATTTCCGGATTTATCTCTGCAAGGTCCAGAGTCTAGTTCACGGTCTTGTGTTGTGGTGTTGAGGACTTGCAACTTCCTTTGACCATAGGCTGATATCTGCACAGTCTGATGGCACTGGATGATGAATATGATGATGATTCGCGTTTTCGAGCAAAGGGGGTACACTCTGGTGTGAGAAAGTATAAGTGCTATATCGGAATCGTTTTCGTATCGTCCGTCTTTTGTTATTGATGTTATCAATGTCATTTTGATCAGAAAGGTAGTATTTATTATCTTCGGAAATGAACCCCAATTATGGTAAGGAATCTGGTGGAAATGATAAAATGAAGTAATAACAATGTAATAACGTAAACAACACAACTCACAAGTTATTCCACCTTCACTGACACTTCGATTCCGCCATGACAGCTTGACACCAAACAACGTAAACAAACCAATGCGCGTTACTGCGCAGTGTCATGGTGGTTATAGCGGCCTGGAAAGTGCTGCCATCTGTTCAGCCCGAAAACGCGAATTGGTAGGTGATGATGAAGAAGGTAACGATGGAATGAACGGTGGGAAGAAGGCGGTCGTGACCGATTATTAGTGAACCTTCCTGGCATTTTTCTCCCAGTCTAGACTGACGAAAACCACAAAGAATCTCAGTCCCAATTCTTGAGCTTTTACGTTTTGAAACCGTCCACGTTTACATTGTATACAACTTGAAAAGCCTTAAGCTGGGTCCACATAGGCCGTTTTTTCCGTTTTGCGTTTTCCGTTTTTCTCTCTTGACCAATCACAAACCTGCCGCACGCGGATTTTCTTCTCGCCGCGCCGCAGAAACTTCAACGAGGATTTTAAAAAAGACGCGCGGCGGAAGTGACGTAAAACGTTTAACACCCAATCACGCGCGACTACGTCACATGATCAAATAACATGGCCGATCTGACACTAGATACATTATTTTAAAATTACATACCTGTGAAGAATATAAGTCCATCTAATTACTCACAAACTGTCACTGACAGATAAAAATAATGTTGAATGCACTTTCTTGTTTTCCACGGCCTCCTGACATCTCGAATGTAAAGTTTAAAGAAGGCGGGGATCAAGGTGCTTACAAACGTTTTCGTAGAATACGCAAAACGCAAAACGCTCTATGTGGACAGTCCCACCAAAAACGGAGATGTTCAATGAGTAAAAACGGAATACGCAAAACGGAAAAACGGTCTATGTGGACCCAGCTTTAGTCTTCAACTTGTTCAAGTTTTATACAATGTCCTGTTCTATTATTTTGGAACAGTTCTGATGTTTATAGCGGATTTGGGAATTTTGCCAGAAGAGAAACTTTGGGTCAGGGTCATTAAAGTTATGAGATCCACATTTATTCATAATGGTATTTTAATTTAGTTCTATTTTCTTCTAGCCAAATCCTAATCTTCACAAAGTAACATGTGGAATTACAGACAAAACGATCGTTCTGTGCCGTAAATACAACACGTAACAAATGAAGCAACGCGAGTACTTGATCCCACAAACACGATCTCGTTTGTTCAGGACATGATTCGCAAAACATCGCTTTCTAAAACACATCTTCCATCTTCATCGTCCACCTTTCATTTCCAACCTCACCTCCATCTTGTCCGAAACAAAATCACCCTAAACAAGCTCGAATGATTTACACTCGCATTCGATTAATCGATCGAGCACCTCGAGAGATCGAGAAAGCGGTCTCGAAGGCGGCGGTGGAGTAATTTCACACTGGCCGTGATTTACGAACTGTCACAACAGTAATGACTTAATTTGTATCCCAGATGCATCCATTACAGTTGTGTTAGAGTTATAAGGCCTTGTTAGACGGCTGGAGGTGTGAAAGGAGGTTTATGACTTGTGAAAACTGGTGGAGGTGCCGGGTTTGGAGGCTTGCGAGAACAGCCAATCCGATTGGGTACATTGTGGAACGATTCGAATTCGAGAGACCTCGTAATCGAGAAAAAGGCACATGATTGCACTCTGGTGGCTAATGTGCTAATGCAGAGCAATGGCGGACAATAAAAGCTTTAAAATGTACAACGTTTTATCGGCGATCATGTACCTCCTACAGGGATAGTTCAAGCTATTGTTTAAACAATATTGTTTATTGTTTAAACGCCGAGTTGCCTCGGCGTTTTTTTTCACTAATAGGTCAATTTTATTTGCAAAACATTTAACGGGATGCCAACATAACATCCATTTTGCACATAGTTCACAGAGCCATCTAGACCGCTAAAGTGAACTTTAACGTACTTATCGGGACATACAAGGATCTCTAAAAAGTGACAATCTCTTTGAAATAGACTATTTGAGGCAACGAAATACTCTTTGAAATAAATATTAGTACCTATTCAAATTATGACCGGTTTTAAAAATTCAGATTTTCACTGACAAAATCAGAGATTTTTTTTTTGTAAAATCTCGCAACTTCAGAAGATACAACTTTTAACACGAAAGGGGTTGACAATTTTCTAATAGCAATTAATTTAGTACTCCCCAACGATGGTGTCACATTCATAATAATGTGGGTTTTAGAATGAACCTTCGCCCTTAAACATAAGAACGTATAATTAGTTTTCATCGGCTGTACATAACTTGACACTCTGCAGCTTACGTTTCCATGGCAACCTCTTCCGGCATCGCGTAACGCACACCGAGTATCATCGCACTCACTCACTCAGTATCATGTCATTTGCGACGGTATCCACGGCGGACTTATGTAAATCGTCGCAGCTACCCTCCTTGTCTTGGTAATTACTATGTCTGTCTCTCTCGCTTGTTGGCGGAGATCTGAAGATTGGAGGCGACGTGACTCGGATTCCACTGCAGAAGCCGGACATTTTCATTCGCTTTCCCGTTGATTTGTAATGCTTTTTATCTGAAGCGACGTGGTTCGGGACTTTAACAGTGGAAAATGAGCACAAGACAAAAAGCAAGCAGTTTTCGATAAATCTAAGATACGAGACAAATAGTAGATACAACTTTAAAATATGAACAGGGTAGCCGGCAACAATAACATTTGTTTCAAATGCAGCTACTAGAAATGTAAAAAATATTTTATTTCTATGAATATTTTATTAATTTACGTGAATAATTAAAGAGAAAAGCGCACCTCATGAAGCCGCAAAACAGTTGCTTAGAGGTAGCTTGGTTTATCAAAGATTTTAATACATATGAATGCTACAGGGAAATAACGCTATGAGTCACATTCGCAAGAAACTGAGCTAAACAAAGTTCTATGTTGAAACTTGTATCTATGTTCCATACAAATCGATATTTCAATTGCGGTTTTCAAGACATTGTGGCAATATTTTATAAAAAAAACCTAGGGTATATTCTGAAAGCTCATAAAAATCACTGCAAGATTACATGGACTTCTATCGTTCTTTCCCTGTACCCTTCAAATGGAATAGTAAATACCTGAATTACAACTCTTGACTATATTCAAGTTACTATCTCTGGCCGAATTGTAGGTAACATCGTTTTGAAGCATAAACCTTAATTTTGTATTTCCTGGAAGATTCTACATAGATCGTATTAGCTACTAGATTTAGAATATCTCCCCCGTTCAAACGCCAACAACAATGCAGACCTTGACGTTAAAACCAATGCGACACGAGTGTTCTGTCTTGTCCCTCCGCCCCGAATACTTCCAGTGCGATGTTGATCTGCACGTCTGCATTGCGCATGAAAGTATAAACAACTTGTCTTGCACTTACTTGTACCAACCCCCAGAGTCAGTGCTGCATGCATGGAAATACATGTTGAGCACTGCTGCTACATGGAACATGGAACATGCAGGACATGGAACACTGCATTGTATGTAGATACATGCGTAGAGCATCCTTTCAATCATGTCGACTGCATCCTTCACATCCTTGGCATCATTTACATCCTCCACATCTGCAAAGTATATCAAGATAATTTTTTCTAAATGTTCACAATTTTACAACCGAACCATTCAATTGACCAATGTAGATCTGACCAAACTACGACGTCATAAAACAAAAGTCAATGTTTGGTCACAATCAAAGAGCTTGTATACACAGCAAATTGAACACATGATATTATTAGAATAATGTTGAATTCGTACAGAATTTAACAGTTTTACAATCAACAAATTGCCGTTAATAATAGTATTGCTTTAAGCTATCTACTTGAATATTGTTCAGTCTTAATTAACTTCTCATAAGATAGGAAGGGCCTATTTAAGTTGACGGAACTATCCAGTGACAGACGCCATTGAAAAGTAAAACGCTTTGGCAACATACCTGTCAAAATACTATTTGTTTCGTTGTAGCATCTGTAATAATTGTCCAGCAAATCATCAAACATGATTTATATGATTTAAATATATTGATTGTATTATTTCAAGTGATAAATTAAACTAGATTAAACACGTGTGAGCTATTTCTTTGATCTTTCTGAATTTCATTTGTTTGAATGAAAAATTGTTTTTTCTAAGAACCCTGGAGCTACCATGGTAATACTAATACATTGGTCAATTATTCGAGGTCCACTTCGATGGACCTGTTATTTTCATAGTTTTAGTAGAAATGACAAATGAATTGAAGGTTCCTATTAGGCCACAAGCTCTTCA
The DNA here is from genome assembly GCA_934045905.1 of Leuctra nigra. Classification (NCBI taxonomy): domain Eukaryota; kingdom Metazoa; phylum Arthropoda; class Insecta; order Plecoptera; family Leuctridae; genus Leuctra; species Leuctra nigra. The sequence continues at coordinate 1,611,090 of OW203768.1, forward strand.
TCACCATCTCAACACTCTGGCACACATGATAAAATATGTTCAATTTGAGGGTTTTGTGATGGTTGTCCTGAAAAGTCCTATATATGATCACGACATGGACACGACAAATAGTGTAGATAAAACGAATGAATTTGGCATGATCTATATTTACAATAATAGTTGTAGGTACAATGAAAAGTGATTTCATTTGTGAAAAGAACCCATTTAAATAATGTCCGCGAACCTGGTGTTGGAAAGAGATAACAATTTCATCGCATGACTGATGCAGTACAAAACAAACACACAGCCCTGTTGATTCCTGTCTGTTACAAACACACGGCCTTGTTGTTTCTACAGTTGATTCCTGGCAGTTATCGCGCCAACAGAGTCCAGCAGTGTGATTGTAGCACCACACTCAGTGCACGTGATTGACAATCAATCCACTGGCCGATATAATGCGCGGGGCGGGAGGGGGGGGGGGGGGGTTGTAAATCAGCCTTGGCTTGGGGAAGGACTAACGGAGGACTCTTCGAAATGCTTGGAAGACTTTGACCACAGCTTTCCTGACAGATTATCCATCAGTAAAGCGGAGTCTTAAAATAAGTTTTTCGTAGAACCAATTGGCCGATCTTGCTCGAAATCAATAGGTAAAATCAGCAGTTAGTAATGAATCTTTTGTGAAAAGTTGGCCTGATCTATTACTTGGTTTGTCCTGTAATATGAAAAAGACACAGACAGAGATTCGATTTATAAAGTTTGAAATGACATTGTCGACACAAATGTTCTCTGCTCTCATGTTTGGTTTTGACGCGCGAGGACTGAGCGATCGACATCGAAGTCACGTGGCATCTGTCAGATGTCAGATCGATATTAATCGAGATTTCTCCTCATAAATCCCCGTGTCTTGATGGCAACAAATGCACGTCAGCTCAGCAACTGCAACAGACGGTCAGCGTGATTCATGGCGGTCGATCAATCAGTTCGACCCCGGGGGCCGACTGTCCTGAACATGGTCCAGCAAGATTCTCTGTTCCTTGTAGACATTATGATGAGACTTGTTTTATTGTTCTGTAGCGAGGCTAATGGCGACGGATGAATGATTATGATAATGATTGGGAGATGATGATGAAGAGTAGGTGAGGATGGACGGTGGGAAGGAGGCGGTCGTGGCCTATTAGTAGGGAACCTTCCCAGCCTTTGCCTCTCGACTGAGGGAAACCACGCAGTTAACTCAGTCAGGAACGAAGGCTCAGGGAATCGATCCCGAGACCTCCTGATAGTAAGTCAGAGCTTTACATCCTGAGCCAACTTGCACACTGAACTCAAGTCTTACCAACTACATAAAATTACAATTTTAATGTCTTGATATTTAAAACTTTCGAAAAATAAACAAATTATTTTGAACTTTCATGTTGAACGTGAAAGTGCCATTTTCATATTAAAACCTGCTATAAAAGGAAATCATCTTTTCTCAATTCTGGGTGCCTATTCTCGAATAGAAACCGCGTGCGACAATGTTTGATACGAAACCAAGATGGTGGCAGGCAACAATGAGATGACATCACGATTATCTTGTTTCATGTATAAACTTCCATCTTCCTGAGCAGTTTTGCCTGCCTTCTTCCTCCCGGCCCGACTCTCAGCCCAGCCCGTGAGCGATGGAACGTGCAAGGCGGGTTGCTGTCATCGGGCGCACAATTACCTCGGCGCTTAATTAGATTATTAACTCTATGTTAATGGAATTACACGGGTTTGATGGAACGACGCTAATAATAGACAACATTATAAAGTCCGCGCGCCATCTACAACTGTAAGCATTGCATGCTGGGTTAATATTGTGGCCCACTCGCTCCACCGTTCATTTCTTATGGGATTAGGTAGGCGAAGTTTTATTTTTCCTCAGCTTGGTGATGCCATAATGAAGCTACAGAACAAGTAAACAATTTAAATTGTATTAAAAACATCTTGATTGGGATATTTCATCCTGTATTATTTTTATTTTAACGTAATGTCAACAGTTTCGGTCCATATGTTTGGACCTTCTTTTAGAAGAAGAAAAAACAGAAATAAAGTTTTTTCCCGTGAACTTCCCGGGAATATTCCCATACAACTATTGGGAACATTGGGAATAATTGTAGCCGTCGGGAATTTACATATCATTAATTCACTATTTCGGATCACAGCACAACTAAATGCATTCCCTCATTTGCTTAGTTACTACCTACATGGGCAACTTCTTCCCTAGAATTCACTGTTTTTGATTGCACTTGATATTGAAGAACCCAGCTCTCAAATTTATCAGGCATCAATCACAATTTAATTTAATAAGATTAAATTAAAATTGCTCTCTTTAAAATGTTTGGACTACACGCGGATAAATTTAGTTGCTTCAAATGAAAATATATCTATTTAGTGCGGGTCGCACATCTCTTATCTCGAATGGTAGGAATGATAATGTATACTGATTTTTCTGTATTATCATTGTGGGTATTTAAACAAAAAATATGCAACATTGAGCCACATGTAAAATGCTCTCTTTCATCACGTGAAAGACGGAAAAGGAAATACCTTTGGACTTGGTAAATATAATGTTATGTTTACATAATAGGACACAAAGAACGGTCCTGAACGATCTGTTATGACCTCTTTTTCTATTAATTACTCTGATAATTACACAATGAAGTTTAAACACAGATCTAAGGGGGCGGAACTCTTGCGCGCCGTGTGTTTCAGTACAGCTTCTAGAACCAGCTGTCAAAGTGGCCACACTAGCGCTCGCCAATGCAGTGCGGCACGCCGCGCATGCGCAGTGATTTTGTAATGTTGTCTATTCAGCGACTTGCGGTCACGAGGCGCCGTGCGCATGCGCTACGTGTCTACAATAACCAGGAGAACGCGCTGTGTAGCGCGTTGATGAGCGAGCACCCGCCGTGCATGGCAAGTGGAAACGATATACAATCATTTGAAGAGTACAAGGAAGAACGCTGTAAGTTTTTTTATGAGCTTACCCTCGGTTTTAAGAAAATTTTGCCAAAAAGTCTTCAATAACGCAATTGAAATATCGATTTGTATGGAAGATAGATACAAGTTTCAACATAGAACTTTGTTTATCTCAGTTTCATCCGAATGTGACTCAGAGCGTTCTTTCCCTGTATCCTTCTTTTGCGAGTGATCAAGGTGCGATGTTTACTTTATCGATAGACTTGATCAATTTTGAAATATTGTATTTCTCTGATTACCTAAGATGGAGGGATGTTATTAACAACTACTAATTGGTTGACAATTATTTCGAAATAATGAGCTCATAATTCTCCTCACGTTCTTGACACTGAATTCGATAAAAAAATGAAATATGAGCAAATGTACTTCTAGTGACCATGGCAATTTGCAACTTGGATAGGCAAACTCTTCAGTATCCTTTGGACAAACAGTTTATTTTCAATTTTCAACCACACAGAGGATTTGGCAAAGAATAATTATGGCATTAGTGTGTGTGCAAAAATTGAAATCGACTGGTTGAACGGTGTGACCTGGGCAGTGCCTACAAACAAGCAGAAGAGTGACCTTGAATACTGCAGTGTCGTACGAGCTCCATCTATGTTCAAAGCTTTTCATCTTATTAAAAAGAGTTTTTTGAAAACTTGATTCTAAAATATTATTTATAACTCAATGTGTCCATCCTTCATTAAAACTTAGCGAAAGGATTGAAAACAGGGAAAGTTATTGAAGTTTGAATCTCCAATTCTTTTCCATTGAATCGAAGAAAACTCAAGATAATTACTTGAAGACGTCTCGTTTGAAACCAGAACTTGAGTATTTCTTGAGTTTTTCATTTCAATGTATTCAATGAACTGACTTGTAATTACTTGACTGGATATTATTGAATATGAACTTTATGTTTGTCCACGCAAGCAGACAGCAGTATTCGGTTCAGGACCCATGATACATCAGACCGGGAACACAATGTTGTTATTTAGGGGATGGAGTCGAGCAAAACCACCCCTCTCAACCACCGTCTCGAGGACAAATCGAGATCGTTGTGTCTTATTCTTTGTGACCCCAGCGTTATGGCCACAAAGTGCTATCATTTGATTTAGAACCAACAGTTGATGGGAGATTGCAACAGAGTTGTGGTTATCTTCAAGCTGCTTCCACAGATATTACAAATATCATGGAATCTTTTATTTGTTCGATGGAGCAAGTTGGCCCAGGCACTTACTAAGTTTTGTCAAGTTGTATTTAACAAATCCCACCATTGGTAGAAAAATTAAAATTAACCTTTTTTATTTAAGTTCACATTTTGTATGGCCAACATTTTCTCACATTTTAAACATTTTCAGCCAAATCGGTCAAGAACATTCAAAGAAATTCACATTTTAAGCTTATTTCGAAATATTTGTCAATTAGTTTATCGACCAATTTCGATGAAAATTTATAAAATTTTATACATTGTTGGCATCAAAGAAATTGCTAAATTTCAACTATCGGAAGATGTTTACTTCTCAGCCAATCTGAATTTTGGAAAAAATTTAACTGTACCTATTCTTCACCATACAAATGTTCATTCTGCGCCATTAGGGTAGTTTTAGAACAGTGCGACGTTATGAAAAGCAATGCCGGGATAGTTCCAAGTGTAGAGACGATGACGTCATCTCCACGGCCTGCTCATCTGCTCCGCCGTTGCGCGTCGAACCCGGGACGCCCGGCGGCGTCTCATTAGCGTCGGCGTCGCTTGTACCGCCGTCGGCGTCGCGAGAGTATTCCCGTGTCTCCCCCCGGCGCCCCTCTCCCCCCCCCCCCCCCTCACGCACCCCGCACGCACAACTTCTGCGTTGCGTTGCGAGAGTAAATATATGTACTCATATGTTTGACGGAGTTGAGAGTTTTTCTCCTTTTAGCGAAAATCAATCGGCTTTTCATCATAACTTATTTGTAAACCTCGTACCTATTCCTGAGATACGTGAGAGGACTTGATAAAGATCAGCAAAGAAGAATCCAGAATGCGTAGAAACTTTGGGGTTTCTGATTTTCTCGCTTTTCGTTGATGCAACACCTCGAAACAAAATTCCGTAACACACAGAAAACATATTTGCCAACTGTTAGCATCATATGATGAGAAAAAATGAATCGATAAAAATATCTACAGTTAAATGATTGTATCTGCCCAAAATTGTGTGCTGTTTTTTTTGCTAGGAAAAAAACCCAAATCATTTAAAAATTAACAAGGTGCTTTTACTTTTCGATAGGAAGTTCAATTTTGACAGTCGTTTCAAAACAAGATTTTAATTTTAACAGTTCTTCAAGTTCTTAACAATTTGGTCTAAAGCTTGGACTTTCACTCGGTCAGACGATTTTGATCAAAAGCTGACTGCAAACCAGACTTGTGTTCTTGACGAATTTCAGCTCAATCAGAGAAACGGTGTGGCTTGTCGCACGAATAACCGGAAAAACAGGTCCGTGACCTCAGCACCCCCTTTTTGGAAATTTGGAATTCCGCCAACGGCATTCGTTTGTGCTTCGTTTGTGCTCGTTTGTGCACTAAAAAATTTCGTTTGTGCCTAACTCGAACACATAAATATGGGCCAAGGACGAATGGGGTGCTGAGGTCACGCCAGCACCCCCACTTTGGAAATTTGGAATTCCGCCAACGGCATTCGTTTGTGCTTCGTTTGTGCTCGTTTGTGCACTAAAAAGTTTCGTTTGTGCCTAACCCCTTCAACCCCTAATGAGCAAATCAAAATTTTGTAAAACGTGACCTCAGCACCCCCACTTTGGAAATTTGGAATTCCGCCAACGGCATTCGTTTGTGCTTCGTTTGTGCTCGTTTGTGCACTAAAAAGTTTCGTTTGTGCCTAACCCCTTCAACCCCTAATGAGCAAATCAAAATTTTGTAAAACGTGACCTCAGCACCCCCTTTTTGGAAATTTGGAATTCCGCCAACGGCATTCGTTTGTGTTTCGTTTGTGCTCGTTTGTGCACTAAAAAGTTTCGTTTGTGCCTAACCCCTTCCACCCCTAATGAGCAAATCAAAATTTTGTAAAACGTGACCTCAGCACCCCCTTTTTGGAAATTTGGAATTCCGCCAACGGCATTCGTTTGTGCATCGTTTGTGCTCGTTTGTGCACTAAAAAGTTTCGTTTGTGCCTAACCCCTTCAACCCCTAATTCGCAAATCAAAATCTTGTAAAACGTGAACTCAGCACCCCCACTTTAGAAAATTGGAATTCCGCCAACGGCATTCGTTTGTGCTTCGTTTGTGCTCGTTTGTGCACTAAAAAGTTTCGTTTGTGCCTAACCCCTTCCACCCCTAATGAGCAAATCAAAATATTGTAAAACGTGACCTCAGCACCCCCTTTAAGGAAATTTGGAATTCCGCCAACGGCATTCGTTTGTGCTCGTTTGTGCACTAAAAAGTTTCGTTTGTGCCTAACCCCTTCAACCCCTAATGAGCAAATCAAAATTTTGTAAAACGTGACCTCAGCACCCCCACTTTGAAAATTTGGAATTCCGCCAACGGCATTCGTTTGTGCTTCGTTTGTGCTCGTTTGTGCACTAAAAAGTTTCGTTTGTGCCTAACCCCTTCACCCCTAATTATTAAATTCAAGTTTTGGAAAAAAGTGATCTCAGCATCCGACTAAGGAAATTTGAAATTTGAATAACGACATTCGTTTGTGCTTCGTTTGTGCTCGTTTGTGCACTAAAAAGTTTCGTTTGTGCCTAACCCCTTCAACCCCTAATTCGCAAATCAAAATTTTGTAAAATGTGACCTCAGCACCCCCCTTTGGAAAGTTGGAATTCCGCCAACGGCATTCGTTTGTGCTTCGTTTGTGCTCGTTTGTGCACTAAAACATGTCGTTAGTGCCTAAACCCTTCAACCCCTAATTCGCTAATCAAAATTTTGTAAAATGTGACCTCAGCACCCCCCTTTGGAAAATTGGAATTCCGCCAACGGCATTCGTTTGTTCTTCGTTTGTGCTCTTTTGTGCACTAAAACATGTCGTTTGTGCCTAACCCCTTCAACCCCTAATTCGCAAATCAAAATCTTGTAAAACGTGACCTCAGCACCCCCACTTTAGAAATTTGGAATTCCGCCAACGGCATTCGTTTGTGCTTCGTTTGTGCTCGTTTGTGCACTAAAAAGTTTCTTTTGTGCCTAACCCCTTCAACCCTTAATTCGCAAATCAAAATCTTGTAAAACGTGACCTCAGCACCACCACTTTAGAAATTTGGAATTCCGCCAACGGCATTCGTTTGTGCTTTGTTTGTGCTCGTTTGTGCACTAAAACATGTCGTTTGTGCCTAACCCCTTCAACCCCTAATTCGCAAATCAAAATCTTGTAAAACGTGAACTCAGCACCCCCACTTTGGAAATTTGGAATTCCGCCAAAGGCATTCGTTTGTGCTTCGTTTGTGCACGTTTGTGCACTACAAAGTTTCGTTTGTGCCTAACCCCTTCAACCCTTAATTCGCAAATCAAAATCTTGTAAAACGTGACCTCAGCACCCCCACTTTAGAAATTTGGAATTCCGCCAACGGCATTCGTTTGTGCTTCGTTTGTGCTCGTTTGTGCACTAAAACATGTCGTTTGTGCCTAACCCCTTCAACCCCTAATTCGCAAATCAAAATTTTGTAAAATGTGACCTCAGCACCCCCTTTTGGAAAATTGGAATTCCGCCAACGGCATTCGTTTGTGCTTCGTTTGTGCACGTTTGTGCACTACAAAGTTTCGTTTGTGCCTAACCCCTTCACCCCTAATTATTAAATTCAAGTTTTGGAAAAAAGTGATCTCAGCATCCGACTAAGGAACTTTGAAATTTCAATAACGACATACGTTTGTACTTCGTTCGTGCTCGTATGTGCACTAAAAAGTTTCGTTTGTGCCTAACCCCTTCAACCCCTAATTCGCAAATCAAAATTTTGTAAAATGTGACCTCAGCACCCCCTTTTGGAAAATTGAGAGTCCGCCAAAGGCATTCGTTTGTGCTTCATTTGTGCACGTTCGTGCACTACAAAGTTTCATTTGTGCCTAACCCCTTCACCCCTAATTATTAAATTCAAGTTTTGGAAAAAACTGATCTCAGCATCCGACTAAGGAAATTTGAAATTTCAATAACGATATACGTTTGTACTTTGTTTGTGCTCGTTTGTGCACTAAAAAGTTTCGTTTGTGCCTAACCCCTTCAACCCTTAATTCGCAAATCAAAATCTTGTAAAACGTGACCTCAGCACCCCCACTTTAGAAATTTGGAATTCAGCCAACGGCTTTCGTTTGTTCTTCGTTTGTGCTCGTTTGTGCACTAAAAAGTTTCGTTTGTGCCTAACCCCTTCAACCCCTAATTCGCAAATCAAAATCTTGTAAAACGTGACCTCAGCACCCCCTATTTGGAAATTTGGAATTCCGCCAACGGCATTCGTTTGTGCATCGTTTGTACTCGTTTGTGCACTAAAAAGTTTCGTTTGTGCCTAACCCCTTCAACCCCTAATTCGCAAATCAAAATCTTGTAAAACGTGACCTCAGCACCCCCACTTTAGAAATTTGGAATTCCGCCAACGGCTTTCGTTTGTTCTTCGTTTGTGCTCGTTTGTGCACTAAAAAGTTTCGTTTGTGCCTAACCCCTTCAACCCCTAATTCGCAAATCAAAATTTTGTAAAATGTGACCTCAGCACCCCCTTTTTGGAAAATTGGAATTCGGCCAACGGCATTCGTTTGTGCTTCGTTTGTGCCTGTTTGTGCACTTAAACATTTTGTTTGTGCCTAACCCCTTCAACCCCTAATTCGCAAATCAAAATCTTGTAAAACGTGACATCAGCACACCAACTTTGGAAATTTGGAATTCCGCCAACGGCATTCGTTTGTGCTTCGTTTGTGCTCGTTTGTGCACTAAAACATGTCGTTTGTGCCTCACCATATCAACCCCTAATTCGCAAATCAAAATCTTGTAAAACGTGACATCAGCATCCCCACTTTGGAAATTTGGAATTCCGCCAACGGCATTCGTTTGTGCTTCGTTTGTGCTGTAAGACAAGATTTGCAAAATCAGCTTTGTGTAGACTATAAGATTGTGTGAGATGAAAATATCACGCAAAGCATATTCATAGCAGTCGTGTGAGCATAAATTATAAAGCTTGACCATAGCTTGACGGGGTACAAAATTGGTAGAAATCCATACGACTACGAGTGAGCATGGAAAAACCACAACGTTACGGCGTTTTGTCGACAGAAACATGAATGGCATAATATTTGTTCAAAAATTTACTGATTAAACTGAGATCAGGTCTCTATCAAGATTTTGTCCCGTTTGTGTTTGGGCGGGGTTGTGTTCTTGGTTTTATCTGCCACACACTTGAATGTCTACTAACTACGAAAACGCTCAGTGTTACGCGTTGATGAGCAAGCACAGATACGCGCAACATCAGGCGCGTAGGAACTTTATTTTGAAAGGGGGGGTCAAAATTATAGAGGATCGATCGATGTCAGGAAAAGGTAGTTCGCTGCTACAAGGGAACTGGGGGACTCACACCCAGTTAGCCCAGCAGAGCCTTTTTTGAATTTTTGATAAAAAAAAAATAATCGAATTTTAAGCTTTTTTATCATTCTTTTCACAGAAATATAAAATGTGAGATATGCAATATTCTGTGGAAACTTAAGAAAAAATGTTTTTATAGAATCCCCAATGCCCCGCAGGGCATTTTTTATGTCTTGATAAAAAAATTATTAAATTCGACGCTTTTATGCAATCTTTTTTTTTAAGGAAATTAAAAATTTGTGTATGCAATATTCTTGGGGAAACAAGAGACAAAATGAAAATTTCGTTATTTGACAAAATCCCAAATAGCCCCGCAGGAAAATACTTGATTAATTAATTGATTAGTTTGGTTTAACGGCGCGTCAACGACGAGGTTATATTGCGCACATTCATTTTTTATTTAACTTTATTGAACATAATTGGAGGACATAGGGAGGGTCGACCTAACGGGCCCGATCCGGGGGAGTCCCTCACTGGTGGGAAGGCCAAGCCGGAATGGGGACAGACCGAGGGGGGGGGGGGGGGAGGGGGGGAGACTTCGGGCCGGTGGGACCCGATTTCAGGGGGATCACCATCTCGAGAGGGGAGGCCGGCCCGAGGGGCCCGCGAATTTGGGAGGGCATGGGTAAGACTAGGTCGACCCTGGACTGCACTTCGTTGGGACCAACACTCGTTATGTGAGGCGGCCCCTTAAGCCCCACCACCGCGTCAAGGTGGCAGTCCATTGGTGGGGGAAAATACTTGAATTCTAGTGAAAGAGAATAGATTATGAATCATTTTTTTAGTGCACAAACGAGCACAAACGAAGCACAAATAATTGCCGTTGTTGAATATTCAAATTTCCTTAGTGTGATGTTGAGATCACGTTTTCCAAAAAATTGAATTTAAAAATTAGGGGTTGAAGGGATTAGGCACAAACGAAACTGTTTAGTGCACAAACGAGCACAAACGAAGCACAAACGAATGCCGTTGGCGGAATTCCAAATTTCTAAAGTGGGGGTGCTGAGGTCACGTTTTACAAGATTTTGATTTGCGAATTAGGGGTTGAAGGGGTTAGGCACAAACGAAACTTTTTGGTGCACAAACGAGCACAAACGAAGCACAAACGAATACCGTTGGCGGAATTCAAAATTTCTAAAAAGGGAGTGCTGAGGTCACGTTTTACAAAAAAATTATTTGCGAATTAAAGGTTGAAGGGGTTAGGCACAATCGAAACTTTTTAGTGCACAAACGAGCACAAACGAAGAACAAACGAAAGCCGTTGGCGGAATTCCAAATTTCTAAAGTGGGGGTGCTGAGGTCACGTTTTACAAGATTTTGATTTGCGAATTAGGGGTTGAAGGGGTTAGGCACAAACGAAACTTTTTAGTGCACAAACGAGCACAAACGATGCACAAACGAATGCCGTTGGCGGAATTCCAAATTTCCAAAGTGGGGGTGCTGGCGTGACCTCAGCACCCCATTCGTCCTTGGCCCATATTTATGTGTTCGAGTTAGGCACAAACGAAATTTTTTAGTGCACAAACGAGCACAAACGAAGCACAAACGAATGCCGTTGGTGGAATTCCAAATTTCTAAAGTGGGGTTGCTGATGTCACGTTTTACAAGATTTTGATTTGCGAATTAGGTTTTGAAGGGGTTAGGCACAAACGAAACTTTTTAGTGCACAAACGAGCACGAACGAAGTACAAACGTATGTCGTTATTGAAATTTAAAATTTCCTTAGTCGGATGCTGAGATCACATTTTTTCAAAACTTGAATTTAATAATTAGGGGTGAAGGGGTTAGGCACAAACGAAACTTTGTAGTGCACAAACGTGCACAAACGAAGAACAAACGAATGCCGTTGGCGGAATTCCAATTTTCCAAAAAGGGGGTGCTGAGGTCACATTTTACAAAATTTTGATTTGCGAATTAGGGGTTGAAGGGGTTAGGCACAAACGACATGTTTTAGTGCACAAACGAGCACAAACGAAGCACAAACGAATGCCGTTGGCGGAATTCCAAATTTCTAAAGTGGGGGTGCTGAGGTCACGTTTTACAAGATTTTGATTTGCGAATTAAGGGTTGAAGGGGTTAGGCACAAACGAAACTTTTTAGTGCACAAACGAGCACGAACGAAGTACAAACGTATGTCGTTATTGAAATTTCAAAGTTCCTTAGTCGGATGCTGAGATCACTTTTTTCCAAAACTTGAATTTAATAATTAGGGGTGAAGGGGTTAGGCACAAACGAAACTTTGTAGTGCACAAACGTGCACAAACGAAGCACAAACGAATGCCGTTGGCGGAATTCCAATTTTCCAATAGGGGGTGCTGAAGTCACATTTTACAAAATTTTGATTTGCGAATTAGGGGTTGAAGGGGTTAGGCACAAACGACATGTTTTAATGCACAAACGAGCACAAACGAAGCACAAACGAATGCCGTTGGCGGAATTCCAAATTTCTAAAGTGGGGGTGCTGAGGTCACGTTTTACAAGATTTTGATTTGCGAATTAGGGGTTGAAGGGGTTAGGCACAAACGAAACTTTTTAGTGCACAAACGAGCACAAACGAAGAATAAACGAATGCCGTTGGCGGAATTCCAAATTTCCAAAAAGGGGGTGCTGAGGTCACGTTTTACAAAATTTTGATTTGCTCATTAGGGGTTGAAGGGGTTAGGCACAAACGAAACTTTGTAGTGCACAAACGAGCACAAACGAAGCACAAACGAATGCCGTTGGCGGAATTCCAAATTTCCAAAGTGGGGGTGCTGGCGTGACCTCAGCACCCCATTCGTCCTTGGCCCATATTTATGTGTTCGAGTTAGGCACAAACGAAATTTTTTAGTGCACAAACGAGCACAAACGATGCACAAACGAATGCCGTTGGCGGAATTCCAAATTTCCAAAAAGGGGGTGCTGAGGTCACGGACCTCGGAAAAACTGACTTCGAATTGATTAAAGTGCAGATAGAAAAGTTTTTCAGTTGAGTTATTTTTGACACAACGGCCGGAGAAAATTTAACTAACGGAAATTGTTAAAATATGACTCAGATTCACTCATTATCAAGTCGAGCCATCTTCAAATGAATCTCCGCCTTTTATCACAAAAACTATCGCCTTCCCCGAAGCTTCTTAATGGGCGAGCTTTAAAAGCTCTCTCTATCGCGGGTTAACGACGCACGGAGAGCTTTGTTTGGCGAGTGATGAAATGTTCCGAGAATCTTCAACCACCCTCGAAGCGCTCAACTTTCGCGTTGCCAGAACACGATTAGAATCCAGTTGAGTACATAATTCAACCTCACTTCGTAAATCATGGAATATTACCGGCCCATTACCAATCGGATAAGTAAGAATAAAATTTCTTCATTGGAAATGTCATCATTAAAGTAACACCACTTGGTTCATTATTTTCAACAATGTTTCTCATTGTTAGAAACTGGCAGAAACTTTGATAACAATTGTTTCGATATTTAAAAATTATTTTACGAATCGAATTCTATGTGTAAAAAATATGATAAATCACATCCAAAAGTCAGATCCAAAGAAGGATATGATCCGATAGAAAATTTGTGAATAAAAAAACTTAAAATTAAACTTATTTTGATAGGTATATAACCAATTTATAACTTTTCAAAACGTTGATCTAAAATTAGATTATGATAAAAATTCAAAGAACCCAATAGGTAGGTATAACAAAAAATTTAATGAAATCCAAAATTAAAACATTTTAATGACACACTAATGAATGTTAATTGTTGAGTTTGGAAACAGTGCATCAAATGTAATATGCTTGACCTTGCCGCATTGACCACTGAATGTTACATCACCCCCGCTACAAGGCCCCAGCATCTGTGACTCATCTCATACGAGGTGATCTTCACGTTGCCATGGAAACCAACACCTCCAATTACACGCGTCATCTGGAATCTGAGTCTTCTTATTGCACTCACTTGGACGCTGATATTAACTTTAACGACGCACGAACACAGAGGGCGCGTTTAGAAATCACCGGACAAAGAGGAAGATACTTTTTACTGGTGTATAACGTCGCACTGATCTGCAACTAGGCTATGGCGACGGAATTATGATTGGGAGATGAAGATGAAGAATAGGTAAGGGATAAGGATGGACGGTGGGAAGGAGGCGGTCGTGGCATATTAGTAGACACCTTCCCAGTAATTGCCTCTTTAAGAGTAAGAGTCCTGGGGACCGCTATGGAAACTGACGGTTACGTCAAATTTTCCCAAAATACCAAAGTCTCTCCAAGGCTCATTACATACAAGGCTCAGAAATACTTGAAACAAAAAAAGTTTTTAAAATATTTTTTTCATGAAATATCTGAAAATACATTTTTTTCTTTAAATATTTTTTAAATTTCTTAATAGTATTACGAGAAAATGGGCACCAAAACTTCTTCCCAAAGTTGCATAGCAGTGGAGTAAATAATGAGCCTTAGGGAGACTTTGGTATTTTGGGAAAATTTGACGTATCCTTCAGTTTCCATAGCGGGCCCCAGGACTCATAATTAGCCGTGAATGTGTGAGCTAGTGCCAGAAGAGAAACGGATAATCTCGCTGCACCACGATCAGGATGCTCATTGTCTCGAACCCGGGTCCGCCAAGTGTCTGGCAGCGAGCCAACTAAGCTGACAGCAACCGATGCCGATGTTTCCCGCGCATTCGTCTTGTTTGTGCAGAAACTCAGGGAGGAAATGACGCAGATTTTCTACTTCCATAGACAGAAATAATGACAATCATCTTTTCGCTTGATACCTCAGATAAAGTTGAAGCAAAGCGCGTGTTATTTGATAAATTCGCGTGAGATTGAGTGGAATGAGGAGGGAAGCTTTGAGTGATGTTCCCAGGTCTTCCAGGATAACATCAGGTCCTGGAACTTCTCCAGAACAACACAGTGGCGGACCTAGCGTGGCCTTGAAGAGTTTATTAATCGATTTTTATCAATATCTTTTACCAGTGTAGGTAATTGTTAATAAAAAAAGGCATTGTACGAGGCTTCAATGAATGAACAGTTCAATGAAAACAATTTCATAGATAGGAATGATTTATTAGTTTTATTTTGTTCTACAGAGGTTTAGTGCCTAAAAATTAGTAAAAATATGACACTAAACGTCTGTAGAACAAAATAAAACTAATAAACCATTCAAATCTATGAAATTGTTTTCATTGAACTGTTCATTCATGAAGCCTCGTACAAAGCCTTTTTTTATTAACAATTACATTGGTAAAAGATATTGATAAAAATCGATTAATAAACTCTTCAAGGTCAGGCTCACTACTCAGCCGTCTTAAAACCTTCTTTAATAGCGTCGCACTGTTCTGCAGCTAGGCTAATGGCGACGGATGAATGATTATGATGATGATTGGGAGATGATGATGAAGAATAGGTGAGGATGGACGGTGGGAAGGAGGAGGTAGTGGACTATTAGTAGGGCACCTTCCCAGCATTTGGCTATCGACTGAGGGAAACTATGAAAAGCTTCAATCTGGATAGACTGAGGTTTTGAAATGAGGACCAGGGGCCTTATTCTAGAACTTTTAAATTCCCAATTCTGATGGAATTCGATTCCATGCAATATTAATCCTTATGACCGTGAGCCGGATACCATCCCCAATTTTATGTATAGTATTTTTTACCATTTGGTATTTTCTTTTTAATTATGTAAAACTACATTTGCCAGTTCGTCAGTTTAAATTTTTCAGAATGAAAAGTACAAGCATTCACTAATTTGTCAAACAAAAATATGATATCCACGCAATAGTAACAATCTGTCTATTTTGTCGCCCCTCGCCGCCGAGTCTGCCAGACAAGAAGATGGGGTGTTATTGGTTGTGGAAGGAAGTTGCGTCTAGAGGGGGAGGGGATGATCCTGCAGGATCTAATAACATTAGTCTTGAGACCCAGTTGAGGGGGGGGGGGGGGGGGGTGTGTACACTTCCTGGCTCGGTATAAATATTATGCGATTATCAACCGACACAACATTTGACTTCGTTTCATGAGGCGTCAATTAGTAGCAGTTTTCATTTACCTAATGGTAATGGAGTAAAATGACAGAGGATGAAAGGGCAGACATTAGTCAGATTTTGAAAAACAGCTCTACGTTAAATCGAGTAAAAACTGCCCAAAATCAAGTGGATTTAAAAAACTTTACTTTGCACACTTTCCAGTTCCTTTCTTCAGTGCGGGATTCACTCAATCAAATCACGCGTTCGATTCGGAGCGTCGAAAGCTGCAGAATTCTGGAATATTGTAGGAATTTGAAATAATTTCTGTACCTCGGAGATAGAAGAGCGGAAGTTATTTGTCTCGATTTTGCGTTGCGCACTTTTGGAATGACGTAATCAAGCTCTATCAACAACAATATTGAAGTATTCTCTTACACAATGACTCATGTCCTCATTACCTGGTCTTTGAGCTAACCTCAAAAACCATTGTAATGGACATCGGGCCTCCTACTTCTGAGGTGTTGAGTGTTTTGAACCGCGTGATAATGATGTGTAATGATTTGTGTCCACGCCCGCGTCTATATGTAGAGAGGGCGGTGTGACATGACAGCGCACGCGCGTGGGACACTCGGTCATTACCATAGACTTCTTATAGTAGTTAGGTGTCATTACACGAGCAATTACACAGTCACGTGACCCTATAGATAGGCACCTCCACGCGGTTACACAGTCACGTGACCCTACAGATAGGCACCTCCACGCGGTTACACAGTCACGTGACCCTACAGATAGGCACCTCCACGCGGTTACACAGTCACGTGACCCTACAGATAGGCACCTCCACGCGGTTACACAGTCACGTGACCCTACAGATAGGCACCTCCACGCGGTTACACAGTCACGTGACCCTATAGATAGGCACCTCCACGCGGTTACACAGTCACGTGACCCTATAGATAGGCACCTCCACGCGGTTACACAGTCACGTGACCCTATAGATAGGCACCTCCACGCGGTTACACAGTCACGTGACCCTACAGATAGGCACCTCCACGCGGTTACACAGTCACGTGACCCTACAGATAGGCACCTCCACGCGGTTACACAGTCACGTGACCCTACAGATAGGCACCTCCACGCGGTTACACAGTCACGTGACCCTACAGATAGGCACCTCCACGCGGTTACACAGTCACGTGACCCTATAGATAGGCACCTCCACGCGGTTACACAGTCACGTGACCCTATAGATAGGCACCTCCACGCGGTTACACAGTCACGTGACACTATAGATAGGCACCTCCACGCGGTTACACAGTCACGTGACACTATAGATAGGCACCTCCACGCGGTTACACAGTCACGTGACCCTACAGATAGGCACCTCCACGCGGTTACACAGTCACGTGACCCTATAGATAGGCACCTCCACGCGGTTACACAGTCACGTGACCCTATAGATAGGCACCTCCACGCGGTTACACAGTCACGTGACACTATAGATAGGCACCTCCACGCGGTTACACAGTCACGTGACCCTATAGATAGGCACCTCCACGCGGTTACACAGTCACGTGACCCTATAGATAGGCACCTCCACGCGGTTACACAGTCACGTGACACTATAGATAGGCACCTCCACGCGGTTACACAGTCACGTGACCCTATAGATAGGCACCTCCACGCGGTTACACAGTCACGTGACCCTATAGATAGGCACCTCCACGCGGTTACACAGTCACGTGACACTATAGATAGGCTCCTCCACGCGGTTACACAGTCACGTGACCCTATAGATAGGCACCTCCACGCGGTTACACAGTCACGTGACCCTATAGATAGGCACCTCCACGCGGTTACACAGTCACGTGACCCTATAGATAGGCACCTCCACGCGGTTACACAGTCACGTGACCCTATAGATAGGCACCTCCACGCGGTTACACAGTCACGTGACCCTATAGATAGGCACCTCCACGCGGTTACACAGTCACGTGACCCTATAGATAGGCACCAGTGGCGTGCCGACCTATCTAAATTTGGTGCTCGAGCACAGTCATTTTTTGGGGGTGGGTGGTCCCCGCCAGGGGACCTACCCACCTTGGGACACATTTTATAATGTAACAGTGATACATTCTCCACTAATACAACTTAATGTATTCACACAAACATGGTGATGAGGGTGTATACGTCGTATTGCTGCACAGCAAACTGTAACATTGTAAATATCAATAATGGAAAGGGAACAAAAGATTTTTATCAATAAATGTATGCAGTGAACATGTACATAAGTGCTAATGCAATTGATACATTTTAGGGGTTGAGTAGGTCTAGGTGGGTGGATTGTTGCAAAAACTGCAGGTTGATGGTTCGGTGGGTGGATAGATACTAAAATATTTATGAAATAATATTGAATTGACCCATTTTCAGTACTTATTGAAAGGATTTGATGAATCATAAAAACAGCATAACGGTTAGAGAATCATCTTCTGTAGGTATTTTCTTTCATGCTCCTGCATGCTGGATCGAAAATAGTATTTATTATCAGCAAAGAAGCATAGGAAATTTAAATATCGCTGAGATACAGTTTGCCTGTGTATAATTTATGATGGATGTAAATTAACGAACATGAATCCATTGAATCCATTGAATTATGGATTCAATTGCACCAAAATCATTTTAAACCCGTCCTTGGGTAGCCTCAAGGGCGTTTTCAGGGGTGGGCCGAGGGGGCCATGGCCCCCACCGAAATCAGGATTTCATCTAAGAAAATAAGCACATTTAAAATAATATGTGGAAAAAAACTTAAAAATAGATAGATCATGTCAAAAACGTTCCAAATGGTTTAGAATTGAGTTTAAATTCACAAAAATTTCTTTAACCTCTTAGTCTAATTTTTTGATATTTTGTAATTTATTATTTCCCAAAATAGCTATACATTGCGATTCAAAATTGCACCTAAATGAATGACCTTGATCCAAAATTTTCTCGGGGGCTGCGCCCCCGAACCCCCTGTTTTAAACTGTCATTTTTCAGAATATTAGTAATGTCGGCCCCCCCCCCCCCCCGAAATTTCATCCTGGATACGCCCTTGGGTAGCCTAATACAAAAAATAATCATTCACAATTATTGTACCTACCTGAAAAACCATTTTAAACGTGTGCTAATGTAGAGTTGAAAACTAAAAAATAGGTGCGCCGCATTTTTTTTTGTTTTAATGACTTTTTTGTTTTCTATCAAAAATACAGTACCTTGTAAAATTATTTAAAACCCGTTTTAATGTAGCCAAAACCAAAAAGTTTCACTGCGCGGCTATTTTATTTATAATTTTATTACTTACCTATATAAATTAAGAATTTTTCTGTTTTCCTTAAAAAACAGAGTAATGTAAAATCATTTTAAACCTGTCCTAGGTAGACGAAAACCAAAAAATTCGCTGCAGCGCATTATTATGTGTGCTTTTCTTTTTATAAATAAATCACGTCTTTGTTTATTCATTTCAAAATCATTTAAATCACTTAAATCATTTAAACCCGTTCTAATGTAGCCAAAAACAAAAAATTTCGCTGCGCGGCTATTTTATGTGTGATTTTATTGCTAATGTAATATCATTTTAAACCCGTCCTAAGGTAGCCAAAATACAAAAAATTCGCTGCGCGGCATTTTTATTATTTTTTTGTTTTCTTTCAAAATTATACTTAGTAGGTACCTGTAAAATCATTTTAAACCCGTTGTAATGAAGCAAAAAAAAATTATTCGCTGCGCGGCTTTTTTATGTGTGATTTTTTATACATGAATGAATTTTCTGTTTTCTTTCAAAATCGTCGTACCTGTAAAATCATTTAAAACTCGTTCTAATGTAGTCAAAATCCCAAAATTTCGCTGCTCGGCATTTTTCGTTTGATTTTATTTCTAATATAAATTATACTGACTGTTCTGTTTTCCTTCAAAAATATCGTACCTGCCTGTAAACTTATTGTAAACCCGTCTATAACCAAAAGAAAAAAAATCGATGCGCGGCATTTGTGTGGGTGCAAACCGTTTAATAATTAAATTAATTACTTCCCAGAGCTAAAACTAAAATAATTCACTTCACTATATTTGTTTCTCTGTTGTTTTAAGAGGTGCTTCATCAAACATTAACAATGATAAATTATTTTCAAGTCTAAAATGCACCATAAAACATTCAAAGTTGGTATTGAAATTGAATTTTTTTCCGAGGCTATGCTCGCACCCCGGACCTGCATGTACCTACTGGGGGGTCCTCTCCCCAGACCTCATTGCGATCGCTGCCAATTTTATGTTCGTGACCATTGGGGGTGGGTGGGTATACCCATCAATGAATAAGCACCGGTCCTCAAGATAGGTTCGGCACGCCACTGATAGGCACCTCCACGCGGTTCTAGGTGGACTCGATTGTACAGGGAGGAAACCCTTTAAAATCACAATCTGGACCATATTTTTACAAATTAGAAGCTGTGGAATTCACGGAAGCCTCCAGAAATGGATCCTTTGTTTAAAAAAATTTAAGTATAACGTGTCAATTGTTATCCCTTTCAGGCCCAGACGAAAGATTATTTTGGAAGATTTTTGGAAATTCTTTGGAAAACCGCCAGATGATAAGTTTTAAGAGTTGTAAACCATCAAAAAAGATTGTGTAATTCATACATCGATAATTATCGATAATTGTAAGTTTTTCTCCAAAGATATCACTTATATGACATTAATCATAACTTATTCTACCGAAAAGAGTTATCGGGAAAATCAAACTGCGGATGTGCAAGTTTTAGATAAAAGGAACCTTAATTTTAGTTGCTATCATGACAATGTTAACTCTTATGGCTAAAATGTATTAACAAAAGAACGATTTTAAATGGTCCACAGCCATCTCGATAGCTTCTTGCCAGGTGTTGTTATGATTTGGTCCGATGTTTCCCGCTATGGAGTTGCCAGGGCGTGAGTATGTGACAGAGAGAGGTGACAAGACTGCGCAGGCGCGTGGGCGCACACGGCGAATAACATGTCGGCGCAAGCGCACTGCCACATGGCATGACGGGACTCGAACCCACGTGCTGTCGACACGGGTCTAAATCACGCGGAACAAGAGGGCCGTGTGTGGACCACATTCACCGCCCGCTGGATGATTCCAACACGGAGAAACTCGACAGATCTTCATGGACCACGCGTTTCACACACTTTAAGGTGCTGCAAGCGTGAGCGATTTAGCCGCTTGTTGCAGGCACTTTTTTGGATACGATTGGAGACAAAATGGGTTGACAAAATGATTTGAAATTTTACCATGATTAGATGAAAGACAAACTTAGAGTTGTCACTTGGTACATTTTTAATTTTTACTTTGTTAATTAGTAATAACTAGTTGATTTTTGGTGAAAATTGGTCTATTTTTGTGTCTCACTGGGTGCCGTAAGAAATTTATTTTAAAAAATATGCTAAGTGATAACCCTAAGTTTGTCTTTTATCTAATCATAATTAACTCCAATCGTATCGGAAATTTCATAGTTTTGAACGGTTTTGTTGAATAACCGGCGCCTAATTAACAATGCAAGAAAGCAAAAATGAAAAAGTGCTATTAACATACAATCAGATTGATCATGTGAACATCCTATCAAAGTTATACCCACTTATGAAACAATTGGTCTCTCTCAATTTTCTAAAACGGCCGAGCGCCAGATGAAACTTATGGCTCGAAGTGTTAAGCTGGGTTCCCATAGTTCGCTTTCGTTTCGCATTCGGTTCGCTTTCGCGTCGCGAAGTTTGTAGTCGTTTCCATAATTTCTGTTTCGCGCGTTTCGCGTATCCATGGATACGCGAAACATAAATAGTATTCTGCCAATAGTTAAAAACAAAATGATGGATAATAATCAGATAATAAGCAAGAACGGCAAGAAAATGCGGAAAAAGTGAAACTTGACAGTTGAAACGTCAAAACGTCAAAACATATGTTCATTAATCGAATATCGAATATAAGCTCGAGGTCGACCGGAAATGGAGATTCGATATATCGCATCACTTCGGATTTCGCGCGTTTCGGTTTCGTCGAAGTTGAAGTTGGTCCAACATTTTTGCATTTCGGAGACGAAATTAAACATGGACGATTTTCTGTGTTAAAAGGTAGCCATTTTGCGAAAGCGAACCGAATGCGAAGCAAAAGCAAAGTATGGGAACGCAGCTTAATGCATTACAGGTCAAGCGAAGTAACGGATCTGGAGGACAATTCTTGAGCTTTCACGTGTTGAAACCGTCCACGTTTGAAAATTCTTAAGTTTTCATGTTTTGAAAGTGTTTACGTATGCACTGCATAGACTTGAAAAGTTGAGGGCGAAATTTGTAAACTTCTTCAAGATTTCATTTAATCAATTAAAACGTGAATGGTTGCAAATGTGAAAGCTGAAGAATGGTGTACCCACTGACTGAGTTGTATATATAGGTAGATATACAAATCAGTGGGTATACCTATAAAAAAAGATGTACTATCATGTTCTTTTCCCTAACAATTAAAATTATAAATAAAATAATAAAATAAAAATAATAAAATAATAAAATAATATATAATAAAAATAAAAATAATAAAAATAATAAAATAATATTATTATTATATTATAATATTATATAATATTTAAAATAATAAATTTACTCTCTTCGACTGTGAAAAAGTTTAAATTGATCGGGCAAACGGTTCGATATCAGTTTTCTTTTCAGCCAATCAGAGGATTTTACTCAAAGAAATGCACGTGACCGCTGGCATGACATTGGTGTCTGTGCAAAATTTCAGATCGTTGGTCGACCGATGTCGTTCCCTTCATGTCCTAACCCAATAGACCATTTTATAAATTATCAATGTGGCTCTGCTTTTTAACAAAAATCATATGCAGTTTGATTTCCAGGTCCCCTTGTTATGTGTTACATATTGTTAAAACAGGGACTAAGGTACCTGGAAATCAAACTGCTTATGAAAATTTATTAGAAAGCAGAGCCACCGAGATAATTTTTAAATAGGTCTATACATTACAGAAACTGCACGGACGCTTTTACACCAATCCAATCTGTAAAACCCGTCGGCGCTGAGACAAACAGTTATCTCTAGAAGGCTCTGGAATCATTGTTATTCCGCTGTCTGCATTAAGAAGGCCGTGGAATCACTGTTATTCGTTCTTTTGTTCGAGAAGAGCGATCACAATGACATCATCAATCATCATTTATCATAATCCGTCGATTAGTCGATGCCATTGTGTTTAATAAACCAGGCACGAAGTGATTCTTGATAATTAATAATTATTGTTAGAGTTAATTGATCTATTGAATTCCTGGACATGCTTTCTGTCGAGCGCTGTGATTGGTGGAGGAGATCACGTGATATGAGGCGAGGTTGTGAAGGATTGGGGGAATGATTGGATGTGACGTGATGGAAGGATGGGGAAGGAGGATTTACCATATGAACATAATTCAAGCCTAACGGTAAAATATTACTGGAGAGCTTTGGAAACTTTGGGGGGATTTATATGAAACTATAGAACATGAGCTTTAGTATACTAGATATAGGTACTACCATTGAATATTACACTGGAAAGCTATATAAGTCGTATTTTAAACTTCCTTGTTGAAAGATCGTTTCAAAATAACATTGTTGAAAAGGCTCGCTTTATAATTCCCGAAAAATCAAAATTTTTGTTTGTAAAGATTAATTTGTATTTCCAGAGACTTGGTGGAAAACGGTATTACGGGAATGTAATTTCTAATAAACATGATGTAATGTCGACAATGAAATGTGACATCAAAAGTAATTAGTTTATGCCGTTTTCTCGCCGAAACGATCACTCAATACATATTATGCATGCAGTAGACTTATGAGGATGAAAATGAGATGTTTGAATGTGTTGCTATTTAAAATAATTGATTTCAAACTCATAAAAATCATTTAATTACATCGAATTATTCAAATTTATTTCCACACCTTGATAAAGCAAACTTGAAATTACATAATTAAACATCCCAGCCTCTCGGCCCACATTCAAAATTACACTTTCAACCTTCATTCTGATTTCCAAAGTTTACTAAAACAGTCTTCACGTGTCAAATAAAACCCATAAACTGTCAAAAACCGAACATACATCAACGCAGACTCGTTCTTTTAATTATGCAAATCTTCATAAACACATAAAACAAGGAATCCTCATTATAAAATGCAAAGTCAGTCCGCAGGAAACTGATTTGTTCCGATCAAAAAGCCGTGTGATCGATCGCTTGATTTTCATAGAATCTTGGTTCGAGCGGATCCACTTGATTTCATAAGGCGCCCGAGCCCCCAATTACCCCCCTCCCCCCCCCCCCCCCCCCCCCTAGTGGTTGCAGGCACCAGCGCGCCTTGATGCACGCCGCTAATTGAATCTGACCAAATGTGGCGAAATATTTTATAGGTGAGACTGAGCGTAAAAAAGTGTGGATGCATTCCAGGAAGCTTATGTTACTGGTTTTATTACCGGCTTGAGGTGAAGGAGGACTGTCACGGTTCCATTGCGATAATTCATATTGTAAAGCCAAAATCATCCTCACCAATATAACTGTATTTTCTTTATAATCGATCCCTTATTCAAGAAAGGTGGTAGTGAAATTACCATTATACTATGGCTGAGGCACTCCTGAGGTCCCTGGTTCGATCCTGGTTCCTTCCTGAGAGTTTATCGTACATTCACTCAGTACATTCCCATAGGTTCCCTGCTAATAGGCCACGACCGTCTCCTTCCCACCGTCTATTCTTTCATCATCTCCCAATCATCACAATTATCAGTCCATCTAAATTATTCTTAGGTGAGCTTATTGACCGCAATTCTGCGTTCATTCAATCATAGTTGTAATGGTGACATGAGTCTTTGTGTAAGAGAATACTTCAATACAATATTTGTTGACATCAGTCAAATGGCAATTGATTGAGCTTGATTACATCATTCCAAAAGTGTGCAACTCAAAATCGAGATGGACTTCCGGCCTCCTACCTCTGAGGCTCTGGCAGTGTTGCCATGCGGCATGCAACGCGTCACAATGTTGCCATGCGGCATGCAACGCGTCACAATGTTGCCACGCGGCATGCAACGCCTCTGTTGTGATTAACATGTCAGACACTGGCTAGGCGTTGTGCGCAGACGCGGAGAGACGCTAATAAGATGCGCCCACCTTGGTAATGACGCCGTCGGATCCAATTAACCCGTGCTGCCCTCCCGCGGTGGAGACACGCAACACGCGGCGTAAATCACAACGTGGAGGCGTTGTCGAGGACGTGTCCAGGTTCGAGTCCCGTCCTAGAGGGTCCTGACGTCAAAGCCAGAGGTCAACAGATCGGACTGAAGCCATTGTTGGTTGTATCTATTCCCAGGCGCGTAGGAACTTAATTTGCAAGGGGGGAGGGGGAATGATATTCTAAAAGAACTTGAGCTGGAGGTACTAGTGTTACGAAGACAATAGGGGGCTAGGGGGAGGGCCCCCCAGGGAAATGCGGGTCCGGAAAGAAATCAAAAATGGAAATCAAAAATGAAAATCAATGAAAAGTAAACGAAATGCGAAAGCAGTGCGATCCATGCCTAGAATGCTAGGAAATTAGGTTTTCAAGTATCCACTTAACAAATTTGCAGCTGTTATTTAAATTATTTATCATTTTTTCAAATATAATTTTTCAATGATTTATTAAGTTTTTGTGAATTTTTTGATGCATAAAATCTATTTTTTGGGGCACAATTTACATACTACATACTATAATACACCGGCTTCAAATAATCATAGCAACCATGGGGTGAAGTAACTACCCTACAGGGAGTTACACGTGCTTGCAAAGTGCAAGTCCTGCTTATGAATTGGCAACCCCCAGATCATAGTATCAATATTTCCATGAAACCGAGGGGCTATAGGCACCGAGTGTTCGCCACGAGTGAGAGAAATTAGCAACATTTGTGGGAAGATCGTCAACTGTTTTATTTCTCATTGGCCGTGACCTAGCAACCGATCAGATGTCAACAAATGTACTCAAAATATTTCGGAATCAGAACTTAGTCGCGCAAATTAATATTGTGATCAGATTCAGTGAAATTGTGAACACTTTGTTGTTAATATTTTGTAGGCGAATAAACATTAGATAAACTTGTGTCAATTTTAAGAATTGATAATGCGTAATATGTGCAGCAACATAACGTATAACTGCAGCGACTTGGACGCCTTGCCAAAGGTAAGCTTCCTTCCCACAGATTAGGTGGCTCTGTCTGTACTTTTGCAGTGCCATCTGTTGTCTAAACACGCTGCCTATTTTGAAATCTCATAACCCACTCGCAGATGACACATCTGTCTCAATTACTTATTGCATTGTTCTTCCCTTGATCCTTCACTTCGCTGCATATTCATTCACAGAACAATGTGTCGTAAAGTCCAAGGAAACTGCAAGTGTTTAGCATGGAAATTGTCTCTCGTGGGTGAAACAAACAACCTCTCTTGTATTTACTGTTCTGCAAATAGGCTAATGATGATGATGATGATGAAGAAGAATAGGTAAGGAGGTGGGTAGGAGGCTGAAGTGGATCGTTTGCCTCTCGACTGAGGGGAACCGCAAATCCTCAGTCAGGAAGGACGGACTCAAGGAATCGAACCCGGACACCCAGAGTGTATTTTAAAACCAAAAGTTCGCGTTTTGATAAGCGAAGACAGATAATCAATCAGTTATTTTACCCAATGATGGTAAAATATGTTTTCCATATTTTACTATCCTTAAGTTTTCTATAGCGATCCTTATCCAAATAATAAAATAGTACAAACCCTCAGATATCTTACAAAAACCATCTTGACCATTCTAAACTGAACGGTTCAACAACATCTGAAGAATTAGATAGACACAATAAAAGCTAAGCATCATAACAATCAAAATATATGCACAAAGGTGTAAAAACGGACACTTAAATTTGGAGAAAAAATATATAAAAATTGGTGATTATTATATAAAGTACGAGTATAAACAT
Organism: Leuctra nigra; assembly: GCA_934045905.1. Classification (NCBI taxonomy): domain Eukaryota; kingdom Metazoa; phylum Arthropoda; class Insecta; order Plecoptera; family Leuctridae; genus Leuctra; species Leuctra nigra. The sequence goes on from OW203768.1 coordinate 1,637,554, forward strand.
TTCTATTTGATTCTGAAGGGGACAGTGTTGGGATAAGATAATATTATTTTTTATCTAGATGATGATAAAGATAGTTGCCAAAAAATCTAGATAAGATAATACCTAGATAAATTTCTAAGAAATCATATAGATAATAGATAAAGCAAAAAATTATTATCTAGATAATTGTAATAGGTAATAGATAATTTTTTTAACATATTCTACTGTTCCCTAATTATTTTCGAATCCTAAATTCGGAACTCGAGTTTTTAAAAAATGGGGCCGTAAACCAAGCCAACTAATTCGACTAAACGGAGATGATTTTCATTTTTCATATCATCTGTCATTTGTGGTTCGGGCATGTTCATGCACACAGTGCATTTTGAAATTTATATGTTTTTATCTAGATAATTGCCAATAGATAACAATATTTCTTATGTAGATAAAGATGAAGATAACAAATTATTTAATGATGATCTCGATAAGAGACACTGAAGGGACGACACGACACTGCATTGGTCCTGGCCACTGGGTCACTCCGCACTGATTGGCATCACGTGGTCGCTAATGAACATCAGCCGAGTGTTTTACAGCCGGATTTAAGCGATCGTTTTGTTCCACTGTATCGGGCGGTTGTCGCGGTGCCGCCCGGCATTCCTCACGCCACCCGCGACAACACCGCGCAGCCACAACCTCGCGTACACACACATCAGTAGGGGTTGTTTGCTGTTTGGTGGACACAGGAGCGTAGGAACTACTTTGATCATGGGGGGGAGGGAGGATTGCGACACCCGGAAGGGGGGTCTGGGGGCGAAGTTCCCCAGTTTTAGCCCCACAGGATGCGTTTTTATAGAATTTAACAATTTAAAAGTGATTTTGGGGCTCTAAAATACACGAAAGGAAGCAAACTACCCTCCAAATGTTGCCTCGCAACGCGATTATGCTTCTCAGAAATGTTGCTTCTCTGAATAGTTAAAATAAGTTACTAATATTTTGAGAGAGTTTGACACATCCTTGTCCAATTTTAATAGTGTTTAACGTCGCACTGTTCTGCAACTGGCGACGGATGAATGATTATGATGATGATTGGTATGGATGGACAATGGGAAGAAGACGGCCTTGGTCTATTACTAGGGAACCGTCCCATCATTTTCCTCTCGACTGCGGGAATCGAACCCGGGATGCGTCTTTCCATACCCTAATCGATCCCAACTCATTGATTTGAAAATTTGCATTTTACTCGCATTTAACGCCGAATCTATTCGGTATAACCAAACACTCAAACACTCCCATTCATAATGAAGCAGCTAAGTGAGGTGTCTCCGCAATATTGGAGGTTTTACTCACGTTATTGTTGATAGTTTGAAAGTAAAGAACATTGTTCGGAAAGTAGATTTAAACACTTTATAAAAAGATACAAATATCTCGATGTCAAAATTCGGACACGAGACAAAAATGCAGTGGATTATAAGCAAGGCGAAACAAAATGAGCAGAAGAGGTTGGTTTTCATCAATAATTATAATAATCATGAATATTAAATTATGACCATTTTTTCAGGTCAACACCATAAGCATACGCAAAAGTCCGATATACCCCAAGTATCTATACTTTTGGACTTTGCCTTAATACCAACGAATTTTTAGATCAGACTAGATTATCTAATATTGTCGGCTGGGTTTTTTGTAGGTACAATATACCAATTTAATATGGTTTTTTGTGTGACAAAACAGGTACCAGGTGTTTATAGGTGCTTAAGTACCTAAGGTACTAAGAATTGACAGTAGGAAGTCATTTGAAGGATGACATAAAATAATTTGTGCTAGAAAATATTTTGTTCAGTACTTTAGTCTCTTAAACAGTTGTATTGAGTTGGGCTCGATTAGGGTATGGAAAGACGCACCCGGGATTCCGGAGTCCGAGTCCAGATCTTCACTGCCTGCGCCAACTTGCTCCGTTGATAAGTTCGTCCCTCGAGTCAGGAATAGAAGTACGATGAAAAGTGTTCGTATAAATGGAAATGCTCACACGCGTTTATTCCCCCGGCCTGGTGCTCTGGTGCCACTGCATGTGATCTGCAATGATGTTAGCGCCACCTAGCGCCGTGGAATGTCACAGAAACCGACACCGAAGAATGTCCGCCTCATTATCCTCAAATCCTCACCCGTGTAGATCCTCAATGTTCTGTCCCGGTGGCGCATGCGCACAGGGGAAATGTTAACGACGCACTCTTCTGCAGCGAGACTTGAACCCCATGACTTGATTCCATGGCGTTATTCCTGACTGGGGTTTCCCTCAGTCGAGAGGCAAATGCTGAGAAGGTTCCCTACTAATAGGCCACGACCGCCTCCTTCCCACCTCCATCCTCACCTGTTCTTCATCATCATCTCCCAATCATCATCATAATCATTCATCCGTCGCCATTAGCCTCGTTGCAGAGCAGTGCGACGCTAAACACTATACTAAAGACTAAATTACACGATTCAAGTTTCCTTGAATGCAACCCTTTCAAGGGGGTTGAATTCAAGACTTGGATCGTCTAAATGAAAACATTGAAGCATTTAACACGTTTTCAATTCTTCAATTCATGACATTTCTTCAGCCTTTTCAATTAGAACATGTCATATTTTCCTTCAAGTCTTTAAATACTTCAACCAATTGTTAATTTCACCGCAATTTCAATCAACAATAAACATTAAATCGTCTAAATTCTCTTTCATGTTTCCTTGAAATCAAGGGTTGAATTCAACCCCTTCAAGGAAACTTGAACCGTGTAATTCAGGCTTTAGAAGAGTAATTTCAGTTCCTAAGACACAAGTAATTCGTAATATTTGATTAATTTCTTCCTAAACTCAGCGCTCCGCCACTGGTCTTGACTGCACATGTGTCAGATATGCGTGGAATTCGGAATTCCTGCCCACCGCCCTCTAACCGCTGTTTTAACGGCCTATTAGAGCCTTAAAACTCACTAAATGCGCGTTTTATTGCGCATCTGTCACGTGACCTCTTCCACGACTAGCCCACGTGCTCGGACTGTTTCCACAGCCGACAGGAATATTACCATTCGTTTCAATCAGAATCACATTTCAATGCAAATATTAAGCAAATGCCATTTTATGAATGTCAACAATTTATACCTTCTGTCGGAATAAATTGTCTCAGAATAGCTAAGATAAGAACGTTACGATTTGCCGTGTACAAAACAATAGAACAAGATATGCTTAAAACGTAAAATAAAACCAATCAAGAATGTAATTCCGAAATTAGACCGCATCCAAAATATTTGTAAGATCAAAACGTCGAGAAGAGATAGTTTCTTTCACTAATTTAAAAATCTGAAAATATTTGAAAACATTTTAGACACTCTATAACGCCTGAAACCCGTATTTGAAAATGCCACAATTTAAAATTTACAGCAATGTATTTCTTGTGTGTAAGTTGCAGTTCCATGTCCTGCTCGGTGGAGGCGCCATGTTTTGTTACGGACCAACGCAACTGATGTACAAATGTACAGCGAATGAACTCTATCCATGTGTATGGACCACATCTCTACCAAGTGGCAGATGAATCATCTGGCCCGATGTTAGTTTCATCTCGCAGATAAAACTGAGACGTGACTTCCCGGTTAATCTCTTTGCATCACGGCATACTGGAGCGCATTTACTTGCATCACGGCATATTGGAGCGCATTTACTTGCATCACGGCATATTGGAGCGCATTTACTTGCATCACGGCATACTGGAGCGCATTTACTTGCATCACGGCATACTGGAGCGCATTTACTTGCATCACGGCATATTGGAGTGCATTTACAATTGCATCACGGCATATTGTAGCGCATTTACAATTGTATCACGGCATACTGGAGCGCATTTACAATTGTATCACGGCATACTGGAGCGCATTTACAATTGCATCACGGCATACTGGACCGCATTTACTTGCATCACGGCATACTGGAGCGCATTTACTTGCATCACGGCATACTGGAGCGCATTTACTTGCATCACGGCATATTGGACTGCATCACAGACAGAGAATACTTCTTTCGACATGATAATATCACTGATAAAACATATAGAAAGTGAAAAGGTGTTGGTTGACTGGGACTTTTTAATACAGTAGATGCAAGTTTGATGCACCTCTATACATTTCCATGTACCTATCCTATTGTTTTTTTTTTGTAGACCTGCAAATGTCACATGAAATTACATTTTTGATACTTTTTTTGTAGACTATTTATTCAAGAAACTTGTCAGGGAGAGTTCAATGCACTTTCAGGATCCGTATTACAAAATATATTGTATCATTTCACTACAACAGCAAATCATTGGGTTATATATAAAACATGTACAGTCGAACTATACAAAGGCAACTTTTAGTTTATTAACCAGGTTCTGCACATGAAATACCTAACAACCAATCTCCAGAAATGGTATTTCATTGCGGTGTGTAATTATTAAATTCGCACAATATGTATTGCGAAATCGCATTATAATAAATGAACTCTCAATTGCAAGAGCATATAGGAATATGAATGATTGTATAATTAAAATAAACACACGTGAACACAAATATTACGCGATTCGCTCTTAAAATACCAGTGTAAAACGTAAAACGATCAAACTGTATAAAATCCATTCTCGGAAAGTATCGACCATGGACCATTGGTATTGTCAAGCCATTTATAAGATTGCCATCCAGCAATCTATTAAAAACACGTTGTTTACATTAAATATAATTAGGTACTGATATTTTACAATCAATAAAATCGTATTCAAAATTCAAAATTGAGCTAAGTGACTGTGGCTTGACAGTAGATTTCAAGGTCAATCTTAGGGTGTGAAATGAACTATGCCAAGTGATAATGCCTCTGAAATGAAACATTCTCACCGCTTCTTATTTCACACGACTAAACACGATGCAATTACACAACCCGACCGCCCTAATTTATTACCCTCAGCGCGAGATCTCGATCGACTCTCGACTATTCGCGTTCGAGATGATATCGACACAAACAGATGGCGATCTTTAATTACAGCCGCGATTTCGGAGGCGTTTTCAATTTGCATTCCATAACGAGTGTCGATATTAACTGGAGATGTGATCACTGCGCATGACAAGCCACGATGTGTGTTTCACGGAGAACTTTCCGACCTCGGACTTCGCAATCAACAACCGGCTTTTTATCAATGAACTCGAAATTGAATTCGCTCGATAAAATAGCTCTGGACAAAGTTGGGCCGATTGAGTTTGCCGAAACAAACTCGAATACACTTTGCAACAACACATAATCAAATCTACTGTCGAATGGAATTCTGTATTTGTTTGTGTTTGTGTGTATCTTGGGGGCCGCCAATATGAAACAGGAAGTAATCCAGTTATTGACGATGTTACGGCAAATGATATTTACTTGTTTTCCTATCCACGCGTGCACGCTTTTAGTGCGAACTTGTACAGTTTATATCAGTCATTCTGCTTCATGCTCCCTTCTCGGGCTGACGTTGAAGCGTTGACCAATCAGGAGCCGATGTTCCCCCGTTAGCGAGGGTAACGCAGCTCCTGGTGCATCGCTGTAACGCGGGAATGTCGGCTCCCCATTGGTCCACGCCGCGACGCTCTCGTGCGAGCACCAATCACGCTCAAGGACAGAACTTTCGTCGAGCGGACGACAACGTCACTAGAATTTCCCTATTGGGGCTAGTTGACACTTTCTCTTTGTCTGTGTCTCTTTCTGTGTTTTTGCCAGCAGTGACTACGTGAAACCGTTCAACCAATCGACCTGGAATTTTGCACACACACTAATGTCATGCGAGTTCAGTCTTGTTTTTGAACGAGATCCTATTTTTTGAAAATTAAAACGGATCCGTTTGACTAATCAATTTAAAACCTTTCATGATCATTGGAACCAACATTTTAGATTTTTTTTACCATTTTCAGACTACCTAATCATTTTATGCTTGGTCCGAAACATTTGTCAATTTTATTAGAAATTTAAAACACACCACTGCTCCTTTGACTCATTTCATTTCAGCTCTTATCCATGTCATGTCAGTAGATCAGCACTGCGATCGTGTAACTTTGCTGGACAAACGATCGACAACTCTTATGAGAGATTAGCATTGACTCGACTTTGTAATCGATCGACTATGACGTGTCAATGTTATTCTCCCATAAGAGTTGTCGATCGTTTGTCGAGCAAAGTCGCAGTGCAGAACCTCGCAACGCATATCAATGTGCTGACTCGATGTGTTTCCCCCGCAGCTTGCAACTGTAACCTGCACGCGCGCCGCTGCCGGTTCAACATGGAACTGTACAAGCTGTCGGGGCGCATCAGTGGCGGCGTGTGTCTCAAGTGTCGCCACTTCACCGCGGGACGCCACTGCCACTACTGCAAGGAGGGTTACTATCGCGACCCCACCAAGCCCATCTCGCACAAGAAGGCGTGTAGAGGTAGGTGACCACGTGACCCAGTGACCTCGGTGCAGTAGTAGACCTGACGTAGTGGAATCTAATGGTGTGAAGTATTTCAATCAAATCAAAAATATATTTCATTGTTTTCACAACTCCAAATAATAACACTATTTTAAGTTTGAAGTACCTAGGTCAATTTTAAAATTTTAAGTGGAAGGACCAGAATCTAAGCCGCTATTATTAAGATTATGAATACCGTTTTAGATTAGGAGCGAATCAACATAGGTAGACAATAAATTTCAATCTTTGTGCATGACTTTTTTGAAAATGTTTATAACTTCCATCTACATTAGAAAACTCATAAAACTCATGTTTATATCTAAAAAAAATGTAAAGTACCTATTCAATTGATGCAAAGAGTGATTCTTTTACTTCAACTTTGTCGCTTGTCTATCTTCTACGAGACTGTCAGAATCTTAAAAATGCAGCCATCTTCGTTATACGTCCTTCCTCTTAAAAACTTGGCCTCTTCTACAACTTAATGCCACTAACTTAAAAGTTACCTTTCAAGTTTGGTTTATTTTAATATTGTTTTAGTATTGGGGGAAAATCAGTTAGACAGTGAAAATTTGAAATATTTCACAACATTGAATTTCAAATAGATTTAATTTGAGCGTTTTCGCTTCCACGCGGCTAACCTCAGCAAGGCTGTGCTAGGAAGAGAGTCAGCGAAAGAGAATTGAGTTTTCATTTGCGCTGGAACGACGGGACGTGGTTGGCAATCAGGAAGAGTGGAGACGGGAATCTGGAAGAGTCGAGGTGATTCTAAAACCATCCTCAGAGACATTACGTTCACCGAATCAAGTTTAACATTACGCATTCACATCGGGTCGCGTCATCGATTCTCAGCCAAATCAGAGAGAATTGGCCATTTTATGACATTTCAAAAATTGACTTCTCAAAGAAATGGTAATTCTTAACGCAATATTAGATTAGTTACAGAATCCAAACGGAATCAAACCACTGTTTCTTGGGAGGAAAAACCGCTTAGACGATAATTTTGAGAATTTGAAGCAATATATTTGTAGAGAATTTAATTCTGCTCGTTGCAATTTGTTAACAATTTAAATAAATTTAACAACACTGAAGCTGATTCCTAAGTGAGTTTTTCCCTGAATTTAAATTCGCCAACTTTTATCTAAACGAAACTGACGGCTGTGTCGCAATTTTCCCCAAAAGCGGACAAATATCCTACGCCCATTATTTACTACTGTTATGCAAGTTTTGGAGGTAGTTTTGATACCCATTTTCAGGGATTGAGAAATTTAAGAAATATCTGATTGAAATAAAAAAGTGTTTTTTCATAATCTTCATGAAATATTTTTTTTTTCACAGAGCATACATAAATGCACCATTTCAAATTAAATTGGAGTGGGAAAAACAGCTCACAAAAATATAGGCCACAAAACATATACGTACATAATATAATGTTGGCTGGCCAAGCCTGTCACACTTTTTACCATAATACATACTAGTTCTAAATCTAATCTACATTATTCAATTTCTTCTTCTTCCCCTCTTCTTATTATTTCCTTATTTGTGAAAAATAAAACTTTCTCATGTGTTCGCTCCATAAGATCTGCTCGGCGTCTCGCCGGCGTGCAAACGCTTCGGCATGAAAACAAACGCCCCGTGTGTTTGCAGCTTTAATGAGACGCTCATGATCTTCAAAATGACGGTCTTCTTAGATTCCTTCTGGTCTTGAAGAGATTCTAACCCGACTCGTGGAACAGGCAAGTGAAAGGGAAATGCACTCACTCGAGTCCCTCCTGACAAAGGCGTCGTCGCTTATCTCCGAACATTTTAACAACGCCTCCGCGTGTCCCGCCGCAAACGAGGCCAATAGAGGGCGCTGTTGGGGCAACACGAGAGTCTTGTTAGCGCTGCTCGCTCAGCCGGCGCGAAGCCGAGAACACTGTGACGTCACTTACAGTCAAACGCCTCGCGGTTTGTCGTCGAGTTCGCTTTTGAAACTCCGGCGGCGATGGAGAACGGCAAAGTGGGAACGTAAATGCATAAGAGTATGTTGAACAAACTGACGGCTGCGTCAAATTTTCACAAAATGCGGACATATATCCTAGACTCGTTATTTTCTTCACTGTTATGCAACTTTTGGAGGTAGTTTTGATACACATTTTCTGGGTATCCTATTGAGAAAATGTAAGAAATATTTCAAGGAAAAAAGTTTTATTTTCATATTATTTTTTATGGAAAAAATGAGAAATTAAACGTTTTTTTCAATAATTTCTTACGTTTCTACAGCGGTCCCCAAGTACTCTTAAAGAATACATTTTTCGCGGCGAAGGCTGCGATCGACGTGCATTTTACCAGATTGCAGGGAAACCTGACACAGTACGACAATGTGTCTTATGTGCTCATACATCAGATCGTAAAGAGATTGAATATGCTTTGAATATGGTTTAAAAGTGCGGCCTTCAACATCAACGAAAGTATTTAGCACTGTCGTTAGAAGTAGCCAATCACAACATAAAGCGAATGTCAACGCGTCTACAGGGTGCGAAATTCTAACTAAAGTAGTACAGAGCTTTCTTCTGGAATTGTAGTATTTTTATTCCTACGCAAACTGATTTGAGAATCTGAAAATGTCGTAAGGTTTACAAACTTTCAGCGAAGTCGGTCAAGAATTGAGAGTTCTAACATTTTATTTGCTTTTCAATTTCAAGTCAGTTGCTTCAAGTACCTATATATGCTCGCTTATCGACGCGTTTCACGGAGTTTATTTTAAGTTTAAATTAATAATTCAGATATAAAAAACTTTTCTCTCAATAAAAACGTTTCCAATGATTTTCCAAATGCCTGTATAAACCATGTATAAAACCATGTACAGGCTAGCTAATAAACAACCCAGGAAGAAGATTGGAATCTCATGCAGTTATCTTGCGCTGCGAATTCGAAATGTATAAACCTCTAAATTTAAACGAAACAAAACAACTTAATATTCCAGCCGAATGTATTCCTGATAATCTGCGATCAAAACAAAAACCCCTACGTGATTTCACTGCTTAGCATTTCACTTCACTTTGTACATTCTGTTTGTTGAGCCCAGAAGATCTACATGGGAAAGAACAGTCACACTGATGATTTCACACATTTCATTGGGAGGGGGAAACCAACACTTAGGGTGGACACAACTATGCAAATCAGTCATTAAACATGACACTTTTAAACTCTTCATGAAAAACGGGACAAACTTTTACACAATAGTGGGCAAGGGCGTATTTAGGGGGGGGGGGGGGGGCCGAGGGGGCCATGCCCCCCCCCCCCGAAATCAGGGTTTCATCTAAGAAAATAAGCACATTTAAAATAATATGTGAAAAAATACTTAAAAATAGACAGATCATGTCAAAAACGTTCCAAAGTTGTTAAAATTGAGTTAAAATTCCAAAAAATTTCGAATTTTTGATATTTTTTAATTTATAATTTTCCAAAATAGCTATACACTGCGATTCAAAATTGCACCTAAATGAATGACCTTGATCCAAAATCTTCTCGGGGGGCTGCGCCCCCGAACCCCCTGTTATCCACTGTCAATTTTTCAAAATATTAGTAATGTCTGGCCCCCCCCCCCCCGATTTTTAATCCTGGATACGCCCTTGATAGTGGGTCTGGGGCGCATAGCCCTTGGAAATTTTTAAATTGAAATGAATTTGACTTGAAATTTTTCCAACGGAACTCTTAAAAAATTACAGAAGAAGGATCAAATATGTGTTCTTTGACAAACTTTATCTCTATTTGGTTCACCTAAAATGTACACAACTAAATCACATATTATGTATAATTCCTCATTTAGCTGTAAAAGCAAGTAACCAAAACATTGTAAATAAAGGCAGATCCAGTTTATTTTAGGTCACATTTATCCTGAAGCATCCCCTAAAATGTGAGACAAAATTGCTATTATTTTATGACACCGTTTTGGATCACACTTTAGGGGCTGTTTCCGGAAAAATTGGACCTAAAATCCACAGCGCTGTTCTGAATTCCCCCTGTTTTTGGCTACTACTTATAAAAACTCTGAACCCCGAATGACAGATCCATTACACTTGCATTCTGCTGCACATGCGCAATGATCACGCCATGAGCTATCACGTGACACCCCTGCATATGTCACCCCCCCCCCCCCTCCCCCATCGCATGAAACTAATATCCAGCGAGTTTATTAAGAAATCCAACTCTACGCAAACAGCGCCAGTGAAATTCGCTTTTACTTGATCTATGAAACAATTAGCATATCCCAAGAGTGCGATATTGAATATGTTAACAGCCACATCCCGAGCGGCAAGTTTAATAAAGTGGGATTAGGATTGATCAAACATGGGAGGGGTGGCTGGGGGGGGGGATGCAAAGAGTTGGCTTGCGGAAGTTTGCCTGACTCGGGGGATGAAATACCTTTGAGCTCTGTTTAAATATCAAGCAAGGCGGAAATGTGGATTTTGTAAAACAATTAGATAACTTTTGGTAACAAATGAGTGATTAAGTTTGAGGGAGTGTGTGATGGATATGACGTAATATAAACAGGCGAATAGGAAAACGAGAAGAGAGAGTAATCAAATTTATATGCTTGCTTTTGACTTAGACGTTACAACGTTGCTAATTTTAATATTTTGTACGTATTGCACGTATTTTTTACGTTTTGATTGTATTTAAATTAAAACTTAATTTCTAAAATAACGGTACTTCTGTATGTAACGTTATATTCGACATAGAAATGTAGTTCTTGCCAAATTGTCTCAAAACGTGAAATTGCTGAAAAAATATTTAAAAAAATAAAATTCTGAAGGAAAAACAATTAAATTAGAAGACAGGAAACATAGTTATAAATCTGTTCCTCAGAGGTAGAAGGGTGGAAGTCCATTTCAATGATTCTTGAGATGAGCTCAAAAACACGCATTTCTGCCTTTCCAATCATTTTGTAATGGTGACATGAGTCATTGTGTAAGAGAATACTTCAATATAACTATATTTGTTGCACCAGTCATTTGGAAGAGCTTGTTGATTAGATCATTACAGAAGTGAACTATAGAGAATGTACATCGGGCCTTCTACCTCTGAGGTACAGATGAGCATAACCAATGAAGTTTCTTCTTTATTCTCCCCCTGTCACTGAGTAACAACCTCGATCTGTCAGTCTCGGATGATTGTTTGTAAAGCTCTGGTTTGTGTGAGTTGTACATCGGGCCTTCTACCTCTGAGGTACAGATGAGCATAACCAATGAAGTTTCTTCTTTATTCTCTCCCCTGTCACAGAGTAACAACCTCGATCTGTCAGTCTCGGATGATTGTTTGTAAAGCTCTGGTTTGTTTGAGATGTCAGAGCCAGTTGGAGTCGACGCCGTGTTGACACGTGACTTGTCCGTGTCACGTGACATTCCACGTGTCAGAGGCATCACGTGATCGGCGAACCACGTGATCCTTCCTCCAGACCAATCAGAAGCTAACGGGACATTGGACAATATGGGACGCAAGTTACAAGTCAAAATATACTAAGGGTCGTTATTACCATTAATTTAAGCTACAGTTAGTTTAAGCTCCACTGCAGAAAACTCGGGTGTATTACCATTATATACTGCAATTAATTACGGACCTTTTTTTGTCTGGGGCTTAACGTCGCACTGTTCTGCAGCGAGGCTAATGGCGACGGAAATTTTTTATTTACGGAGCTTATTTTCTCAGTTTAAATTAACCCAGTCTTCATTGACTGCAGTTTTATAAGCTATGCCAGTGCATAATGGTAACACACCATCAAATCCCGAAGTGGAGCTTAACTAAACTGAAGATTAAACTAATGGTAAAATGGTCCCTTAGACGTTTTTTAATCAACATTCTAAGAAATTTGCTAGGCTAATGGCGACCGATGAATGATTATGATGATGACGATGATGACTAGGTAATGATGGAGGGTGGAAAGGAGGTGGTCGTGGTTTATAGTAAGGAACCTTCCCAGCATTTGCCTCTCGACTGAGGGAAACCACGACAATCCCTCAGTCAGGAAGAACGCCCGCGGGAATTGAACCCGGGACCGGAGTGCTTTAGACTTTAGAAATGATAAACTATGGAAATCTCAGGTGAAATCTAAATTTCAATCATAACTCTCAGTCACTTTGCTTCAATCCCTGGAATTATTTCTCATAGAGTTTCGAAATCATTTTGAAAATGCATTATAATAAAACTAACAGTAAATCGCTCTTTAACCCGAGGGTAAGGTAGAGTTCTATTCTATCGGCGAGTTAAACGAACGTTTATGTTAATATGAGTTTATATATTTTGAATATGATTGTGGCTGTAACTTATTAATGGGATTTATTTAGAATTCAATTTTATGTTTGAAATGAACGCATCTTTAGGCTGTAATCTGTAGATGGAAAGAAAGGGAAGTAAAATCATGATATTTAGTCTCAATTCCTTGAGGCAACTGAATTGTATGGATCGGCTGAAAAATGAAACAGTCAAATAATTTGTCTTTCGCACAAAAGTGAAAAAAACGGTCGTCTGCAAGTTCAAATTTTGCATGATCAAATTTTCATGCATTCGATCAAGAACTGAGTTATTTAAATTTTACGCGTATTTTTGCTTATTGTAAAAATGTTTTATGGAAAAGTTCGCACAGCACCATGATCACTTGCAAATCATTATGTTTGTCATTACAGCTGTTTTCAAGGTCTATAAACAAGGGCAGATCCAGGATGAAATTTCCGGGGGGGGGGGAGGAATAAGTAGTATTTTGATAAATCTTAGTGGAAGATGGGGTTCAGGGGTGCAGCCCCAGAGAAAATTTTTGATCAAGGTCATTCGTTTAGGTACAATTTGGGGAATTAGAAATTAGAAAATTACAATTTAAAAATATAGGTAGGTATACATTTATTGCTCTTGTTAGGATATGCAAGTCCGGGGCGCACAGCCCCAGATATTTTTTGGAATTTTAACTCAATTCTAACAATTTTGGAACGTTTTTGACACGATATGTCTAGTTTTAGATTTTTTAAAAATATTATTTAAATGTGTTTATTTTTTTCGATGAAACCCTAATTTCACCCCCCCCCCCCCCTGAATACGCCCTAGTCTATTGAGTCGTCAATCTAGCAGCGATTTGATGCGAAACAAATGCTCGCTTATAAACACGTTACACAGCGCGTTTTCCTATAGCTGATAATAAATGCATGGATCCTGAGACACAGTGTTTGCTCCTGCTCAAAGAACGTCTCGAGACGCACCGACGACGAGGAACTCTAACCTCACTCTTTGTCATGTGACATCTCCCACATGTGTTAATCAGCACTCGACGAGTCAAGAGGGCCGTGCATGAATCTCATTAGCCGTGGAGAGATGATCTGTCAGCACTCATCGGGGCCGTGGAATGCGCGGACAAGTGGCTGCTGCGCTGGGGCTCTAGAGGGCGGTGAAAGTCGACGCATCAAGATGGCGGATCACGGCCATGTCGATACAGATGACGTCATTCATTTTCACACTCTTGAAACATTTTGTCAGTTTCACTCACACTCTGTTTCTTATTCTTCATAGCAAATGCATCTTGTAGCAATTTCACTTGATCGTCAACGGAAAGATATCACAACACAATGTGAGATTTTCCATTGTTGAGACAGTTGCCAGTTGGTCAAAAATGCCGTCTTGGATGACTATCTGCGAAAGTTTCTGCAAAGCCGTCGGGCAATTTTGATATCTACTGCTGACCAATAAACATCATTCCAAATGATGTAGTTAGCTCTGCTTTTTAACACATTTCAAATATAGTACCATGATCCTAATATCTATTTATGTTATACAGAATTGAATAACATATAATAGATATTATGGATCATAGAACTGCATGTGACATGTTTTAAAAGCAGAGCTAGGTTACTAGATAATTTTCAATGTTGTCTATTTGGGGTGTACAGTCATGTGGAAATATATTCGGTAAACTCCTTTTCCCTTTGCATTTACGTAAGTTATGGGCTCCTCGACCCGTAACTCTGGCAATGTTGTTTGAATGTGGTGAGAGGTGAAAGGAGCGTTTACCGAATATATTTCCATGACTGTACTTTCAACTTTGTGTCGATATTGCTGCGAACTTTCTTTACAAACTTATGATTTGTCTGCTGTTAGAAACTGTTGGCTCTTCCTTCTCGCTCCATCACGCAGAGTGTTAATAGCTGCGTCGCTCGCTTCGCTCTAACAACTGCAGCAAATGAACACGAGGGCGAATGTCGAAGATCTCCGATTCTCTTCCACATCACGAAGAAAAAGATAATTCGTTCTCAACGATATTGTCTACGAGAAGCCGCACGTCGGTTTTTTGTGTACCTCAGCCATCACCCCTTTGGGGGCACTCGAGTTGATGATCGGGGGGGTCTCATCACCCCCCAGGGGGGCCCCACACCCCCGCCGCTCAATTACCTCACCCTCTCGTGCGCGGTCAAACGTCTAGCTAGAAGCGCGTGGAATCATCACCTCGGCCAATCAGCGAGTTCAATCTACACACCTTGGCCGTAATTGTGATTGGCTCAACTTCTCGCGCGTTTTGTTTTGATTGGTTGAAACTACGTGTTGAATGTCGCAAGTTTATTTGTCACGTGACAGTCTTTGTTAACAAGTTCGTCACCGGAAAGTCGATTCGAGGCTAAACTATCAGAAGGCCTATTCTAGGACGTTTTCCCAATTCAATTCTGATGGAATCCGGTCACGGCCTTAAGGATATTGCATGGAATCGAATTCCAGTGGAATTGGGAATTTAAAAGTACTACTTTCTAAAGTTCTAAGTTCCAAGTAAAAGATTACTTTTGGAACAATGAGAGAAAGGCTAAGAAAAGGTGCAAAATAAATTATGGTTGGATGTTCAAAGAAGAAGAGAACTGAAGACATTAAAACACTTTGGGCCACATCTCGATGCTCGCGCTACAGCGGAAGAATTATCGTCTCATCTTTCACAAGCCCCATTGTGTGCGGAGAACACAAATTACAAATACCAGTTCGTTGCTTGAGACTTTTACAAGCGCATTATCATTCCATTCACGTGCTCCGTATGCTTCACTTTTATATCACTAGATAGCGCTACAAAGCTGATAACATTTGTTTTCATTTTCCAGCTTTCCTCCTCACATTAATTCCGAATCATGATAATAATCATTCGTATGTGGCGTTATTTAACCGGACTTTACTTTAGTACTTCATGTTTATTGGGGAGTTTTATTTTAGATTTTCAAATAACAACGTATCTGATATTCTCCACTCGTATTTCCCACTCATTTATTTGTCTCCAACGGAATTGCATTCGGACGAAATAGAATAGCATTCTGATTAGCTTTCATTTTATCAGCCCGTGAATTACTCGTGTAACAATACATACCGAGAGCGTGTGAGAATAGCGCTGATTGTCCGTGTTGTTGTTTCATTACCCAGTCTATTCCCACAGCGTCTGGCGCGTTGACAATAGGGGAGAGGGGGTTGTTCACGAGAGTCGTCTGGTTTTACTGCTGGAATCTGTGAGTCACGATGCCGAGCAGTTTGCATGGGATAAGATGGGGTTGGCAATGGCGGCCGCTTCATGTGATCTGTGCTGCTGGAGCGGGGGGAATCAGAACAATGCGTTTGTTTTAGCGGAGTACTTACAGGAAAACAATTTCACCAGGATCTTTGCCAGACTCTCCCCCCCCCCCCCCCCAACCACATGGCTTTGTGCCGAATAGGTCCATTTTAAAGATGAAAAATTCAATGCAATTTTATTTGATTTTCGAATCCGGGTCGTGAATGTGATGCGATATTCTCGCAACAAATCCAAGAGTCTTGAAACTCTTGAAACAAGTGGTGAGCAATAAAAGTAGCGACAACTCGAAGTGTATTCATCAAATCAAATCGGCCGGGGTTCGATTCTCGCGGCCGATATTCTTGACTGGAGTTATTCGTGATTCCCTCAGTCGAGAGGTAAATGCCGGGAAGGTTCCCTACTAATAGGTTACGACCGCCTACTTCCCACCGTCCATCATCATCTCCCAATCATCATCATAATCATTCATTAGCCTGGTTGCAGAGCAGAACGACGTTAACCACCACGCAAGATGTCTGCCATCTGTCACGTGACTCCGGAGAGATCAGGATGCTGCGCTGGACCGGTGATTATCTCCCCGTGGTCGTCTTAATCACGCGTCTAATGGCCGGGGTGATTCATGGCCAGGAATTAGGAGGCGTTGTTTCATTGTAATTATACCAGCATTGCGTTCATTACATTAGCTCGCCCGCGCCGCAGTGGATAAACACTTTAATTAAATGAGATGCTAACTACATTACAGGCTTCTGAACATCGGACATTTTATAAGTACTTTCATTCGTCTAGCCATAGGTAATCCATGTTTAAGTGTCTGTAGGTATCTCAGAGGTAAAAGGACCTATGTCCATTTGATCGATTTCGCGTTGATTGGTGTCACCATTGCAAATATGAATGGAGGAAGACAGAATTATTGGCTTTCAACTCACCACATGAATCATTGAAATGGACTTATGATGGTTAAAATTTAAATAAATACCTCCTGATAGGTTGAAAAATGAAAATGGCCTTCGATAAATTTGATCAAACTCATATTTTGCATGGTCATTAAGACCAACATTGTCTCTTATTTTACAAATTTTCAGCTGAATCAGTTAATAACGTATGAACTTATTGGCATTTTTAATAGCTGTCAGAAATTAAGTAGGTATCGAAATGAATGTTTTCCATTGCAGCTAAATCTGATTTGCTTTAGGTACCAGAGTGTTTAGATGCTATTTTTACGTTTCAAAGAAATGCAGATACTTTAATGTTGATTGAGTGGATCGTATTTCAATTCAATATGAATGAATATGTTTTCTGTGCGTTTGGTACGGAATTCCGGTTCGAGAATTTCCACGTACCCGTGCTCGCTCATCAACGCGTTACACTGAGCGTTTTCCTAGTAAATAATAAATATCAATACAAATATTTTACAGTCATTAAAATAATATCAGAATTGAGCTTAATATCTGGACAGAAGATGTCAAGGCGAATGGAGCTGGTGATATGCTTGGTACTTGCACGTGAGAATGCGTGCGATTCGCCGTGCCATGCCCGCGTCTACATGAGGAATTAGCCTCAGTGCCGCCGCCACGCGGAGAGTCTGCACACCAGCGTGATGGATGCTGCTAATGGACCAGCTACTGAGATCAAGATTGCGATCGCACATTCGCCCGGAGAGATGATGATGATTCTGGACGCTTGGAAATGTCGCTGTTATGTTGCAGTCAGACCCAAGCAGGTTACAAGGCGAAGACAAGGACCAACGATATCAGTCAGTTTGTGGACTAAGTTGATGAGATTGTATCAATCACCATCAATATGACTCGCTTTTACCACCAGAAGCGCGGAACTCGACCTTAGAACTCGCACGACCTTAGAACTCGCACGACCCTACGGTCGGTGACAGGCAAAGATGAACCCACTTTAGCATAGCCAGGTATAGGGCGGCCCATGCTAGAGCGGGTTCATCTTGGCCTGTCACCAACCATAGAACTCGCACGACCTTAGAACTCGCACGACCCTAGAACTCACACGACATTAGAACTCGCACGACCTTAGAACTCGCACGACCCTAGAACTCGCACGACATTAGAACTCGCACGACCTTAGAACTCGCACGACCTTAGAACTCGCACGACCCTAGAACTCGCACGACATTAGAACTCGCACGACCTTAGAACTCGCACGACCCTAGAACTCGCACGACCTTAGAACTCGCACGACCTTAGAACTCGCACGACCCTAGAACTCGCACGACCTTAGAACTCGCACGACCTTAGAACTCGCACGACCCTAGAACTCGCGACATTAGAACTCGCACGACCTTAGAACTCGCACGACCCTAGAACTCGCGACATTAGAACTCGCACGACCTTAGAACTCGCACGACCCTAGAACTCGCGACATTAGAACTCGCACGACCTTAGAACTCGCACGACCCTAGAACTCGCACGACCTTACAACTCGCACGACCCTAGAACTCGCACGACCCTAGACGAACACAACGTCTTGCACCTGGAAGGCTTAAAAATTCCATCTTCAAAATAGTGTTGAATAACTTTTCCAAAAAGACTCCATCCAATAAAAGCACTTCGCGTGGAAAGAGCTGCCAACCTCCAAAAAGAAAAGAAATAAAATCAACAGTAAAGTCTTTTTCATATCGATGAAAATACGATATCGGACTTTAATCGAAAGTCCAATGTGAATAAAGTGTTGACTTTCGACACTTATATATAAGTGTCGAAAGTCAACACTTTATTCATTTTTAAAAAAGTGCCTTCAACAATGTGAACGACACGAAAGAAATTTTGTTAACTCTTTTAATTAATCGAAATTTATTTGTAGTGTTGGAAAATATAAATTCGTGTGCTGCATCTAATTTCGATTATTAGTTTGCAAAGTATATGGTGAAATGGTATTATACCTATGGCAGAAAAAAGCATACAAAATCAAATCATAAAATGTGACTGTATGCCAGCAAATAGTCCAACAGACTACTCTAAACGTGATCAATATGATGAGAAGTTTTCCTGACCTTTCCATCTCCTTGAAATGTATTTTCTGCGTCGTAAAACACTCTGGAAAAGCGCCGCTTCGTGCCGACGTCATCAACTGATGGCAGCTAATTTAGTTGCGAAGAAAACACGTTCTGTGCGCCGTTCATCAACTAATGTAAACCCCGTCTGGGGAGGCTCTGTCAATAACAACATCAATCAGGAAACAATTGACTCATCGCTCAGAGCAGTGTATTTACCAAACATCCAACACCAGAAGACGTAGAAATTAGGTGGTAATGTTATACGCACCGAGCGTGCATACCCCCAGCGCCACTAGCGAGAGAAATCGGCAAAACTGTACGTAGAAGAATCTTTAGTTTCATCAACTCTCATTGGTCGTGGCCATAGCAACCGATAAAAATCCACAGATAACTCAAAATAGCTCAGAATTGGTAAAAGAGAGGAGCAAACTAATAATTTTATCAGATTCAGTGGAATTGTTTACACTTCATACATTTTTCACAGCTAAATATCCTGTTGCGTATTATTGTAAGAATGCATATAATGAGAAATGTTTACCAACTGCTGCAACTAAGGGTATGAGGATCATACCAAGAGTTGCTAATTTTTGCCACCCATCGCGCTGTTTCTCATTTCCAGAAACAAAAGAGAGTCAACACTCGGTGCCTTATATAGGCAATGCATGATCGAAACAACGATAATACCTACAGTTTTTAGTACTAAACATGAAAGAGTAAGGAAGAAAGTTAAAAATATTTTTTAGATTTTAAAGGGGAATGTAATCTAGGTGAAAGCGCTCCATTTCCTAGTCAATTTCCGTATCTCAGAGGTAGAAGGGCGGAAGTACTTTTCAATGATTCTTGAGATGAGCTCATAATTACGAGTAATTCTACCTTAATTCAATCACATTTGTAATGGTGACATGAGTCATTGAGTAAGAAAATACATCAATATAACTGCGTATTTGTTGACATCAGTCAAATGGCAATGATAGAACTAGATTACATCATTACAAAAGTTTGAGGAAATGGACATCCGCCCTTCTACCTATGAGGTGCAGCTTTATACGTTTAACACGGCATTCAGAAGAGAGAAACTCACACTCGGAGCTTCTGGAATCTGGGCTTCGAATCCCTGGTGTGCGTTTTAACTTTTATTCCGCAAGCTTGTTCGTTCCTTAGAAGCTGTTAAAACGCTAACAACTCCAATAAAATGTAGCCAATTCATGTATCTCCCTTGCTCGCTTTTAAAAAGGTAAATTTGTGTTCCGGTACACACATAAAGTCAGGTATCACCCACACTTATGATCGCAGAATTAATAAATGATACGTTACGTTATCCACGGGACAGTGGAATCTGTACATCATAGAACAGAAAGCCGCTCGCTCATCAGGACTCCCGTCTATCTGGCAATGATATCATCGCCTCCCCTCGTGCCTGGAATCCGGGAACAACGCCGCTTGTCCCGCGGGACGCCGGTTATTCCCGAGCCGACAGCTGCTGGAAGACGCTGAAGGATCGTCACTGTTCTCGCGACATCGTCGTGCCGACTGCTGGGGTGGAACTAATGAACCCCCCCCCCCTGGTCACGTGACACCGGGTTTATTACGTGGGTCAGTTGACGACGATTAGCTCGAGGAGGCGGTGACAACAATGTCCGCTTTATTGCCAATAAAATCGGGTCAAATTACAAGGAAAACACTAGCCTTTGTCCGGGGTGCAATATAATGCTTAGTCAGAGCTTCTGTTTGGAGACGTTGATATCTTGTCATATTGTCGTGAAACATTTCAAGAATGTTGGTCTCTATGACGTATAATTTTAACTTGATCGGAAAAATTAGTCAATTTCACTTTATTACCAATCTCCGCAAATAGAAAACCCAGGTTTCACTACATACATTGTGTATTATGTTGCCGAATTTCACCTCGATCAGGGAGGATGCCTATTCTATAGAACGTTTTCCCAATTCCATTCTGATGGAATCCGCTCACGGCCATAAGGATTAACATATTCCATCAGAATTGTGAATATAAAAGTTCTTGAATAAGAGTTGTATGTGTCAGATATTGACAAAAGCGTCATGTAAGCCACACTGTCTATACTTATTGACCCCCCCCCCCTGGCCAAGCTTATGAACTTCCAGAACAATCCACACGGCTGGGAAAACTAATTGAACTTGTGAAAATGTGTTTCAACTGGACTCGCATTGTTTTCACTTGCAACTCGATTACCTGTGCCATTGTGCTGGGATGGAGATAGCAACATTGTTCCCATTGTGTTACCTGCAATGAACATGACGTATCCAGCAGGCTTAGGACCGTGTGTAGCTGGACATGTGTATCTACAGATACGTGATACGCGCTGTGTAACACTTTTGTACATTACAATATGATTATACAGTCGCAGCACGCATTCAAAATGTTTCAATATATTTTCATGTTGAAGTGTATGGGCTATTGCCTCATATTTGTTATCTTATCTAGCCAAATGCACTGTGGTATTAAAAAGGGCATCGGTAGGTGCAACACCTCGAACTGGAATTTCGTAAGCCAACTGAAAGCAAAACACGTTCCAATCAATCAATATAAAATAACTGCTGCTTTTCATTTCAACAGCAAAGGCAGTGACAACAAAATGCTAACATTTTCACTTGGAAGGCGTCAGTTTAGCAAACAATCTCCCACATCCAGATAAGTTTTAAGACACTTCTGTTGGAACTAATCTACGCAGAAAAGCACTGGCAAAATAACTTTGACGTTGATTTTACTTCCTTGCACCTAAATATTTTCAAATCAAGACCTGAAGTTGAAGGAAATCCGACGCACATAATGCATCACAAACCTCAAACCTGACACAATTTTACCAACAAAACATGCGCTCTTTTTTCATCTTTCCAACGAAATGTTCACATATTTATTATATCCACTATAATGAATGTTATGGTAATATTTAACATTCTATAAAGCACTAAGTTTTGACAGTTTTCACATGCGTATTTATACACGTTTTTTAATGAATCAATCACTTCAAAATCAAGTTCTATTGACTGAATATATTGATAAGCTCCAGAGTAATCAGTGATTGTCCTTCATAATCGTCTTGTATAACTCAACATGAACGATGACAACAATTGTTATTTCTGTGCGTGAACAAGATTGTCGCTGGCTTCCAAGTGTTAATCAGCAATTATTTCGGTAATCAGCCTACGATTAATACTACTTGACGTCGACACAAACAACTCCCGACTGTTTTGAGTCATGCCAGAGTGACTTGTCATATTTAGAGGACGTTCTCATTGTCGAGCCGAGTTGAACCAAGATGTGAGGCAAATGTGAGGAGAACAACAGAACATCAAGAGTATATGCAGATGAACTGAATTTCTTGGCAAAACTCAACATTTATTTATTGAAATAAACTGCTGGGGTTTGTTTCCCCTTAGGGTGCCATTTCTCGAGTTGATGCCGCATGCGAAAACGTTCGACTTTTCGAAATTAAGGGGGTTCCACGGTTTCGGCATAGGAATGAGAATTTGCTGTAATTCACAACAAAGATTAATGAAACCATATTACATACAACTAGCAAAAAAAATTTGCCCCTTACGGTATGAAATAATTAGATATTCTTGATTGAAGATCATCTTTTCCCCCATAAGATAACACAGGGAGACATGAAATCGTCCCGGAAAATTGGCCTTAAATTGCTCCTAAAACCGAAAGAGGAATGACAAATTATTGAAAATAGTCTCAAATTAAAGATAATAATTTTTAGAATAAGACTGCCGTTTGAAAATATGGGGTCACGGGCCAAATAAGAAAGAAAATGTGTACAATGTGTGAAATTTACCATAAATCTGGCAACATTGCACTACAAATATGAATTATTTTGGGATAGTTTAATTGGAACTTCAATTAAAAACATATAATTGGAGCACACGGTAAGATATAATTGTTTTATGCTGTTGTTTGAGGTATTGTTTCATCAGAGATTTGTATGAATTACGGCGAATTCTAAGCACCTTGGCTGGAGCAGTGGGACCACTTTAAGTGAATCTTTTGTTTTTTCAATGATAATTTTGCTGACTCCATTGTGCAGTGACGCAATTCCGTACAGCGAACATTTTCAAGAAACTCGAGAATACTCAATGGGTTCCTATTCTCGAGTTGAAACCGCATGCGAAAACGTTCAACAATGCGAAATCAAGTGATATCTTTTGGTTTTTTCAATGTTAATCGTGGAGCCTATTCATTAGTTTATTGTAAATGATCAGCACGTGGAATTTCGCCACTGCACAATGAATTCTTTTATATTAACATTGAAAAAACAAAAGATTTTACAATTATTTAAAAAATTCGTACATTTTTGCTGACGGTTTTGATTCGATATTAGGAACTTAAAAGCTTATTATTAAAAATACACATTTAAAAACCGTTTGTTTTCATTCTATACAACTTTTAATAGTTGAAGTTAGCTGTTAACATTTTGAAGTTTTGAAACTTATACGAAACACTGTGTTCATGAAGTATCTACACATTGTTTAAATATGTGACAAACAGTAAGGAAAGAACGGATCCACAACGCCGTGTTCATGAAGTATCTACACATTGTTTAAATATGTGACAAACAGTAAGGAAAGAACGGATCCACAACGCCGTGTTCATGAAGTATCTACACATTGTTTAAATATGTGACAAACAGTAAGGAAAGAACGGATCCACAACGCCGTGTTCATGAAGTATCTACACATTGTTTAAATATGTGACAAACAGTAAGGAAAGAACGGATCCACAACGCCGTGTTCATGAAGTATCTACACATTGTTTAAATATGTGACAAACAGTAAGGAAAGAACGGATCCACAACGCCGTGTTCATGAAGTATCTACACATTGTTTAAATATGTGACAAACAGTAAGGAAAGAACGGATCCACAACGCCGTGTTCATGAAGTATCTACACATTGTTTAAATATGTGACAAATAGTAAGGAAAGAACGGATCCACAACGCCGTGTTCATGAAGTATCTACACATTGTTTAAATATGTGACAAACAGTAAGGAAAGAACGGATCCACAACGCCGTGTTCATGAAGTATCTACACATTGTTTAAATATGTGACAAACAGTAAGGAAAGAACGGATCCACAACGCCGTGTTCATGAAGTATCTACACATTGTTTAAATATGTGACAAACAGTAAGGAAAGAACGGATCCACAACACCGTGTTCATGAAGTATCTACACATTGTTTAAATATGTGACAAACAGTAAGGAAAGAACGGCTCCACAACGCCGTGTTCATGAAGTATCTACACATTGTTTAAATATGTGACAAACAGTAAGGAAAGAACGGATCCACAACACCGTGTTCATGAAGTATCTACACATTGTTTAAATATGTGACAAACAGTAAGGAAAGAACGGATCCACAACGCCGTGTTCATGAAGTATCTACACATTGTTTAAATATGTGACAAACAGTAAGGAAAGAACGGATCCACAACGCCGTGTTCATGAAGTATCTACACATTAATTAAATATGTGACAAACAGTAAGGAAAGAACGGATCCACAACGCCGTGTTCATGAAGTATCTACACATTGTTTAAATATGTGACAAACAGTAAGGAAAGAACGGATCCACAACGCCGTGTTCATGAAGTATCTACACATTGTTTAAA
Organism: Leuctra nigra; assembly: GCA_934045905.1. Lineage (NCBI taxonomy): Eukaryota > Metazoa > Arthropoda > Insecta > Plecoptera > Leuctridae > Leuctra > Leuctra nigra. The sequence continues at coordinate 1,662,240 of OW203768.1, forward strand.
TATGTGACAAACAGTAAGGAAAGAACGGATCCACAACGCCGTGTTTATGAAGTATCTACACATTGTTTAAATATGTGACAAACAGTAAGGAAAGAACGGATCCACAACGCCGTGTTTATGAAGTATCTACACATTGTTTAAATATGTGACAAACAGTAAGGAAAGAACGGATCCACAACGCCGTGTTTATGAAGTATCTACACATTGTTTAAATATGTGACAAACAGTAAGGAAAGAACGGATCCACAACACCGTGTTCATGAAGTATCTACACATTGTTTAAATATGTGACAAACAGTAAGGAAAGAACGGCTCCACAACGCCGTGTTCATGAAGTATCTACACATTGTTTAAATATGTGACAAACAGTAAGGAAAGAACGGATCCACAACACCGTGTTCATGAAGTATCTACACATTGTTTAAATATGTGACAAACAGTAAGGAAAGAACGGCTCCACAACGCCGTGTTCATGAAGTATCTACACATTGTTTAAATATGTGACAAACAGTAAGGAAAGAACGGATCCACAACGCCGTGTTCATGAAGTATCTACACATTGTTTAAATATGTGACAAACAGTAAGGAAAGAACGGATCCACAACGCCGTGTTCATGAAGTATCTACACATTGTTTAAATATGTGACAAACAGTAAGGAAAGAACGGCTCCACAACGCCGTGTTCATGAAGTATCTACACATTGTTTAAATATGTGACAAACAGTAAGGAAAGAACGGCTCCACAACGCCGTGTTCATGAAGTATCTACACATTGTTTAAATATGTGACAAACAGTAAGGAAAGAACGGATCCACAACGCCGTGTTCATGAAGTATCTACACATTGTTTAAATATGTGACAAACAGTAAGGAAAGAACGGATCCACAACGCCGTGTTTATGAAGTATCTACACATTGTTTAAATATGTGACAAACAGTAAGGAAAGAACGGCTCCACAACGCCGTGTTCATGAAGTATCTACACATTGTTTAAATATGTGACAAACAGTAAGGAAAGAACGGATCCACAACGCCGTGTTCATGAAGTATCTACACATTGTTTAAATATGTGACAAACAGTAAGGAAAGAACGGCTCCACAACGCTGTGTTCATGAAGTATCTACACATTGTTTAAATATGTGACAAACAGTAAGGAAAGAACGGATCCACAACGCCGTGTTTATGAAGTATCTACACATTGTTTAAATATGTGACAAACAGTAAGGAAAGAACGGCTCCACAACGCCGTGTTCATGAAGTATCTACACATTGTTTAAATATGTGACAAACAGTAAGGAAAGAACGGATCCACAACGCCGTGTTCATGAAGTATCTACACATTGTTTAAATATGTGACAAACAGTAAGGAAAGAACGGATCCACAACGCCGTGTTCATGAAGTATCTACACATTGTTTAAATATGTGACAAACAGTAAGGAAAGAACGGATCCACAACGCCGTGTTCATGAAGTATCTACACATTGTTTAAATATGTGACAAACAGTAAGGAAAGAACGGATCCACAACGCCGTGTTCATGAAGTATCTACACATTGTTTAAATATGTGACAAACAGTAAGGAAAGAACGGATCCACAACGCCGTGTTCATGAAGTATCTACACATTGTTTAAATATGTGACAAACAGTAAGGAAAGAACGGATCCACAACGCCGTGTTCATGAAGTATCTACACATTGTTTAAATATGTGACAAACAGTAAGGAAAGAACGGATCCACAACGCCGTGGTTCACCCCAGCTTGTAAAAGCTCGCTTCTTCTGGCGCAATCTCCCCCTCCCCTCGCGTTATCTCCCCTCTATGTCACTCCCCCGGGCAGACGACTGCTCATCTACCTGCGTCACGTGACTTGATGAGAAAACGAGGATCCGAGAGATTTGCTCAGTCGTCAGGGATCAGAAGTAACGGGCGGGATTCCACAGCGATTTCCCTGCGAGCAAATTACTAGAAAACTCTCTTTGTGACTCGCTGATAAGAATGCTTGCTGATCAATTGACTCCAGGGGGCCTATTCTATAACGTGTTCCCAATTCCATTCTGATGGAATCCGGCTCATGGCCATAAGGATTAACATTGCATGAACTCGAATTTCATAAAAGTCAAAAGTTAAATTCCCAATTCTGATAGAATCCGATTCGGTGAAATGTTAATCTTTATGGCTGTGAGCCGGTTTCCATCAGAATGGAATTTGGAAAACGTTATAGAATAGAGCCTCAGATTTCAACAATGATTTTGATCAAGGTGCGGTGCATAACACTTTCTTGATAAATACATTTCAGGAATATTTGGCAATAAACCCTTTTTTATTTACATTCTTTCCTATATTTATATAAAAGATATTATGTTTTATGTATATTACAACGTGAAATGGAATATTTTCAATATTTCATATTTAATTAATCTCCCTACTACTACAAACTACAAATTTAATGAACTAATTACGTCATGTCTCCGTAGCAAAAGTATTGAAATGTGTGGTTTTAGTCCACTTTGCCTGCCAACTAGTTGGTAAATACGACATCCAATTACATCCCATCCTGCGTATAACGTCATCATCTGCTCGAATACGTTGTGATTTAGCCGCTGTGGGCGCCATCTAGTGCGTGGTGGTTGAATCTGGTAGATGTGACGTCACTCAGGGAGTTGCAAGCGCTGTGGCTCTCGTCCAAACTCAACTGTTCAATCACAGACAAGACATTTGGCGCAGACGCAGTACAAGCAAGCAAGACCTATGATAAACTTTAATAATTTTACATTCAAGTCATTGATTTTTATACACATATTCAGTTTGGATGGATAATAAAAATGGCTTTCAACTAACAAAGTGTTTTAATAAATTATTACGTTTTATAATTTTGAGCCAATCTGTAAATTATTACTAATTTATTGTTATGACGACAAAATTTGTGAAGTTTGCACCTTAATCTCTTTCAAACACGATTTGACAAAATTAAAATTATATTTTTAGCTCAATAGACGATTCCTAAAAGTATCTGAGTGGCTCTGGTTTCTGTAATAATTCACATGCAGTTTGATTTCCAGATACCTATGTAGTGTAACTCATTGTTGACACACTACATTAGGTAGGTGGAAATCAAACAGCAAGTGACATTTCTTAGAAACCAGAGCCACTCAGATACTTTATAGAATCGTCTTATTACAAAATGTCACTTCCGTACGATGATTCTCACATCTATCTATGCTATTCAACAGTTGATAATTTCATGAATATAAACTAGCTGTAAAATTGAACTGAATTTGACACCATTGAAAAGCAGATAATTTGCAATGTGTTTTCAATGTGTGTATGGGTCACGCACACATACACAGCATGCTCGCTTGCCAACGCGTTATTGACAGCGTTTCATGCGTTGAATGAAGAAGACCAAGCATCAGTTTGTCGAAGCAACCTACTCTGCTAATATGACCGGTTTAGACATCTGGGATATCATGCCAAACACGGCGCTGGTAATGATGTCGCTACACATGTATAGATGCAATGTTCACTTTCCCAACGCATCCCGCCTTGTACGGCTCTGACATTCTCTTCACTGCATGCACGAGGAGTTGCGACAATCCGGCTAGAAACTCATCAGATTGCTCAGATCTTCACCAGATGGCGGATACATCGGGGTGTGGCGGAACTAGATGGCCCATCAGTACACAAGACAGGATTAACTGTTATTATTCGACAATAAAGTTGCAATACAAATTGACATATTAGGTAGATACACTCTAGTACGCATGGGCAAGGCACTTTTATGTCAATCGTAGCAATTTTCAGTAAAAGTATAACTATACATAACAGAAATTCATTCTTACCTCATAATCAAATAAAATCGGCATATTTCATTACAGCAATTCATTCATATTCTTGCGAAAAACATCATATTGACAGATTGCACTTGTTTTGATCACGGCCTTCTGAACGAAGCGTCAAGAAGACTTTGGGGTGGTTTCTTCAGCCATCTTGTTTTACTAGCGGTCGAATACCTATAAGAAAGAAACGTTTGTAAGAACTTGTGTTGAAATATAGCGTACGAAGTAGAGATTGATGCACGTAATACATGATAACTTATGGCTGAGTTCTTTCCAAGTACAGAACAAAGACACGAAAACACTTCTGGCCACAACTCGATCATCACGCTATGGCGGAAGATTATCGCACCATCTTTGACATAGCTCATTACTTTATTTCGCGTGAGACATTTAAAATTATTTTTGGCGACACTAAAGTTGATAGGAATGTGTTAGGAATGTGACGGGAATATGTGTGAGAGTAGTTGGAATGAATCAAGGAAATTTCATCTTGAAACCGGTTCGTAATTTTATCAGACTGAATAAGAAGATACGTTTTAATTAATTTGCAAGACAAATGAATACATTATCTAAAGAAGGAACGCTATATGGAATTACGTTGTATGTACAAAGGGTTGTAACTACAAAGTGTTTTAATTTGCGAGAAACGAGTCGGTCTTTCACCGTTTTCTTTTTGGTTTTTCTGCAGCAAGAAATAATAATAATTTCAGCCCTTCACTTTAACTACTGTAACTTCTGTACCGTTTATTTTAAAAGCTTCGACTATTTTACAATTTGAAGCTTGGAGTATGAGCTTTTTAAATAATTGATGGGCAATTTTGGGTATGGTCAACTAGGGGAATAAAAATAAAAATTATAAGTATAAAAGGGCGCCACCAAAAATCATTTTTTATTAATTTTCAAAAAATTATGTAGTCATTGTCATTCGATAATACACAATCCCTAAAATATTTGGACGCTTTTGGTTTCAACGCTACGATTTAAATTGTGAACCAGGAAGGGCTAAAATTGCGTGGAATTACTCTATACTTACTATTGTAAGCATGCTGGATCCTAGTGGTCATCCTTGTATTGGACAACTGTCATTTGTTTTTTTATAATAAATTAATTTCTCTCTCTACCATTTTGCAAAACAAAGATCATGCAATTATATAATGTAATAATTGTATAATGTATAATGTAAACTCTGCTCCTATTGGCTGCGCAAGGTGCTTGCGTCCTGCGTCTTGCGTTATGTTGCACACGACTCGGAATCCGCGATCTCATTAGAACGTCGCTGTAAATAAACTCGGGGCGGCGTGAAGAGAAATAGATTCCCACATTCGTGACTCGTGTAGTTATTAAGGGCGTGTGTTGCCTCGTTACAATTTATATCAAGAGTTTATTAAATTCCTCGTTAGCGTGACGTCACGACGGTGACGTAATGCCGGGTGACACGTGATTCAGTCGCGGTGCTGCGTTGCCACGTCTCTCAAGCTCAGAATCATTCGTTACGAGAAGCAGTGGAAACTAAATCATAGAACTTCATTTCTCAAGGAATGGAAAATAAATCGGGACGTTTCTCTTTAGACTAAAAACAAATTACCCGATTTACCCGACTTACAGAATAGGGTCCATTCTTTAAAATCCTTGTTCAGAACGTGCTTACATTCGATGCTGCGACCTTTGATGAAAATTATAATAAAATGAAAGGTACTGGCTCTATTTTGCGTATAAGGGACGGAACCCAAAGTCTGTAGATCGTAACAAAAGCTATGTAGGGACAGCCATCTTTGTATGGAAGAATGTTGTAATTATCAATCTCTGACCATGGATTTGCTGACCTTCCAGAAATAAATTATAAAAGAGGATGAGAAAACAGTGAGAAAACTGTTAACAACCAATAGTAATCCAACAGGCTTACACACTATTCATAGTTTGCACGTGATGTCATCTCATTGTTGCCTGCCACCATCTTGATGGCACGCAGAATAGCTGTGATATTCTCTGTTTTTTGACGATATTTTATAGTTAATGGGTACCTGGGAAATCGTATAGGCTCCGGAGATATCTTTACATCACTCACATTACAAAAATACATCGATTTACCTCAAAAGTTATAAATATGACCCGTCAACGTGCCAACAAAAAGTCCGTCCTCAGGTGGAAAATTCAATAATTTTGCATTGCTGATATAAAAGAAAAGAAGATCGTGCTCGCTATGAATTCTCACTTATTTCAGGAATAGGACTTGAGGGGGTATAATTTGGGTATGTCTATATAGAATCTTAGAGAGAGGCTGAACTGATTGTTCAGACACAACGTTCGTACAATCATTGTGTACATTACAGACATTTATTAAATGCAGAAAAGTCATTATCAATTAATTATTTGGGTTAATGGCTCATCTAAATATCAGCGTAAGCTCTCCTCTGCAACGAATCGTGCTCTGCAGTTCTGTTCCTCGGGATGAATCTGTGAGCTCGGGATGCGCTGCAGTTCTGTCTCTGTCTCTGAGATGGCGCTACTCGGGATGCGCAGTTCTGTCTCCGTCTCTGAGATGGCGCTGCTCGGGATGCGCAGTTCTGTCTCCGTCTCTGAGATGGCGCTGCTCGGGATGCGCAGTTCTGTCTCCGTCTCTGAGATGGCGCTGCTCGGGATGCGCAGTTCTGTCTCCGTCTCTGAGATGGCGCTGCTCGGGATGCGCAGTTCTGTCTTCGTCTCTGAGATGGCGCTGCTCGGGATGCGCAGTTCTGTCTCTGTCTCTGAGATGGCGCTGCTCGGGACGCGCAGTTCTGTCTCCGTCTCTGAGATGGCGCTGCTCGGGATGCGCAGTTCTGTCTCCGTCTCTGAGATGGCGCTGCTCGGGATGCGCAGTTCTGTCTCCGTCTCTGAGATGGCGCTGCTCGGGATGCGCTGCAGTTCTGTCTCCGTCTCTGAGATGGCGCTGCTCGGGATGCGCAGTTCTGTCTCCGTCTCTGAGATGGCGCTGCTCGGGATGCGCTGTAGTTCTGTCTCCGTCTCTGAGATGGCGCTGCTCGGGATGCGCTGCAGTTCTGTCTCTGTCTCTGAGATGGCGCTGCTCGGGATGCGCTGCAGTTCTGTCTCCGTCTCTGAGATGGCGCTGCTCGGGATGCGCAGTTCTGTCTCCGTCTCTGAGATGGCGCTGCTCGGGATGCGCAGTTCTGTCTCCGTCTCTGAGATGGCGCTGCTCGGGATGCGCAGTTCTGTCTCCGTCTCTGAGATGGCGCTGCTCGGGAGGCGCAGTTCTGTCTCTGTCTCTGAGATAGCGCTGCTCGGGATGCGCAGTTCTGTCTCCGTCTCTGAGATGGCGCTGCTCGGGATGCGCAGTTCTGTCTCCGTCTCTGAGATGGCGCTGCTCGGGACGCGCAGTTCTGTCTCCGTCTCTGAGATGGCGCTGCTCGGGACGCGCAGTTCTGTCTCCGTCTCTGAGATGGCGCTGCTCGGGACGCGCAGTTCTGTCTCCGTCTCTGAGATGGCGCTGCTCGGGATGCGCAGTTCTGTCTCCGTCTCTGAGATGGCGCTGCTCGGGATGCGCAGTTCTGTCTTCGTCTCTGAGATGGCGCTGCTCGGGATGCGCAGTTCTGTCTCCGTCTCTGAGATGGCGCTGCTCGGGATGCGCAGTTCTGTCTCCGTCTCTGAGATGGCGCTGCTCGGGATGCGCAGTTCTGTCTCCGTCTCTGAGATGGCGCTGCTCGGGATGCGCAGTTCTGTCTCCGTCTCTGAGATGGCGCTGCTCGGGATGCGCAGTTCTGTCTCTGTCTCTGAGATGGCGCTGCTCGGGATGCTGGACACGCGCGCGCCGAGGGTCGCGTGTGTTTTATTGGCGACGACAGCACAGCTTCATCTTTCACCTCCGCGTGTCAGCAGAAAGCAGGAGACAGCGGGGCGAGATATGGAATTATATACATGAGGGGCGGCTGACCCCGTCGTCGTCACTTCTTGGGGAAATATATTGCCAAAAACTGCTGAACCATTCGGCACGAAGCTCCTGAGCAGACCTAAGAGATTTTAACCAACTTCTAAATACAATTATGTTCCTAACCTCCTAAGGTGAGAAATTGATACATTTTTCCTTCGTGTCGAGTTTTATACAAAATTTGTGTCCAAATTCGACGCAAAAAGCCTATTTTTGCCTTTTAATTCATCAAATTTTGGTACACATATTGATCATTTATGGTATTAATATTTCTAAAATGTGAAAAAAATACTAAGATATCTGCATTCATCACATTTTATCACAGCTGTTCATTCAAGAAATAGATGTATCTTAAACTAATTTTCATATTGTAAAAAGCAAATCTGAATCGTTCAAAAATTACGACGATCTTCACCTAACCTATGGTTAGGTGGAAGAGCCACTGAGGTGGAACCTCGCCATATTGATTGTACTTTGTATGTATCGTTGTGCAATCAATAAAAGACAAAATAAATAAATAAATAAATAGCTACAACATGAAATAAATGATCTAGAGATTTCTGAACGCACCTCGCTTGATCGATGTTGATCGATGTTGCGAGTGCCGCCACCTTCTCTTCTCCGCGCGCCGTCACGTTGACATCCTTCATCGTGTATTCCCGCTGCGCTCTGCCGCCTCACATTCCACTGATTGCGTTGAGTGACGTCACATCGACTGCCAATCGTGTTTGGACAGAGAATTAGCCGCCGACGCGCGCACGAACTTTAAAATCACCTCTTGTCGAGTCGACGTCGAGGTCGCGTTGACACGGCCAATGAAACAGACAGGTCGAAACAAGTTCAAATCCAACCTCAATCCGTCGCAGAAGAATATCAAGTGTATTTCACTGCAAGCGCTCGGACGTTTTAGCAGATTGAGAGAGAAAAAGTTGTTTCATAAGTGGGTGTAACTTTGAGAGGATGTTCACATGATCAGTCTGATTGTATATTAGTAGCACTTTTTCATTTTTGCTTCGTGCCTTGTTAATTAGGCGCCGGTTATTCAACAAAACCGCGCAAAATGATGACATTTCCGATACGATTGGAGACCAAACCCGCCAATTGATCTCAAATTATAATCATGATTAGATCGAAGACAAACTTAGGGTTATCACTGGTAACTAGGCTGATGAATGATTATAATGATGAATAGGCAAGGATGGACGGTGGGAAGGAGTTGGCCTTGGTCTATTATCAGGGAACCTTCCCAATATTTGCCTCTCGAACGAGGAAAACCCCGGAAAACGGTTTAATTTAATATACGATATTCCATTTCATTTATTTTTCATTTTCATTTTCATTTTATTTGAAATCGCCAACAGAATACAAGTATTCCACAAGTGGGATTTAAACATAACAAAAACAAATATTTTTAAACTATGATTAAAGAAGTTACATAAGACACAATAAATATAAATATGAATAAACAAGACACATTAAAGAGTAAAAGGGTAAAAGTGGAGAGTTGTAAAACAGGAGATCTAAGTGATGACCGTTACTGATGCAGATTGTAGACATTTAGAATGTTGAGGAAGTCTGTTGAGGAAGCCAGAAGACTTGGGGCAGATTGAAATCCCCACATCGAACAACGTTATCATTCCTCTTCATGGCGTTTTCTACCAGGGCAAGAGATTCTCTCAGAGCTTCGATGTCTCTTCTCGTGACAGATGATGGTAGCTTTTCAGGACACTGCGATGAGTACTCCACCTCCACGTTTGAATTGTTGACCGTTTTGACATCAATTAGCTTTATAAACTTCATACTGGGAATTTAAAAGCTCGGCTTTGTTAGCTTCGTGAAGCCAAGTTTCTAAGTGTGATTCAACACCAATGCCCGTAACTTGCTGCGTATATTTTGAAGCTACAAGATCTCTATGAATGTCCGGGTGGGCTCTAAAAATGTGGATTCGCACACTTTTAAACCATTTATTACAATGTGAGCATTGAGGTTTGCCAGTCATGTCTTCTTCTTCTGCCATCTGAGTTGATGAATCTATTGGGACGCGCAGCGCTCGAATACGCTATCTGGTGGTAGATTTTTGAACTTGACTTTGGTGGATCAGCATTCACTTCGGGCCGCCTACACGGGCTAACTAAGTGCAACTAACGGAGATTATTTTCGTATTTCTTCCGGTTATTTGATGATTTGATTAGCTCGCACCTTTCATCCAACAAATGTTTGACACAATATACTATTTATTTAGTTCAATTAGATTTAAATATAATACATGAGAGCGTTATTTCCATGTGTTTTACTGATCGTGTCTTCTAGTCTGCTGCCATACATTGCGAGTTTCAGTGAATTTCGCACCTATTTTGTATTTTGTTTAATGAGTATAAAAGTTTTGTACTATACAACTGGAGCTTATAACTAAATTTATGGGGTATACAAAGACGTATAAAAATGATACTAGACCGTACAAGAATATGCGATGGGGTGACAAGACGGCTCCTATTTGCCAACGGGACGGAATATTCAAAGACATATTTTCTTACCACTTCGAGTGTTGACATTCTCAATTGCCGTCTATTGATTTAACTACAACCACAATTATTATTTAAGAAACCTTCAATATAAACCCATTCATCAGAACTTAATTTATATTTTTGCTTTCATTACTGATCTTTTCCAGTGGAGAATTAAAAAGTCATGCAATGCAATGAAATGCATAAATATCTTTGATATTCACTTAAATTAATAAATATTTAAAAATGTGTAGGTACTATGTTTGAATGAAAGAACACAAATGTTGCACAAATGTGTTCTATAATATATTGTTGCACAAAGATCACAATATAAAGGATAATCACTCCGAGGATAAAGTAAATAACTATCTCCCTTGCCCGCGAAACGAGTCACAGGTCAGATGAAATCAAATAATTTAATAAATATCTATTCAAAGACAAATATACATTTTTGAACTACATACTGTAAGACGCAATAAACAATTAATCTATTAAAACTTAAAAGTGAATTCGATTTGAATAATTCAACTGACAGCCCTCAAAGATATTGTCACATATCAGGCTATAGTTTGTTGAAAATTGAAATAAAGAACTGGAGAAAAATTAACTAGGTGTGTCCATAATACAATAAAATAATTTTCATGATGTGTGGTTTTGTTATTACTTGTGGAAAATATAATTTAGGTACATACTTTGATTTCTAGTACAATTAAGGAAGAATGTGCCGTTGTTGTATATGGAAAGTCAGTCTGAGAGATCCGATAATAATTCAATTTTTTAAGTGATATGTCATCAATAACACCCGAAATATGTGTGCATACTTAATAGTACATCATAATAACTATCAATTAGATGTAAAAGTTTTTGAATTCCGTCTAAAAATATGTAACTAAACGTCCCCGAATAACAGGTAAACCTGGCAGAATGGTAGCAGAATAGCACTGTGCAAACACGTGACCGAAACTGATCCACTAAACTCGGCCACTTCCTGTCATGTGCGTTTCCGTTGCGCTTCCCACTTGTACGTTATGATTTGGCAATACGGTGTTATCGGTAACTTTATTCTTGTGACATCTAGTGATATGCGTCTTGACACGAATGAAGGACTTGTCACAATATGGGCATTCTTGAAACTCAGGTCCTCGCAAGGAAGACTGGTGATTACCATCGTCTGATATTTCAGTGCACGTCTCAAAGTGATCAAGAAAATTCACTTTTGAATCAGATGGAAACGAAGCAGTGCAGTTTGGACATATTATTGTATGACTAGTTTGAGATATTTGACCTTGAACTAGTGGAGATTCAGGAGGCTGATCTCGTTCATCCATCGATGAAGCGATCTATGTGCCTTGTTCAATAATCTTGTTTTCTCATAATCAAAAGTTTCATCTCACAGCATTTCATTTCAACTGATATCTTCTCATACAGTCATCACAATCTTAAAAATTATGGATGAAAAAACTCACCACAGACGGCAGAAGAGAATGATATGCATCAGACAAACGAAATTATTATAAATCAAGAGTAACTGAATTAAAAGGTGGACCTGCACCTTTCTTCCACTATGTCAAGTCACGGCACTAGAACCTTTCTAAAAGATAATAATTTGATTTGATTTTAGTGGTGTTAACGTCGCACTGTTCTGCAGCGAGGCTAATGGCGACGGATGAATGATTATGATGATGATTGGGAGATGATGATGAAGAGTAGGTGAGGATGGACGGTGGGAAGGAGGCGGATTTATTTACTTCTCGACTGATGAAATCTCCGAAAAACCTAAAGTCCAGAGCGTCTGGCTGAGCCAACTTGCAAATGAAAACTCAATTGTCTCGCCACTAACAGCTTGCTTCCCGCCATCTTGTTTCCCACCATGCAAGCAGCACTGAGGGTTGACAGTTGGTTTGATCGCTGCATCGGGGTAGCTATATAGTGTAGTGTAGTGGGCAGCGGATTGCATGTAGCTGGCTGCGCGCGCAGCATTGGGTTGAGGTGACGTAGTTCTCTAACACTCTATGCACCTTGACTGAGGCTTTAGATCACTCAAATTAAATAATAGAGACGCATTAGCGTAGAAAAATAGAATAAGAGTTTGTTCTCTAATATCTTTAAATTGAGGTATACCTAGCAAATTAAGTGTCGAAATCAAATCAGGAAGTAGAAAAGCAGTAGGGTAAATTAAAATTTTTTAGTAAACAATGGATTAGGAGTCAAAATTATGGGCGCTAGCTCCTCGCAGCCAAAAGTGTTAAAATATAAAATATGTTTACGTAGGTAAGAGGACGCGCACGTTTCTTTACAGTGTTTCATTGAGTTCTGTTTTCATGATGCTTTTTTAAAAATCAGATATTAGTGGCCATTAGTAATCGTAACTTGCTCTTTGAGGTCATCATAACAGAGGTCGTAATACACTCTAGTGTGTGGCATTATTAAGTTTGAAATCGTCGCCAATATCTGATTTTTTTAAATTCTGTCTCCTCAACTCTGAAAATCCATGAGTGCAATGTAGAGATGTACCTCTAGGATGTAGGATGTATAGGATGTAGGATGTATAGGATTAGGATGTATAGGGTGTAGGATGTAGCAGAGTTGGGTAGTAACAGTTACTTTTTGGGTGACTTTTGGGGTAACTATAATTATTTTTCATCCACAGTACCTTTGTGAGTAACTAAGTTACAATTTTACAATAACTTGTAACTTAATATTTCTTACTTTTAAAGTTGATTTTAGGTGAAATATTAATTTGACAAATATAATTATTTGGTGGAATTTCACAGTCTTCAAACTCCCTATCTATCTCTTGAGAGAAATTCCAAACCCAAGTTATATTTTATTAATAACATTTCTATCAGACAATTTTGAAAAACTTTCAATTTTTTTGTAACTACTCAGTTACTTTTCAAATCAAGTAGCTTATCATGTAAATTATAGTTCCTTTTGAGCTCAGGTAACTTAGAGAGTAGCTATTTGAAGTAACTTACCCACCTCTAGGATGTAGGATGTAGGATGCCTAGGATAGGATGTAGGATGTCTAGGCTAGGATGTGTTGTGTTACGTGTGGCGTGCCACTAACCCCGCACGCGTGTGTCGTGTCCGTGTTGTGTTCGCAGCCTGCGACTGCCACCCCATCGGCGCCTCCGGCAAGACCTGCAACCAGACGTCCGGACAATGTCCCTGCAAGGACGGCGTGACAGGAGTGACGTGCAATCGGTGCGCTAAGGGCTATCAGCAGAGTCGCTCGCACATTGCACCCTGCATCAGTACGTCACGTTCCTCTCTCTCTCACTTAGCTACGTTCAAGCGACATCGCGGCGGGGACCAATCGGGGGGCGAGGTTCGCGCGGCGCCGTGCGACCTTGCCTTCTGATTGGTCGGCGCGCGCTCAGCTCAGCCGATCCTTACCCATGTTAGACATCTTCCATAAACACCGGAAGAAACTTATTTCATTTAATCTTCACACACTGAACGAAAGCATCTTTACCAAATTATATAAAGTACATAAATGTACATTTTGTTCAGTAAGTTTACACACATTTTCTTAAGACTCCTAAGAATATGTCTGATTATTCAAAATTTACATGCGTGAAAATAGCTTTAAAAAAGTGAGTTGAAACCTCATAAAAATTAAACGAAAACGTGCTGCCTTGGCAACTTCTCCATCCCTTTTGAGTAAGTTTCGCCCTAGGTTTCACACAATAAAATCAAGACAAAACCTTACACCCCTGAGTACCTTAGGAGTAAAATAACTCCTTTGTTCCTGAATTGTACTATAATTTTGGTAAATAAATAGTATTTTCCACTTCAAATTATTTGTTCAATCTATATACGTCTTCAAAGTTAAACTACGCAAATTAATGTAATGGTTCAAATAATGAATCCCATTTCTTTAGATATTGTAGTTTTCCTGGATTAGATTATAGATGAGATTGATAGCAGAAACACACCCTATCTTGATGTTGCTTGAACTGTAGATTATCTTTAAATTTAGCGGTGGAAATATCTCAATCCATGCTTGAAGTGACTCCAGTCATGGAGCCAAGAAGCGTCGAAAGTCTCCGAAAACTTCAGTCCCAGAATCACACTTAGACTTAGATCTATGACGTAGAATACCATTGCATTATGAAGTTTTCACTGGATTAACCGCATGTCGGCATTGGGCTAGTACAGCATCTTGCTTGCCAGGGGACTGTGGATACCCGTGTTGCCCTGGGCTAGTACAGCATCTTGCTTGCCAGGGGACTGTGGTTACCCCCGAGAGCGGTCGCGTACAGGAGGCGGTGGACAGTGTGATAATGTGTGACCGCGTTGTGGGCTTGCAGAGATACCCAAGATCTCCGCCATCCAAGCGACGGCCGGTGTGGACGACGATGATGAGGAGGGTGGAGGTGGCGATGGAGGCGGCGGAAGAGGTCAGTACCTAGTTCATATCCGTTTATCATTCTCCGTCAAAAACATACACTTGTTATTGCAACAAAGTTGTAGAGCATGAATGAATATTTTTCTACATTTGGTGGCTGTTTGCTTGAACTGTAGATTATTTTAAAATTTAGCGGTGGTTAGCGGTAGCGGTGAATTTGGTGGCTGTTTGCTACCAAATGTATATTTAAAGCAGACAAATAAAGAAATTGAATTGAATAGGAACGCAAATGTTCAGTAAATGAGTGAAAAGCCAAAGTACTGCTTCTGTCAAATTACTTGGCTCTATATTGTCTCTTCACAATTTTTATTTTGTAAATGTTCACACAAAAATCAGAAACAGTAAAAGAATTGACTCGTATTGAAATTATTTCTGCTCGATTTCAAACAAGTTATTGAAACTAGGTTCTTGATTTTGTCTGTATTACACATTTGCAGTAAGCAGAAGACGATAAATAACGAGCAATTCATGTATATTCATTTTAGATAATGTAATCACAAAAATATCACTCTCAAAAAATATCTTGTGATTCAACAAACATGATCTCGTGATGAGAATTCTCTCGCACTAAATGCCACTGCATACAGAACCGATGAAAGTAGATGGAGGTGCCATGACTGCTCCACGTGGATCAGCTTGCAATTACCCTGAGCGCTTCTCCATCACAGATGTCGCGTCGAGCTCCGGCTTAGGAATGTGCAATTCATCAGGCTGTTCTTGGGGAGGATTTAACAGAGTTACGTTCGCGTTAAATAACCAGGAGACAAACGCTTCAAACAGATAGTTATTTACAGATTCATCGAGCTACTTTTGCCATGAACAAAGTAGATAAATGCTGTTTGGAATTCAAACGATCGTTCGTGAACATTATCAGCAAATAGACATCAAAATGAATCTAAATTGTACATTTTGTACATCGATCATCTTCAAATTGTTATTGCAACAAAGTTGCAGAGCACGAATGAATGTTTCTTTCTGATGGTTTATGAACAATCTCTGTTACAATCTTAAAACAATGAGTTATGAACTCATGAACAATGAACAACTACTGCATCGTCAAGCTCAAGTGTATTTGCAAAGAGACAGTCACGAGGTCACAATCTTAAAACACTAGAGGGACCCGTCATGTAAAACCGATGGTAAAACATGACAAACGCGCACCAAGTGGATGGGCGCGACTGCGTTCCCTATCAGACAGACAGACAGACATACAGACAGACAGACAGACAGACAGACAGACAGACATAACTGGGTAACTCTAAGTATAATTGGGCTAAGTAGGTGATGATTCCTCAGAAAAAAATAGAACACAAAGACGATTTGGGGGCGGGGGGGGGGGGGGGACATTGTAGTACCTACCATTGAGATGTGTAACATCTAATAGAGGGGGGGGGTCTGTAAAACTGCGCTTCTTCACGTTCTTTTATTACACTTGAACAAAGCTGGTTATAAACGCTGTGTATACTGAGCCACTATAGTTGCCGCGATAGCGCGTGGCTGAGTGTGCAGGCGAGTCTGTGACGTCACGCGGGATTATCAGCCGGCTCAGCGAGACAGAATTACAGCTCAATTATTTACTAGAAGAACATTAGCAGGGATTTCAGCGCGAACAGTAAATTACCTCCCCTTCCCTTGCCTTCAGCCCCCCCCCCCAACCCCTGTGCCCCCCGGCATGGTCAAGGAAACCATTAGGTACTTGTGCAAGGAGATTATTGAAAAGACACATCTTGTATAAAATATCTTTACCTATATTTAACTTGTAATAATGTATACCAGGCTTTTGGGGGTTTAAGAAAGTACCCCCCCCCCCCCCCCCCCCCACAATCATGCGAGTCTAGGGCACTGCCCCCGGGAAATGTTGTCATTATATCAGATTTGACAAAATTGTATGTGGTTTTGATATACAAATATGAAATCTTATCATTGGCGCACGTTTATTTATTTTATGCGCAATGCTCCAAGTATTATTTTTTATTTAAAATTAACGTGTTTCTTCAGTCCCATGTTAATTAATAATTAATATCACTCCTTTTGAGTGCTGAATTTCCAGATTTACCACAAGACTTGGCTGTTGTGTTTAGGGTTTGTTTCTTCAAGTGACATTGGCTCTTCACACGAGTGAACGCACCCACGCAAAGCTCTGTCATCGCTTTTCATAAGCACAATGAAGCTATCTACATTTTAATGTCGTTATTGGTTATCGTTAAAAAATTACCCCACAAAATCCCGTTTTCCAATAACACGCCTTGTACTAAGTAAATTTTACAAAGTTATTAAATTAATATGAAGCTTTAAAAATTGTTTGCCGTCGACGGGGGAAAAAGTTAAAATTGATTCCTTAAGTACTTACGACGTTGAAGTTAAGTTACAGACTACTAATTTCATAAAAATCTCGGATATTTCTTTCACGTGGCTGTGACAGGGTTGGGAGGGGGGGGGGGGGGGGGGTGTCAAACGCTACTGGAAAAACTTTCTTGGAAGCAATTACTCGGTGCTGCAGCTGCCCTCTCGCGGTATAATTACCTAATTAAAATACCGCTCGATTAAGAACTTGGTCGTTGGGGAAATGAATGTATAAATCCGATGTGATCAAGTATGCAGTGAGCACCTTGAATTTAATCAACCTCGGTCGAGACAGGAACCCGGGACAGTTGGGAGCAGAACATGTGACATGTCATATTAGAACAATAATCCAGTGGTATTCCAGTGGTACCACGTGACTAAACATATAAAACATTGGCCAAACTATTGCAAATAAGAGGAAGATAATGTATTTTCCTCATTCTATATGTGATTCTACAACCCACTTGACCTTTTTCGCATCCAATATTTTGGTCCAAAATTTTTATTGACGAAATATTGCTGTTCATTAAAAAAAAATCGTAGAGACCGCCACTAAGTTTCTTTTTGTCAATAATCGTCTTGAACCAGTTTGGATCGTCCCGGATATTTTTTTGACTTTTAAAATGGGTTGATTTCGCTAAATATCGGTCCTAGCTGACATCTACTTACAATATTTGCCCTGAAATTAAAATCTCATACCACCCCTTCCCACCCCCTGGAATCCCATTAACTAACATTGTTTATATTTGTATTATCCCACAGATAACCACAAGTCCCAACAGGGCTTCAGTAGAAGTGTACAATGCATTGTTAAATAATTAACAATATGTTAGGGGTGTGCGAATAGTGATTTTTTACTTCGAATACGAATATCGAATAATTGACAAAAATATTTCGAATATCGAATAATTGGAACCTTAATTAAAAGACATAATATTAATTTAAAAAAAATTGGACACCAAACTCTTTTCAAATGACAGAATGAAAGATGGCCATGAAGTAATATGCAAGGATCATATTGTTGTCACTAATTATCACAAAAAATTACATTAACAGGAACAAAAGGAGTATGAGGAAGGTCTATCTAGAGGAACAATAACCTAAAAATAATATTCCCTCGAAATCAAAATGGCGGCCATGACTATTTTCGGTTGGAGTTTTAGACTTTGCAGCAGTTGGCAGCATTGAAAAACACTCCCATTTGAGAAATGGCGGGATAGTTTTGAATTAAAAGACATGAACTATTCGAAAATTTTCGAATATTCGAATTTTCGAAGTATTCGAAATTTCGAATACTTGATTTTCGAATACCAAATCGAATATTCGAACCAAATATTTTCGAAGTATTCGAAATTTTCGAATATTCGCAGACCCCTACAATATGTTAATTAATATCGCTTGTCAACGCGCTACACCGAGCGTTTTCCTAGTACCTAATAGAAAACTATAAAGTAAATAAGTTCAATTTTAATAGTTTTTAAAGTTTCAGGATTAGGTACTGTAATTATTTTCACTTTTTCACTTTCCTTTTAGATGCATTTTTTTTAGTGAGTTAATTTGGAACGCTGAATTTATCACTTTTTGGGCAAACGGTGCTTGAAATAACATTCAAAATAGTAGCAATAGGAGGAAATAGTATTGAAAGTTAACGAATATGGGTTTTATCTAATATGAACCTACAGAAGGAATGCGGTGTAATATTTTAAGAAACCTACCTATTGTTTTCCAGATAATTATTCTATCGGAGTTATTGGATTAAAATAAAATAAACATTAAAATAAAATTATAGATTTATATTTGATTATTTTGGGGTGGGCATAGGGTGGGCAGGAGATAATTTTCGCGCGCACCCCTAGCGCCGACCATGTGTGTTGCTAAGGGTGATAATATAAAATGCAGTTATCAAGATGTGCCCACCATCTTGGAAGACATGTGTCTGTAATCTATGTTTTCTCTCCACAGAGCAAGACCAGTGCGGGAAATGCCGTGCAGGAACGCGCCGTCTGAACCTCAACAAATATTGTCGCAGAGACTACGGTGAGTCTTTCACTTCACACCTCGGCTGATAACACCGCCCTCTTGTGTTTTTCAATCACACTGGCAGTGACTGATGATTCACAAGGCAGTGATAACACCGCCCTCTTGTGTCTTTCACCGTGATGATCACACTGGCAGTGATCTCGACTTGACAGAAGCTCGTCGCAAACCTCAATCTCAGCTTTCAGCCCCCCCCCCCTCCCCCCCCCCCCAATAATCAGAAATCATACAGTAAAAAGTGTTTAATAAGAAGAAGTCGCGTGAAATTTTATTCCAATAAATGTGTAAATATCAACACAAATAATTATGACAAAAACACTTATCACCCGAGAAGCTTCACAATTTCATTTAGAAAGACCAATTCAGAAATTATCTGGATTCTAATGAATTTCATATGCAGTATGATTTTCCAGATGTGTAT